>JAJLYW010000006.1:0-543772 GCA_030571845.1 Suhomyces yuchorum | reverse complement strand
AGGCCCCGGTCTCGATTGGGCAATGCACTGGGCGCCGCACGGTCATGTGAGCGAAGAGGGCAGGGGCACGACGGCGGTGCGCAGGTGTCGACACCAGGGCTGAGCCCTAACAAAACACACGTGACCAGACAAGAGCGTCTCGTTCACTCGTGGTCACGTTCCACCAACCTCACGTGCGACGACAGGTGCACGACGTCACGTGCTCAAAGGAGGGGAAGGGGTTTTGCCTTCGGTGACGGATACGGCGAGAAGCACAACATCGCCACAAACTCAAAGATTTTCTGCCCAAAAAGCAACCCCACTTGTTTGCGGCCAGTGCGGGGCCCGTAACCCCATTTGAGCAACAGATCTTTGGCCAGCCACTCTGTGGTTACACAGGGACTGACCTCGCGCAATCTGTCGCTATTCTCCCTAGAAGCTCTCGCTAGAGCACCACCAGCGTGGCACACGTATTGCTGCGAATATCCACCAGTAGCGGGGCCCTGGCCCAAGTCCCCACTAGACCAGAACCAATACTGCTGGCAATTTACCTCCTTCTACCCCCTTCTACACCCGTCTCCACCGCAAGCACCAACACCCCGAACACGCCCCATCGCTGTCCTGTTGCTTCTTTGTCCCTGTTTCCCGTGGTTGTTGTTCACTACACTTGCGTGCTTATCGCTCGCGCTATCATTACCCATCGCTTGCCCTCGCAGTGAGGCTGCCGCGGGCACCGCCGCAATAATAACCTGTGACGACGTCTGGAAGATTACCCCATTACCCAATTGTCCCGACGGACGACCAACAAATACACGACTGACGCCTGGAAATCTACCGTACAAACACCATAATACACGATCTGCATACTACATAGTCCATTCTTACCAACAATCATCAAAAGACCGCCTGAAACACCCACAAATCTTCAATGCTTCTTGCCATCTTCACCACCCGTAGACCCACTCAGGGAGGTGTGGTATCGCCACCCACCACCACCGTCCGTCCCGCACCGGCAGGCTATGCGCAGCAATCACCATGATTGCGAATTTCAATGTAGTACCCCATTTATAATTGGTGCAACCAGTTTCCCCGAGGAGTCGAGAGGAGTCAACGCAAGCGTTGTTGCTCCGCTCCCCTCTCCTCGCCACTATTATGCCGTCAGATCCGTCGGTGTGGGGATGTGGACGGAGTGCCATGGAGCTGGCTGCCTATAGTCCCGCGCCAGAGGCTGCCAGGTAGCCACAGGCCCGGACGAGACAAAGAAGGGCACAGCCAGACAGATTGACTGAGCCAAACAGCCGAACGGCCAAAAGCCAAAAGCCTAACAGCAATACCAGCTGGAAACCTAGGCAGCCCAAGCCAAGGACGTAGTTGAGAACGAGTGGGCATAGTGGTGGTCTCTATCTTCCAGAGTCGTCCCTCTGGATGCCTATTCTGGCGTCCCTATTCTGGCACTGGCATCCCATTCTGGATGGCCTATTCTGGCAAGGTCGCAGAACCATCCACTGGATGTGGCCCCGCCCAACCACTACTGGCACCACCTCCATCGTAGCAGGACGGAACAGACCTCCCCATTCCTGGATCACCAGGTGCTAGACCCTCGAACTTCCATCCAAAACCCCCGGACTCGTAGCACCATCCCTCTCGCCATACCAGAATCTGGTGACTTCGCTGCAACTGCTCGTGATTCTCTCGCTAGCCTCCGCGTATTGTTTCTCCCCGGAACGGACATCTCTCGCTACGGTTGCGCGCCCTATGCCCTCCCGCACTCCCACTCAGTCGCACAACCACTCAGTCGCACAATGCACTATTTATCATTAGCTTCTTCCTATTTGGATATTTCACCAAACCACCAACCATTCTGCTTCCTCCTCCTCCCATGGCCCCTGCTTCCCTTGTGTACTACGTGGCGCTTGGGGCCGCCATCTGGATCATCCTGTGGTACCTCGTGTATCTCGTCACCGGCCTCCACCTCAAGTCTATCACCATCAATAATGGGCTCCTGTTCAATGGCATCTCATTCCACTCGCACAAGCATACCGTCCGCTTGGCTTCCCTACGCTTCCGTCTTTGGGGTAACACCAGAAAGGTCATCCTCGACGACTTGCTGATAGTGGTCCGCCGCTCGCCTGATGCCAGCAAGCCTTCCTCCCGAGCCAATCGCTCGTCCCCCTCCAGTTCCGGTACTTCGAATTGCAGTCAACCAGATTCTGAGAAGCTCGTCATTTACCCTAAACTGAGAGTAGCCAAGCTGCTCCTCCGGTTCTTGCTCCGTCACCTCCCCTCAGTGGACTTGGAGGTCCGCAACATCCAGCTCTCCGTCCATGCCCTCCATGTGACCTCTATCGAGTACTTCAAGTTCACATCCACTTCTCGCTTCAGCAGACGTATGGCCAATAAACTCAAGTTCAGCTCGATAACCACCATCAACAATCTCAAGCAGGCGGTCCACCAATGCACTCCAGCCTCGCTTTCCAATTTCAAGGTGCAATTCCAGGTGGTGATCGACCTCCAGTCAGGTGTATGTGACGACTCCACCCTGAGAGTGTTTGTCAATGATCTCCAAATTCTGGCATTCAGCATCTTCAAGCACTTTGTGATTGATTTCTTGAAGAATAAACAGGAGCAGGAGAACCTTCAGTCCGATTTCCCCAGTGAAAAGTCCCAAAAGCCATGCACTGACTCAACGGATTCCTCCAAAATTTCTCCTAAAAAGCGCTTAGCTGGTCTATTACGCTATCACAATAAATTGCATAAGACGGTATCGGAAATTTCCTTCCATCTTGAAAATATCAACCTCAACCAAATCCCTTTCGCAACCATCGTCGATAATCAGGATTTCGACCAATATTTCAGCAGTAACGCACCCAAAACGTCTCTTGATTTATCAATCAAATCGGCGTTTCTCAACTTCTCCAAACTTAGCAAAAATTCCGCGGGCTTTGAGGCAGTGTTTGATCCATTGATCGATAACCCGTTTCATTTGGTGTCTTCTATCCAATTACTTCGCATGCACTTCTCCAGATTGGTACCGATTAATGGAGGTAACATTGGAAGAGAATCTGATGAAGTGTTGAACGTGCCTAATTGGTCACTTACCTACAAGACGAATGTTCTTGATCATTTGGTCAGAGGTGATGGTTTCAAAAACTGTGTATTGGAGTTATACTCATCAGCATCGAGTCCTATCTTGGACTTGGACACTCATCAAGTAAGTGAACTATTCTACAATGTGGTACTTTTGAAAAAATTCTTGAAGTTGTCGTCTTTGAAGAAAAGAGCCAGAAAGAGTACTGCTGAAAAAGCTAAGAAACTAGAGGATTCCGATACCGATGAGCCTGATTCAACTATAATAGAACCAAGAGCTTCATCAACTTCCCAATCATCTTTTCTCAGGGAATATCTCGTCAACTTGTTGTATGAATATTATCCAAGATTAGATATCAAATTTATTGTGGAACAACCAAGATCTATCTTTAGGCATAAAGATTTACCTAATAAGAAGGTTCAAATCCTCAATTTTTCGTATTCTTTATTGGAATTCCATCTCGTCACCACATCTTCCCGAAATTATGATTCCAATTGTCAACTATTAAGTCCATCTATTAGATATCTTGAAAAGCCACTTGCAAGTTGTATAAATACCAACTTGGTAAATCAGAATGTGGTATTTATTGAACAAGTGAACTTCAAATTCGAAATATTGAAAAATCTCAAGTTCAAATGCAATACAGACATACAAGAGGTAATGGTTGACTTGACCAAACTTGACGTTCTTCACGGAATTAACAGTTTCCTCAAAGATATTATTGGTATGGCAGAAAAGGACTTGAGTATTGGTGTCATTAATGATTTTTTGAACAAGGAAATTTTGCGTACCAGAGAAAGTTTGGTCCAATATCACTCTGGATTCCGAACCAAATCATGCTTGGAAGAAAAATTATTCAGGTACCTTCCTTCATGGATATTGGAATGTAATTTTGAGCTTTCATCCATTAAGATTCTATTGGGATCTAGATCAGTACTCATACCGAGAGAGTTTATTACCAAAATGGATGGTGAATTTACAGATGATTTATCAAACGATCATCACGGTTTAAGATACGTCAAGTTTGGCATGCGTGATTTATCGATCACTCTTAATAATAATGACTTAGATGCAACACATGAAATTGCATTTGATGAAATTATTCCAGTTTCTTCATCTTCAACTGCTTCTCTGGACACATTAACTCCATCGATCAATTCATCTAATTACTGGTCAGTTCATTCCAAGATTAAAAACTTCAGCGTGACCATGCATCTTAATGTCAAAGGTAAAGAATCAAAGATGGCCACATTTTTGATTCTTCCTGCGATTGAATTCAATGTGCAAGCACTCATAAATGATTCGCACCAAAACCAATTAAAGGTGAATATTGAACTGGAATCATTCAAGGTCAGCTACGATCGTTACAAGGCATTTGTCTTGATCGGGTCAATTTATCTTCTTCGTGAATTTTTGATTGTTCCTATTAAGGAAATGCATTCCAAGTTAAGAAGGGATTTAAGAAAATACTCAACTGGTCCACTTACTCCCAATCTTGTTCACGAAAAGAAATTGAAAGACTTTTTAACAGTCGAATTTTTTATCAATGATATTACTTTATTGGCATTATTGACTGATGATTTCCGAACGAAATTTCAATTTTCTAAGACCATGGTCACTTTTGAAGATGGAATAACTACAGTCAATAACGAATTCTTACGTGGATTGACAGAGTCCCCATTGGTAAAGTCACACTGGTGTAGAATCCTTTGCACTGATAATCTCAAAGTCGTTGTCAATGATCCAACTTCAGAAGATAAAGTCTGTGTTTACACTGATTCGATAAGGATAATTCAACCACACGGATTTGTTGCTCATAAATTATTTGATAACTTGTCTGGTACAATCAAAGTCATGAAGTATATTGTCAAATGCTTACTTTTAGAATCAAATTATCGTCACAAAATCATTGAACCAAAAGAATCGAAGACTGTTAGGTTACCTAAGATTAGAGTTCGTTCTTCAAAAGTATGGTTTTCCATGGAAGATGATCCATTCGAGACTGAGCTCAACATGATATATCAACTTGGATTGGTCGAACAACGTAAGAGACTTGAACAAGAAAGTTTATTCAACACGAGAGCTGAAAAACTTGAAACACCAATCAAAGATGAAAGAGATAACTTAAACAAATTGTTTGCAAAATCTTGGATAAGAAAAGTCAAGGTTTACAGAGCAGAATTGAAGAAAGAAATTATTGAAAATAAGAAGAACTTATTTGGTAATGAATCCAGCATTCCCAGGCTGTACAATGAAGGAGTGGTATCATATCCAACTTCCGCACCTCTCTTATTAATCATGATGAAGCAATTAGATTTACGAATTGATGAGCCTAAATTTTCCTTCGATGAATTGCCACAATTTGTACATGACATTGGACAGGGTGTGCCACTCGATTCTAAGTATTCTTTAAACGTTCCGACATATTTGGATTTGAAGGTCGATGAATTGAGAATGCATTTGAGGGATTATCCTCTACCAATATTATACATCCCTGAGAATTCAGATCCAAGGAGACCATCATTATCACTAACTGGTCATTTGATTATTACAGAAGAACTTCTCAAAGACAAAGAACACGTAAGACAATTACATGTTCCACTATCTTTGAATCTCAAGAATCCTAAAGATGACAAGTTTTATGCAGTGACTATTGCCAAATCTTTATCTACTGTGAAACTATTCACGGATTTGGCCTGTCAACTTGATTCTGATCTTCCTGCCAGGTTTGTTTGGGGTCAGTCACTTCAGTTTGGAATTCAGCAAGCAATGCTCAATTTTGATCAGTTTTCTAAACCGCCTGTTGATCCATCCATCAAATTGGGATTCTGGGATAAAGCGAAGTTTATAATGCATGGAAAATGCCAAATCAACATCAAAAACAGTTTAGAGGTGGCTTTCAAAGGATCAACAGATCCTTACAACTTATTTGATACTTCATCGGGATTTGTTTTATCGTTCAGGGATGATGTTGTTTGGAAAGTTAATCCAGATGATGATTCTCGACTGTTCTTTGATATTGAGTCTCGAAATGTATCATGGTTCATTCCTAACTACCTTGCAGCACCTTTACTTTCTTGGACTCGTGATAGCTCAAAATCAGTATACTTGCCTGAATCGAAAGAGTTCATTAATTCATGTTTTGGATATTACCTTTGCACATCTGAGGAAAGGCCATTTAATTATAATGCTGAATTGTTAGAAAAGAACGTTGTGAACTTGAGTGGTGGTGTGCATTTCCGGGTAGGCTTTTTACTTGAAAGAAAGAATGAAGAAGGTAAAAGAACGTCTGATTGCAAACCACATTATAAAATCAAGCTCTTTAATCCTGACTTTACCAAAGATAACCATGACTCATACAAGGGCTTCAGAAGTGAATTCATTCATATGGCTATTTCATTCAATGCCAATCAAGAATCAAGTTACAACTCGATTCACCTCAGTCCCCGAACGTTTATCCAGTTTTTCCGTTGGTGGAAATTATTCTCAGGAAATACATCTCTTCCAATACGTAAGGGTAAAATGTTCGGAGATGTCAAAAAAGCTCAAAAGTTTTCTCAGGTATTACATACCAATAAATTCGAGTTCAATTTTAGATCGTTGTTTTTGTCTCATATTTATATGGATGAATCCATTTCCAAAGATGAAGATAGAGTTGAGTTTGTTGGTATTCGGGCTAAAATTGATAGCTTTTCTGTCGATCTTCATCAACGTAAAGAACCTGTGATTCAGAATCATGAAGAATTGTCGAGAAATAAAAAGCTGATGAAAATGAATTTCAATGTTGGAGAAGTTCATTTGTCTAAGATCGATTTGCGTGTCATTCATGCTGTATTCAAACAAAACCTATACAGTGACTCGAAGGAGTTGAAAGATGATGACAAGCTAAATAAGTATAAGATTTATGACAATGACAAGAGATGGTTTGACTTACAAGATTATGAAGAAGCTTTTGCTATTTCTTTGAAAAATTATCCCAGAACATTCAGTATATATCCATTGATGTTCGCTAAAAAATTCTCATATGTCAGGGACACTTCTGCGTGTGATGATCCACCAGAAGAACCATTCGGAAACGAAGTAACCCATAATTGTACCATAAATTCTCAGAATATCTTTCAACCACAGATTGAATCATTGGAGGGAAGAATAGGTCATTTAACTGAACAACTCGCAAAGAACAAGAAGAACAAGGGTCCTACCGAGGAAATATTAAAGAGAATAGAATTTTTGAAGGAAGAAATTAAGAAGAATGAACGAAGGTGGAATGGTCATAAAAGACGTAATTCCCTGGTCAGTAAAGTCAAAAATAACAGTCCTCAAAATGATTCCACAAGTCCAGAATTTTCTACAAGTACTTCAGATCTTTCTGATAATATGGTATCATTATATGATCCGAAGTCAAATGGTACTTCTAAAGAGTTTGAAAAGTTTAATAATAAGTTCATTCTTATCGATATGCTTCTTAAATGGAACTTCCACAATAGAAATTATCTTCTCAAGTATATTCATTTTGTTCAACTTAAGAAATATCTTACACAGTATTTATCATACGAGGCTATTTCTGCCTTGGAGGAAATTATGGAGAAAACTACGTCTGATACTGATGTCAGAAGTATGTCCACAGGATTGAGAAGTGTTGAATCTAATTGCTCTCACCTTGAAGGCACAAAGTCAGGTCTAACTTCAAGTCAAAGATTGGAAAACTTCGATGAAATTTTAAGAGATGTACCTGAGCTTCTTGGAATTTCCGAAGATTATCGAATTGAAATTATATCTCCCCAAATTCAACTTCAAAGCGATGATGAACCCAATTCTGTTGTTCTTATTGCCACGCCTCGAATTGATTCCAAGATCGTTTCCGTCGTGAATAAGTTAGAAGATGGAGTTCTAGATCCTTCGAAGGAGATGTCAACTAGATTTGGTGTGATAATGAAACATGCGAACATCTTCATTTTAAATAAAGAAGATGTGGAAAATTCCAACTTGATGATTTTGAGTAAGAATACATATGGGACTGAAACTAAATGGCCACCTTGGTTAGGTATTGAAATTTGCAAGAATGGTTTATGGGCAGGGGAAGACAAATTATTGGTGGAGAAAACATCACTAATGTTGATTTACGAGAAGATGAAACCATTAGCTGGAAGAATTACTGAATCCGAAGAAACTTCAAGTGTCTATGAAGCCTCTACGAAGAAGGCTGACGTTGATAAAAACACACCAGAACAAGATGGTACTATGGAGACTACTGCAAGTACTGTTGATCGCTTATTTATTGATTTTCCTAAGCTTGTTATATCTTCTACCTCCAAGCAATATTTCACTCTTTACATTGTTATCTTGAGCCTTTTCTTCTACACTGAGCCAATGAGCAGAAAGATAACAGAAAAATTAGAAAAGCTCAAGTTTTCCATCGACTTCCAAGATCTCTCTTCATTACATTCTAGAATGAAGGAATTACATGCTTACCATCAACTTTTGAACCTATTGATGCGTAATTATGGTTTCAGAGAAAAGACATTGACTAATGAAGAATTAAATGATGCCATTTTGTTGAATATGGAGAAGGGTGAAGTCATTACAGAAATTTACTTGATGATGCAAACAATTCTCACGGGTGATTTCTACAATGACCATACTTCATCCAAACCAAAAGCAAAATGGTTTTTCAAAGCGGATGAAATCATTCTTCATATGTTGGAAGATGATCGAAAGCCTATTTTGGATATTGCATTAGCTAATGGAAACTATGAGAGATTGATTAATGAAGATGGCTCCAATGGCAATAAACTCAAAGTGGGAATGGTGCAAGGATTTAATTTGATCAAGGACACCCAATTCCAGGATTTCTTAGAGCCTCTTGATGTCGAAAAACACAAATCCGACAATATGATTAATATCGAATGGACTATGAATAAACCTATAGGTGGTATCAAGATAATTGAATCAGTGGAAGTTTTGTCGCAGCCATTGAAACTTAAAATAGATGAGATCACAGGTAAGAAATTGATGTTATTCATTTTTGGAAGTGATACAGATATTGAGGAAAGTCCGCTATTGACTGTTTGCAATAAAGATGACGAAAATAGTGAGGATTCAGATGAAGAAGTGGCCATCAAGCCCAACGATGGCTTCCTAGAAGCAACGGAAGGAATAAACAAACTTGATGTTCTGGATACTCAATCTGAGACGAAGTTAGTCCTGAATAAGGTAAGATTTGACAGTAAGAGTAGCGACACAAATTCAGATTCCTCAAAGAAGAAGACACCTAATTCCTCGAGAAGAAGCTTCTCAAAAAATTTCTCACTGGGCTCCTCATCAGTTTCCTACGAGAATGATTACCAAGATCAGATTGATAAAATGATTGAAAGATCAAAGAAATACTTCAGTTTCGTGAAGTTCAAGTTACATCCTATTTCACTTCAAATTTCTATCAGTCTTCAAAAGGGTTACTTGAGACTTTTGAATGTACAAGATTTTTCTATACATTTACCTGAGTTCACTATCCATAAGAAGGTTATGTCATTTTTGGAAGTTTCAAAATTACTTCAGAAAATGGTAATCAAGGTCCTTTTGAATCATACGGGTAAGTTGTTGAAAAATAAGTTTACTGTCAAAAAGAGACGTTCAAAGGAGAAGATCAATAAGCCATTGCGGCCATTAAAGAGATATGCTAGGTTTACGAAGGTATCTGAGTTGAGAATCGAACCTAACTCTACTGGAGAGTAGCGCTTCTTGTCCTAAGTAAGTGCACTTCTGGTTAAAATGTATAAATATGTATAATAAAATCATATCATATATGAAAACTTATAATATATGAAAAATAAGATCAATTCACACCTAAACACATAGATATTATTTGTTTTGTTAGTTTACCTGTTTAATGGTGGAGATTCAACTTCACCTAATAACATATCTATAGTAAAGTGAAAATTGATAAATTGGTCACTTTCGGATTTCCCTTGAGAATAACATAAGAAGACATTGTGATTCTAAGCTTCTCAAACCGATATCCTTGGTGATCATTCTATACTATGAGGTTTTACAGATAATTTGAGCACTCTGAGCTAATACCTGCTTGCCTCATACATGCTGTCTCTTAACATCTCCATTCGCTTGGAACTTCTTCTTTCTCTTGCCCTTCTTTGAGAATTCATCATTCTCAGACATGTCGTCACCTCTCATCAACATTTGCTGGTCATTTATTGCCAAATCGGCGGTATTGAAACCTGGGATACCATTAATTGACGTTTTATCGAATCTCAAAGCTTCTTTTAACATGTTGGGGTCGATTTCTTTTATAATATCCGGTGCCTGTGCTACCATGGGGTCCAAAAGCCCCCCAGGTAAAACTTTTGGACCTGGGATTTGATGCTTTCCAGGTAAATCCTGAATGTGATTCTTGTATGATTTTCTCAACTTAACCCCCTTGGAACCATCTGGGTTAGTTCTGGCCAATGACTTTGCTATTGGCTCTAAGCCGTATATGGATAAGAGATTATCTAAAGGAGTTGGAGATGGTATGGAGTATTTGTCTGAAGTTAGTAAAAGTCTATAAAGTCAGACAAAGGCCAGATTTTTGCCTATAAGAAACATCTGTGTACTTACTATCCGAGTTAATCAAGTAATAGCTGTCTATTCCTTCTCGTATATCCGCCGACTCGACCATTTCTGTGAAGATTGTGAACAATACTCTCCTACTAAGTAGTGAACCAGTTAATCATCACAATTTGTGTCATGTGACTCGTGGTCACGTTACCTGCTACATGAAGTCTATAAAGCATAAATTAAACACAGAACCGAAGAAAGTATCTATACAAGGCGATGATGGGGTGCATTATAATTGATGGAGGCGCCCACATAACTTCCATCATCTATGCCTCCAAGGGCTGTTAATTCCGATGCATTTACTTGCCAACAACTTCCCAACCTTGAGAGTCCTTTTGTTCATCAATAACCAAGTTGGCGGTGGCAGCAGCCAATTCGGCGGCTTGGGATGGCTTGGTCTCCTCAGCCTTTTCTTCGTCGTCAGAGTCTTCATCGACGGTCAAAACACTGAAAGCAGACTTTTGAGGACCTTGTTCTTCCTTCTTTTCGTCCTTCTTAGTAGCAGAAGAAGGGGTACGCTTGGCACGAGCTGGCAAAGCTTGGCCTCTCTTCCAGTCCAAGGCTGGCTCATCTTTCTTTGGTCTGTCAAAGGATCTTTCACTTCTCTCTCTTGGAGGCAAGGTTTGGCCTCTGGCTGAACCCCAGTCCAAGCTTGGTTCATCTCTCTTTGGTCTGTCAAAGGATCTGTTGCTTCTCTCTCTTGGAGGCAAGGTTTGGCCTCTGGCCGATCCCCAGTCCAAGTCTGGCTCATCTCTCTTTGGTCTTTCTGCTCTCTCGAATCCCTCTGGTCTCTCGCGTCTTTCTCTTGGTGGCAACTCAACTCTGGAGTTTCTGGCCGATCCCCAGTCAAACAGTGGCTCTTCTCTTCTTGGTCTGTCTGGTCTGTCGGATCTCTCGAATCCTCTGTTGCTTCTCTCTCTTGGTGGCAAGGTTTGTCCTCTAGCAGCACCCCAGTCCAATTCTGGTTCCTCTCTTCCACCATCCAATGGTCCAGCTCTGCTGGATCTCCAGTCTCCATCGAAAGCGGTGTTTAAAGGAGCAGCCACATTAACGAAAACCTTTCTTCCGTTGAAGTCGGAAGCAGACATGTTCAAAGCCTCCTCCAAGATTTCACGCTCGGCGAAAGTGACAAAGGCAGTACCTCTTGGTCTTCCACTTTCACGATCAAGGGGCAACTTGACCTCGGTCACAGATTCAGGGAGTTGCATACGGTCTTCAAAGAATCTGGCCACGTCACTTTCGGTGACTTCCCATGGCAAATTGGCAACTCTAGCACGGTATGGTGGGGCATCTGGGACAGGATATTCCTTTCTTTCCCTTCTTTCCTCGAATTGGCCGGATCTTTCGAAGTTTCCAGATCCGAAACCCGAGCCGCTGGTGCTGACAGGAGCAGCGGTGGTGGCGACATTGATTCCGACGGTGTTCAAGTCGACCTCCTCGTCGGCCCATGAGGTGCCTCCGAGAGAGTCGTCCGCGAGGAAGTCCCCGATATCCATCTTCTTTCCTTTCTTAGGAGCCATGTTGATGTTGGTATAGTTGTGAAGTTTTTGAAAATTTTTTTTAACTTTTTTACGCGCAGTAGTCGTGGGGAGAGAGAAACTGCATCGTGGTGGAGTTTGGGAGAATTTCGCCAACTCTACCGCGACCCCCTTTATCTAACGAGGAAATTAGTGAGCATTTAGCCGGTAGACTTACAATTAGTGGGACATTTAGCCAAAGAATGTGATATGGCACATCTTTCATGCTCAGATAGAATGATTTTTGCCTTTTGTGGCTACAAATTATGGTCCATTATATGTCTGGGTGCAATGGAGAAACTGCAGATAAAATCAGAGGGTAAGTTTTTATCGACTTATATGAGTTGTGCTATATTCTCGGTGAGCATGTACCTCTAATAGCGGAACCACTACTGAGGCGAGTTTAAGAAACAAAGATAATATGGAAAATTGGGCTATTTCTGGAGTAATTTGAAATCTGATGCCACTTATGTGGCTTTGGGGGTCTTTTGGCTGGAAATCGTGGATCCAGGGCTCCAGAAACTCTTTTTCTGGCCAAGATGCTTACTATCTTGGATCCAAAGATATCTTGATGATCTGCGATGTGGTAAGTATTACTAATCGGAATACTCTGGATGGTAAGCAGTGAAATTTCTAGATTAGTACAGATTACGAAGTGGGGGATGTATACTCTGGTCTACTGTTCAAGGAGATCTACTTCGAATGATTCCATGAAAATAAATTAGAGACAGTTTATTATATTGGTAACTTTTTTGGTTCACAACCGCAAGTTCTCCAGTTGTAAGCTCCAACATATCTACTGGGTCAATGAGATCTTGAAAAATATCACTAGTTGTACCGCAGGTAGATTTCTACTATTCAGAGAAATGTTATTAAGTGTGCCTTTTTAATAAATAAGTATGAAATTATGTTCGTGATTATTACTATTATCATCATTATTAAAGCCTGTGGCATTACAGTATTATACACGTTGCTCAACAACGTTTCTTCTGATCTCAGAATTGACTTCGGAATTGTGGTTGTCATCTGGGTGGTTTGGATTATCTGAGAGGTTTGTGTTTATGTTTGGGTTTGGATGGTCGGAGTCCGAACGCCCGTTAGTGCTTGCGGTCTCACTTATTATGGCGTCTGGCAAGATATCTCTGGATGTTGCAGAGGGCTCGCTATGATTTGCTTCGGGGTTTGTGGTTTGGTTTTCGGCAGGGGTTTCAGCTTCTTCCGGTTGACTGGTGGAAGTCTCGCCATTTTCGCCATTTTCGCTATTTTCTTCACCATTTACTGTGTTGGCTTCGGCTTCACGTTGCTCCCGCGAGATAGCATTGCGGTGAGCTTTGTACTGCTTCAAGACGTAATAATTGAAAAAATCTTTCTTCTTGATACCAAGAATTCTCCAAATGATTGCCATGAAAGTTCCATACTTTACATTGGCCTTTTCTGTGGCATTTTCTTCAATGTTCAAATGGGACAATTCCTCATCTCTCAAGATAATTTGGACCCTTTCTTCAGTTGGAATCATTTCTTGAATAAGGGCACGGAACGTAGGATCTCTGCGCAACTCTTCAAGATCCAAATCAAGTTCTCTTGCATCTATCTCATCCTGATTCTCATTGGTATTTCCATTAGTGCTATCATTGGCATCAGTATTACCATTTGCGGTGGTTGCACCGGTAGATGTGCCGACATTGGAAGTTGCCTCATTAGTAGGGTTTTCATCAGGTGTTGCACTGGAATTTTCCACTCGATCAGTCGTATTTTCTGTAGCATTTGCAGCTGCATTTTCCAGAGTGCTAGAGTTTTCGGCATTTTCATTTGTGGAGCCGGCTTCATTAGCTGGTTGGTCGGGATTATTATACAAGTAATCTCTTTTACACATTGGACAACATGCTCTTCTCTTGGTTAACCATGGATCGAGACATTCTGCATGGAAGACATGACCACAAATCAAGCCTCTGACGATGTCTTCATCCTCGAGAACTTCCAAACAGATTGCACACGTTCCAGATGTAAAATGGAGATCTTCGCTATTATCATCTTCATCATGACTATGCTTTGGCTTTGAATCAGATGACATATCAGTGATATCGGTTGTGAGTTCTTGCATTTCGATGGCATCAGAAACAGGAGAAGTGCTTGAGGTTAGAGGTTCAGTAATCGAAACCACGGTTTCCTTAGCGGTTGATTTTGTTGTGGTGGTACGGGTGATTCCATCGGGTGATTGAACAGTGGTAAGGGCATCTTGAGGTGTTTCCGGTTTGGTATCGTCTTCCTGAAGCATACCTTCACGTTGCTTGCGATCACGCTCCTTACCACCATTAAGCCAATCATGATAAGTTTTCTGGGGGAATAAGATTTCCACTTCTTGTTCAGTAAGTTTCTTCATCTTTTCGAATCTTCTCCGTCTTCTTCTCCGTCTTCTACGACGCTGGGCGTTCATCAAGACTCTACCGTGCCAGATCTCACCTCTTATCGAGGCGTATTCACGGATGAGCTCCAATTGCTCTAGGATTTCTTCGTTGGTAGGATTGGAAGAAAGCACGCCTGGATTGCGGCCAACACCTCCACCAGAGCCTCCAGGACCACCTCCACCAGAGCCTCTGGAGTTGAGGATGTTGTTAAGCAAGGAGGACGAGGCCATGAAGTTTCGGTGGGTCATGGGGTAAACATGGAGACCGTACTTAGCCCGGATGAAGTAACGGACGGTGAAGAAGATGAAGAGGATGGCGATGAACACCCCCACGGCAAGGGCGAGGAAGAACAACACGGTGGAGGGGACGTTGCCCACGAAAGCGTTGCCGAATACGCCAGAGGAACCCGTGTTGGTGGGCGAGGGATTTGTGCTGGAGGGCGTGAAGGTAGGCGACGGGCTGGGAGTCGGGATCAGGCTCTGTAGCACTACCGAGGTGTCGTCACGTTTATACATGA
Source organism: Suhomyces yuchorum (assembly GCA_030571845.1). Taxonomy (NCBI): domain Eukaryota; kingdom Fungi; phylum Ascomycota; class Pichiomycetes; order Serinales; family Debaryomycetaceae; genus Suhomyces; species Suhomyces yuchorum. The sequence continues at coordinate 528,655 of JAJLYW010000006.1, read as the reverse complement.
GAGACAGCGGATCTCGAGGACACGGTGAAATGAGGTGGGTATGGACAATTTGACTATGGGGTGGACCAGGGACTTGTCACCTAGTGATATACGATTGGGGGGATGGTTTGAAGGATCTGAGAGTGGGGCAGACTATGAGCGTGGGGAGGCAGCCTTCACTGTAAACACCTGACCAGTTAAGAGCGGTGGCAGGAAGAACAAGACCAGCGGCCAGGGAGCACAGGGTTGCAGGCAGAGCGGAGGGCCAAGGGCGAAGGGCGGAAGGCGGAAGGCGGAAGAGGGTCTGGCTGGATTTCTAGGCCAGACGGGGCCGGGGAGGATATGGGGAAAGGGAGGTGGGCCACTACTGGGTGAACAGGAGGAGCAGAGGGGACACTGGTCCAAATTCAGATGTGGTGGTGGGTGGTACAAGGGGACACCTGCTGCAGATAAGGGCTGCTTCCTCTATATATAGTGGTGCAGTGGGTGCTTACTAACGAATCGGGGTGGGGCTGAGGGGTCAGCCGTGGTAGTGCGAAGGGCGCAGAGAAGGATCTTAGGGGCCCCGGGGCCAGCCCTGGGGCCTGGGGTGGCCGCTACCAGGGACGCGTGGTTGCTGGGCGGTGGTGGCGGTTGCTGGGCGGTTTGGCAGCTTGTGGGCACGCGATGGACACGCGATGGGCCGTTCGGGAGACGTGAGAGTCCTTTGGTGGGCTGGTGGGCGGAACGTACTACGACCCCAGGACGCTTGCTAGGAGATGGCTGCGCAACGGAAGGAGATCGGCAATTATGACGGAGTTACACGGCCAGTAGCGGAAGGGCCTCGTACCGAAGAGGCCGATCTTCAACAGGAGTGGATCGGCCACAGATGAGATCATACGCATGTCATTAGGGCGCAGCACTGGTGCATGAGACGGTGATGGGCCGGGGAATGCAATTAGACCGAAATGGGATGCCGGCGGGCACCAGCGCTGCGCAAGGTGCCAGTGCCTGGGTTGGGGCCAAGATGGCCCCAAAGGCCCTAGGGGCCCCAAAAACCAACGATGGATGGAACTGGTCGAGGGGTCGCTGTAGCGAATAGCACGTAATTGTGCAGCATAATCAAGAGTTGGCCGGTGAAAAGTGGGCCTGTAGTGTGGGAGAAGGTGTCCCAAAGTGGCTATCGGTGAAAAATCCACTCGCGGGCTTCGCTGAGGAGCTGATGAGTGCAGTAAATTGAACATGCTGTGGGGGCCACTCAAGTCTGAAAGTCCAAGTAAGCCACTCTATATATCTACACTGTGAAAGCCACACTAGGCCCCTATGCTCGACAAGCTAGGCCTCTATGCTAGGCAGCTGGACACCAAACGGCAGCCCATCGCACCACATGGCCAAGCCGGCCAAACCATCGCGGTGCGGATTTCTGTGGGTTTCTTAGGGCATAATTCTGGCGGGTTTCGCTTTGGGACGAGCGAGCTGGCCCCCTTGCAATCCCAGCTGCGCAAACGGCCCACGGTTCCTTCGAGGCAGCTGTTGCACGCTACAACCGTCATCGCCGCTATCTTTGGCCATCGCCGCTATATTTGGCCATCGCCGCGGTGAATGGCAGCCATGGCATACACCCGTTAGTGCCCGATGTTCCGACTTTTACTGCTTCTTTGGTTTTAGTTATTCTCGGCACCTGCCTCTTGGCACTATCATGCCCCTCCAGGCTAGCGATGTTCTGAGCCCACGCGGCCCTACTGACAGGTGCCGCGACAAGTTGACAGTCCCACCACCAGGCTGCCAACGCTTCTGCCACCGGTGGGTGTACGCCATGGCCCACGCCTGGAAGGCTGAAGCTGGAAGGGCTGAGAGGCACAGGCGATCGCCCTATTCCACTGGCCCTGACTGGCACTGCCCCGATCCCGCTGGAGTCCACCGCTGGGGCAGTGCTGATTGACAATCCACCGAATTAGGGATCTAGGGATCGGGGTAATTGTCGTCGTACCGGCAGTAGCAACATTAACTCCGGACTGCCAGAAACGATGGTGGGGAGAAAGGTGTGGACCAGTTATACGATAGCGTCCGGTGTGGGGAGTGGTTCTGGAAGCGAATAACGCTCCGACGTCATCCATCGGCCAGGTTTCGGCTATGCCTTGTGTGGTCGGACAACGTCTGCACCAGTTACAGCTTAATCTGTGGCGTTGATGGAAAAGATTGGTGAGACTGGTGAGACTGAGACTGGTCAAACTGGTGAGACTAGTGAGGTGCGACCAGTGCGACCAGTGCGACCAGTGCGACTGTTAAGTTATTAGCAGGTTACGGGGCCAGTAGCGACCACCCCGACCTACCGACCCATTAACCTATCTACGGGCCTCTACAATTCCAGGCACCCCCCTCTCCTCGTGTGGGCCAACTGCCCCCAGATGGGGCTGATATCCCCTGATAAGAGCCCAGTTTGCACACAGTTTGTCTGGTGGTGATCCACTCCGAAAATCGGGTTCCGAGCCTTGAATGTAATTGCTAGCTCAATAGTAAATGATCGGGTCTACTCTGGGGTACACCGACTGTGGGGAGACGCATGCCCTTTCGGTTCTGATGACCACTGGAGCATCAAAGATGACTTGTGTCGTGAAATGTGGTATTGTGGCCAGGCTCAGTGATCCTGTTTTGGTTAGTACTCTGGTTTCCCCCCCTCGTCTTCGCCCAGCGCCTCGTATAGTCTGATGGTTCTAGGTGTATGCGTAGGTGACTTTTATGGAGACTCCCCATGAATATTTTCTATTGTGGGCCACATTGTTGGTGTAATTCGACTATTGCCGGCGGGTAGGACTTCTGCAGAGTACGAAACGGACAATAGCGGTACGACGTAGCTTTTTGGCGTTCTGGCCAATTGGACTGAACTTGCTCCTTCTGCTGGTTACCCCCAGCAAACCAATGTTTCATCCTATTGCCCCAGTGGAAGTCACCTAGGTTTCTCCTGGAGAAGCTCTACCCTGTCAACCCCGAAACTGACTCGTTGCTCAGCTGGACATAATTTCCAGCAAAGCGGTGGTGTTTCTGAACAAAGCACTTGACTACATAATCAAATCTTGGGGATGGGTTCTCATTCTAATCTTCAATCCATGAAATTTATGAAAGTTACGTGTACTCAATGGACTGGCTTCTCCTGACTATCTGTACGGTAAGAAACGGAGTGGCTAGTCCGTTCAAATCCAGGGTGATGGCTTCGCTTTCCTCCAGTTGTCTTCATTTTTCACCCACTACGGATTTTTCATCAAGTTGCTATGGGGCCACAACGATCTACCAATGCCTCTGGACCACCCTGATGTTGTTTGAACTCATCGATGCCACCAATAAGTTGGACTTAAAATTGTCAGGTCTGTGAAACTGGCAAAATTGGCGTCTTTGGCGAAACAGGCAAGTACTCCCTAGTCAATAATTATCAATTAATCCCTGGAAATCTGCTCATCACGTATTACCTACGGATTACATTTAGAATCAAGCTCACATCTTGCTAGCTTGCGCTAGCACGTAAATTGTACAACCTATACATGAGAATTAAACACAACCGCTAGCTTACAATTTTGGAGCTTCCTTGAAGGAGATAGCAGCTTCTTCACCCATGGCAGTGATGATGGTGATCAACAAGTCCTTACCTTCGTCGAATTCGGATTGGATCTTGTCACCCAATTCACCTTCTGGGATCTTGACGTCATCCTTGGTGTCACCGTCTTGGGTCATCAAAGAGAGGAAACCATCGTCAATGTCCAACAATTGGTATTCGGTTCTTCTGACGTTTGGAACCTCCATGTTGTGGGTAGATGGAGACAAGTCTTCCAACTTCTTACCAGTGAAGATGTCGATAGCGACCATGTTAACCTTGGCGTGACCGTGCTTACCGGTCTTGGAGGTGGACATGTCAATGATCTTACATGGTCTGCCCTTGATGACAACGTGACCGTTCTTTCTCAAGGCAGAACATTGCATTGGGTAGGTCAAAGCGGCACCGGCATCGGCGGTCTCAAAGGTGTGCTATAATGTTAGTGATGTTCTAGTTGGCTGGGTTGGCGGTGGTTGGCCATGCGCCCCGTAGACGCCACTGGCGCCAAATGCAGTCGTGACAGCCGGATGGTATACTCTGATGTCACGGTTCACCCCCATATTGAACTGGCATTACTTACATCTTCTTCAGCCATTGTAATTCGATAGTTTTCTAAAGAAGAAAAGTTAAGAAAAGAAGAGAAATCTTTTTCAAGGCAACAGGAGGTGAAGAAAATTTTTGGGAACGAAATGTCGTGCGCGCTGTGTTACGTAAGCAAAATTTGAAGACTGGCCAGTGGGTCGCGTGAAGATACACGCGTAAATCTGGGTCTATGTGTAGGGCTGGGAGGAAACAGAAAAAGGGGAATCGAAGCGAATAGACAACCCCGTCGTCCAATTGGCAACAGAACACCCTGTGTTTCTGCCCCCGGTGGTATCCTGCTGTGCTAGGGGACACAATAAGGGAGTCTTGCTTCCAGGCCCACTGCAAGTGCCGAAGTGGGCTCATGTACATCCTGGCACGGAACGGAAAACCAGGACCGCGACATTGATCCCCGAATGTCGTTTCGTTGAGCCGCACACGACGTAGGCGTTCGCCCACACTTAGTGTGGCAGGAGATTATACGAGCCGTTGCTTACGTAAATTCGGTTACATCCAGCAGATGTATGTGGCCGAGGTTTTGACAAGTGGGGTTCTTCGAGGTCCCTGCCAGCAGAAGAAGAAGTGTAAATTGGCCATTTTTGAGGTGATAAGTGAAATATTGGCAGGTTTGGCTTGTTCCAATTGTACGAGTTCGGCCTGCTTTGACCTGCTTCGATTGCTCTAAACGGACTCATTAATAAGGCATCAGAAGTAAGCAATTGTAGTAATTATGTGGGGATTCTAGAGATGATTGGACTCTATCTGAGCCCTTTATCCAGTTTAAATTATTCTGCTTCTTGTTGCTTTTTAATCTTGTTCATCTTTGAAAATTTCATGGCTCTTGTGAATTATTTTCTGATAGTTTCATGTATCTGGGCTTAATAGCCTTGAACAAACTCCGAGATCAAACAATTGATCACTTTGTCTAATGTAACGATTTAGATGATCTTTCTGTTAGACAAGGGCCTCTCTCAAAAGCTCATGCTTTAAGTACCGCTAAAGCTAATGTCACTGGGTGATGAAACAGAATTAACCTGTAACCTTCGAACCTCTTGATAGAAATAGAAGGTAGCCTATAGATGGCTCGAGAACATCAAATTTCATACCCATGAGTTTGTATATTTCAGAACTGCCTCAATAAATCAATTAACAAAAATGACCCCAAGCATTGATGTAATTATTTCTATCTACTACTATGGTCGGCCTAATGAACCAATGAAGTGATCTTAATTAGCTAATATTACATATATAACAATTAAACCGGAGAAACATCTGTCAAAATCGGTGTAGAATCTGCCATGTCCTCTTCGATATCCTTCTTCTCGATCAAGGAATTATTTACTGCAGATATTTCAGAATCCTCTTGAGTGGCATGCCTGCTAGAAAGCTTGCTTTCCAGTCCACCCTTACCATTTTCAGAGCCTTGTGTTTTTTCTTGCTTTAAGCTCTGTACTATATCGTCCCATTTACCCAACAACTCTTGACATCTCTCATGCAATTTGAAACTATCTGGATATTCCAAAGCTTCATCTTTCAAGATACATTTTAACACCTTGTGGATCTTTGTCTTCCGCAAAAGTTCAACACTCACAGGGAAGTCACCTAATCGGTATAAAATTAATCTCGCCACTGACAATTCGTCGGCAGTTGGGGGTTTTAAAGTGCTTGGGTCCTTGGGGGTGACTGGTTGATTCCGCTGTATTAAGGATCTCTGAAGTTTGATTCTGCAAAGCCACAATTGATGTTGCTTTTCTTCTTCTGTCAATGGCTTAGTTTCTGTTTTCACCTTGTGTCGACTGTTGTTCGCTGTAGAGGTGACACTGCCGTTGCCATTTTTCTTTGGGTTCTTATCTGGATTTTTCTGTGTTTTGGCTCTTTTTGAGCTTACCTCTTCTTCGGTCTTTATTGATCTTTTATTGTTACGAGAAGGTGTACTTGCAATTGAGCCCTTTCTTGAGCGTATTCTGTGTTTAGATCTGGTTGGCTTTTCACCCTCTTCTTCATCTTCCTTGTTGTTCTTCTCGGCATCGTCATCTCCAGCCTCACCTTCACCTTCTTCCTCTTCTTCCTCATCCTCTTCTCCTTGTTCTTCTTCATCTTCTTCATCTTCTTCGTTGTCGTTTTCGTCATCTTCCTCTTTTATCGAAGTGTTCTCTCCTTCATTCACAACTTCCTCTTCATCACCTTCCTCCTCTTCTTCTTCGTCGTCGTCGTCCTCTTCATCGTCGTCGTCGTCGTCGTCGTTAAAGATGTTATCGATAAACGTATCGAAGTCCAAGCCCTCTGTTGCCACAAAAGCCTCATTGGCATTGGATTGCTTTCCATTTCTCTTCTTCTTCGGATTCTTTTTGAACTGTTCTGGCACTTTTTCGAGATGGGACTCCAATTTTTCGGGTGTCAAAGGCTCCAAAGACTTTTCTGTCATCCAGTAGAAATCGCCATCGGGTATAAAGATCACGCAAAAATTGGTCTGTTTCTTCTTTGCCTTCAACACAGCTGCGGGGATGAGGTCTTCCGGCATGATGAAGGCTGGCCATTGAGGATATCGAGGCATCTTTGCTAGCACAAGGTCTTTGGCCGAGAGCTTGGAGGTGGGGGGTGATTTCTTTGGGGGCATCGTTGTGGGAGATGTATTGGGTACTGTAAATGGACTGTTTATGTTTCGATGTCCGCCACAAAGACGTGTCTAACGGGAGTTCGGTGGTTGGATCCTATCAACAAGGAACAGACTTGGTATCTGGGATGGTTGGAGTCGATAGACCTTTAAACCTATCCGGAAAGACGATGTTTAGTATGGTGGGAATTGATCAAGTAGCAATCTCCGGATCACCCAAACACCTAACAACTATACTAACAACACACCACGTGTAACTGGGGTAATGGTGACTGTAACGAGTGATCTGGTCAAAGCAGTCAGCGGCTCTTGCACTGGTTGGCAATCTATGGAATGATGAACGTGGTTGAAAGGTTGTTGTAGAAGAAAAGGGACGAAAACAAGAATATATCGAGAATTTCATAGAGGGAGACACGACACGAGACATTCGACAATAGCGACATCCGAGACTGGTAGGTAGGAAACGGCTCTACTGGAGGCGTTTTGGGGCTAATTGAGTGATCTGAAGAGAACGATAGTGCTTCCTAGTGGGTTAAATTTAGGGGAATGGGTCAAACTTGTTGGAAACGTTTATTATTGGAAGGTTTGGGGGAAGTGGTCCGGTGATGTTTTTAGCTGATGGTGTAAAAATGTCGCACCGAGTGTTACATCTGAAGGAGGTGGGTAGTGGCCCTTTTGGCGTACAACTACATCCGAGCAACCTAGTTTCGAAATGGAGGAGTTGGAAGGCCGTTGGTAGGCTGAGGTGGTTAATGGAGTGGTGAAGTGTTCTTTGGGCGTGGGGAAGACGTCCGGGGTTTGAACTGTCACCAGTTTCGCAGCCTTTCTGGCGCCTTTGCTGGTGCTTTTGGTCTATCTGGTCTTGAATAAATACCTTGTGTAGTTTTTGACAACAGTAAGTCTCCCGCTTGATGCTAAACAAGGACTTGATTTTTGCCTTTTGATGTGATAACTTTTGTTGAAGTTTTATAAAGACTATAATTTCTAAAATTATGAAAAATTCGTAAATCATGAAAATAAAAAATTAACATATGAATAAACATTTAGACATACCAAATTAGTTAGTAGTAGTCTAATCATCTTGAATGTTCTAGCTCTCTCTAACAGTGCTAGCTGGTGTAGTTTCTCTTGGTGGATAAATGTGGGGATTGTATACACACTGCATTACATAAGCAAAAAAGCCAGGGTCCACAACCAAGAAATATACCCTAGTTGGCAGACCATGCACTGAAAGTACAGCTGATATCATCTGATAGTCCTGGCAATTGTGAGTTTAGGTATCAGAATGAGCCCAAGAAAAAAATGCCCAGCTAAGAAAAGGGAGAAGGAGAAAATAGGACAAAAGGCAGTATGGGTTTTCGAGTGCAGTTTTCCGAATGCTCAAGTTAATTACTTGAGCTAGATATCCATAATTACCAGCAGATCACGCCCTTGAAAAGAAACTGGTATTCTTCATTTGTTCAAATCATTTCTATTGTATTTAATAACTTGGTTCAGTTGAGTGCCAACTACACTGGCCATTTTAAATCTAATTGAATCTATTTATTACACACCCTTCAACCTCCCAGGACCGGCCTATCTAATACTTTGGATATTGGTATTGGTTGTGTACTTGACTTGTGCAAGCGAAATTGTCCGGTCGTCCAAATTGAAAACAGTATAGGCATGTTTCAAGAAGCTGACCCCCACTATGTTAATATTGTACAACGAAACAGAGCTTTCAATCCCTAACTTGCATCCGGGCAACAATAAGTCACTGTAAGGAACCTTGATGAGCTTGTTTCCGAACTTAAACGTCAAGAACTGGTCATTTGGTAGGGTGCAAGAGTCCACTATAAAACTGTTGGAACCGGCATCGTACCTTGCTCCTGTTGCCTGGCCCACTTCCATGAACATATCCTGTGGCAACCAAATATCTGCGGTTCCCGAATCCAAAATCACCGAGGTGTTCTTGATGTCGTGGGTTCCTCCATTGGCATCGATAATGCTCTCGAGGTTCAAAGATAACGATCCTCCTTGGATATTGAAGGTTTCAAGATCGCCAACATACTTGGCATGGTCAATTCCCCCAAAGAGAATGGTTCCGTTTGTCTGGGAGTCATCAGTCAAGTAGAGCGAATATGCGTTCTTTTCAATGAGTCCGTTTTCCTTCAATGTTTCGGGAAACGTGGAGTACGTCTGCGACTGTCCCTCCAACGACTTAAAGGAAGTTCCCATGATTCCTATGTCTCTGGAGGTGTGGTCCACGGCACCGAAGCTGACATTGCTGATGGTGGGACCGTTGGGCAAAGACGCCTGATCGAAGGCCAATGTCCCGGTGGCAGTGTCATTTCCTCCGTATTGGATGGAGAATTCCTTACCTGAGGAACGATAGGTAGTGGAAGTTGCGTTATTGAACGAACCGTATGGAAAATTGCAGCTGGTTCCGGTGCAGCTAGTTAGCGGGACCCATAAATCAGCGCTTCCTGTGTCCACTTGAAGACCCACTCTCTGGTGGTCCGAGCCAAAGTCGAGCTCGAGGTTGAAATAATGCACATAATTCTGCAAAGTACCGGGGACGTTATCTGCCCCACCCGAAGCAGCAGAGTTTCTTAGTGGCCGATTAGCACTGCTTTCTCCTTGCTTGACACTGAAGTCGAACTTAACGAACCCGTCACCACGGTTTTTCTTCTCAATGTTAGGAATGGAGGCTGCCAGAAGCAACTGGGGCAAGAAAAACCCCCAAAAAATTCCACAAAAAATCGACTTAGCCATTAGGTTAATTGCAATAGCCGAGATTGATGTCGGAAGGCCATAATTTCCAAGTCTTTTATACAATTCGTCAAGTTTTGGTGTTTTCGTGGGTGCTACCCAATTTGCTGGCTCTCTCTTCGCTATATGGTGAACGAGCATTGTTCCACGCGGCTGGTTCCTGCGCTTAGGTGCATTGCATGTAAAAACTTTGAGCCCGTACTTTGCAGCATCAATCCCCGGTACAGGTGCACTGCATGCAGTAGACAATTCCTCTGGTTGTAGCAGACGAAGCTAAGATGGCTTAATATGGATAACCAGCGAAGTAAGAAGTCAGAGCTCGAGCATCAATGTTTGGATTGTAGGGGGCTATGGCGGACAGGTTTCTAGCCCCGGAGGGATGCTGGTCAGATACTAGGGTAGGTGCCGCAGTGGAACCTCGCCCAAAGGGGAAACTGGTTGCATCGTTGGAGCTGCACCATTGCAATTGAAGTAGTTCAATTCTTGAGCCTACTCTCATGGCCAAGAGTTTCAGTGAGCGTGAAATTAGAGTAGTATCGACTTGAGAAAGTCTTGGAAGGATTCCTTCGTTTAGGTCCTGACGTAGAATCATTTCAATATACTTTTGGCTATTGGCAGCTACCAATTCTACAAACTGTGTTAGGGTCTTTTTGATTAGCTAAACACGTTTCACCGCTGGTTTATTCAAGATGGCTTATTTCAAGTTCAAGTGCAATGTGATCTCCAACATATATTGCCTTTTTTTAAGCATCTTGCTAGGGTAATTGGGTACATTTCTTACAAGCCAGCAGCTTTGATCAATTCACCCAATACCATCGCCTTATGACCCCCTCTAGCCTCAAGAGCTCACATTCATCTATCATACGGATCAGAGTCTTTGAAACCATTGGTGAAGATGACAGAATCAGCTTGAACCTCAATTTTTTGGTTTGGTTGGTTATGGGCAACGGCACACACATCATGAGGATCAAGAGGAGGTGGAACGTTGTTGGTTCTGACGAACTTACTCTTACTCACATGGTTGTCTGCACTAATAAGAGTAGGGAATTCAACAACAGCTTTACTGTATGGAATACACTTGTAGCCCTGCCATGGGAATGGCTTTTGCCAAATCCACCACTCATCGAAGGTTAGGGAAGCAGGAATAATTAAACCATACTTCTTTGGGGTAGTAAACTCTCCAATGGTGATATCCTGGCCCGAGATTGGATCGTGGAGATATCCAGCCCACTTGTTGCTTCCATCAGGGTTTGCTGCAATTCTTCTCACAATAGTCTCGTACTGGACATTCAATTGCCATGGCCATAAAAGGGCACATGAAACACCATCGCCGCTGTCTGCACCAGGATGACAGTTGGGGTGGTCTGAAACTGGACCGCTTCCGAATACGCTGAAGACCAACCTATTTGGGCCCGAAGATTGAGGTTGGAGTCCAATGTACATTAAATCGTTGTTTTCGGTATAGTAATTGGCGGAAACATAGATTCCGGTATCATTTCCAGCCAAAAAGGTGATTTTTTGCCTACCTTCAACATAGAGGTAGTTCTTGTCTGCAATGGTTTCGAAGTTTGGTGCTGCACCAAGGGTAACGGAGGTTAATGCCAACCAGATTGAAGCGAGTAACGTTTGCTTCATTTTCAGTTGATCTACTGCAACACAAGAATTATCCAGATATTTATACCATGTTCATGCTGCTTTAGGTTAGTCAAGTGGGCAAGTAAGTCTATTGTTCAGGTAGATTTATTCCGAGCTCTGTGCAGAATGAAACTTGCGTCTTGTATTGAGAATCTAGGAGGTTAGAGAGGAGAAAATTAGCTTCCGGGAACTGCGTTTGTACTTTGAGTGAATTGCGACAGGAAAACTGAAATTGCCTAGGATTGGCTTGTTTTTGAGGTGATTGAGCCAATTCCTTCCAGTTATGATAGCATCAATGGGGCTGAACGAATTCCATCTGGCACCAATACCTTTGAAGGAAGAGCAGTTTGCGTTCCAATAGAAGTTGTCGTAATATTTTAACAATTTTATTGATAGTACTGGTTACAATCAGAAAGTTCGAGCAAACAATGTAAAGAACACACTGATTCACATACCTTGTCATCCTCCGCTAATGAGTTTTGGACCTTGACCCAATTTTTCGGCATGTGTGTCCTAGTCTAATCCGGTTACTCCATATTGAGATATAATATGAATAGAGTAGTTTAAACCTCACAACAGTTCTATTCACATACATCTTCTACAGCTTCTACCACTTAATCAAGCTATGGCGCCAGAAATGACTTGAAATGGACTAGGTGCTTTGTGATTCAGAATTTGCTATTTCCGAAATCCTCGTTCATCTTCTCGTAGTATCCATCATTTAGTTCATCTTTTTAGCCAACTTGCATTTTTAGGTAACTATTGACGGGATGCATGATAATTTGCTAGAAATTATACAATATGCCGTTCGAGTATTCCCGGAAAGCAAGGGATCTGGGGAAAGGGAAACCAATGTGGTTTCAAGCACGGACCTAAGTTGATGGAGTTGGGTCAAATCCACTTGGAAAGTCATTTTTTGAGGTGAAAGATCTGACAATGCTGGTTAGGACCTCATCTGTTAAATCACATAAACTACCGACATCCTAGCACCTGATTCTTGCCCACGATAAGACCCACAGGGTGTCAACCCTGTATGTCCGAGGTGTTAACATTTCCTTCAAAGTTTCAGCTATACAATTAAAGCGGCTCTTGACCGGATGACACAAAGACCTGTCCACTACTGGAACTTTTTTGAAATAGCCTACCAGAAGAATTAGTATTAGTAGCCCCTACTACATGGTTCTCCTCAACAACAGCAGCATTTTTGTATTTAACTGTTTGTTTTTGAGAAAACTTTAGCCAAATCCCTGGCTAAGTTTAAACGAAAGACTTCCATGGAGACTGGGGCTAAAGTTTTATCTGATAGTTCTGGGAATTCTCTCGAGTGTCACTAGTCTGTCACAATTGAAGGTTCAGCACGTTGCGGATTTAAGAAGTATTGGTTACGAGCACCAATTTATTCACTTGCAGCCTAGTTACTCTACAGTGCATGTGGGGAACATATTATTTATCATTCGGAATTACAAACTACTGACCATGCTCATAGGACATATGGTGGCTACACCGTGCTAAGCAATGTAACCTACATGCTGAGCTTCTACAATTAGTTAGCTGTATTGCTGAAATTTCATCTTGGAATTATTTTGCACCCCTTCTTGGAGCTGGTCCAATCATTGGACATCCAGATTTTGAGAGCCATGGGTGCAATTGCGTTTTGAATCAAACTTAGCAGGCACGCTTTGTGTTTCAAATCATCTAAATTTTGGTGAATCACTTAAGCAAGCTCCAGAATCAACTTGAAGCGTTTGAATCAGGTAACAACTTCCCATTTCCAAACTTGAGAACGACACCGGAAATCAGTTTTTAGATTATGCCGACGTTTCCTTTACTTGCCCGAATTGAGTGCCCACCATTGCTTGAGAAGATTCTTGTCAAAGAACTTGACGGCTCTTAACTATTGCTGCTTCATTCAATTGTCTAACAATCAGCTTCAAAACCAACATTTAACTTGAAACTTCGAGATCTTGGAAATAACTATATTTCATCTAATTTCTTTCATAAGCCGGTAAAAAAATGAGCCAACGAATTCACCCTATGAATTAAAGCTATCAGAAGGGAAAAGCAGTGAACCTTGACTGAATAGAGGATCAGGACACTCTCAGTGAAAGCAGTCGGTTAGTGACAATGAATACTAAAATAGTCTAGGAAATCTAAGCAAGGATCTGATGTGCAAGAGCCTTAAAAACTTGAAGTTGTTATCAGGAATTATAATTTACATAGTGTGGTTTTTAATAGGAAGAACTGGAGACTAACCTGGTACAACCAACGAGCGGAACATGCCTCTTTTTGATTCTGAAATGGGTTCAATACACAATATAATAGGGATAATGATTGTGCTATGGAGACGGAGGTCATCGAATGTCACAGTTTATTTGATCTCACAATGTTTGAAAAACAGTTTGTTAACTGTTAAGTATGATCATAAGCGATCTCCTTTATGTGCTATTGTAAAGTACCATAGATAGCGATTGGATAGGTTATGAGAAAAGTTAATTGACGAGTTCAAAGATGGTAATCAGGAATCAATGATAAGGATGTTATTAGTGAGTTTATGATACAATGCTATGACTGGAATCACCAGGTCTCATGCTACAATATAGGGAGCTCAATTCATTAGGGTTTACTTTCGATCTATTCAAGTACAATTTTTTTGTTATGAAGTTTACTTCGGTGAAAACTAATGATTGCCTTATATATGTTCCAATTCCTTTTCAATCTCTAGGAAAAGTAAATTTCAACAATTGATCTCTTAAATAGAGCTAGTACTCTTTCTCGGTAGCATCTCAACTCAGGAAAGAGAGCACATTTTGCAGACTTACATAATTATAAGTGTAGCTAGGCATGTCAACTTAATAGAGATCTACAAGTAATGTGGAATATTCTTTCACATACTCCAGGCACTGTGAACATATTTCGTGATAAAAATGCAGAATGAAATGGAATATTTGGCTGAAGGTTGAAAGATAAATCAATGTACAACAGATACTAGAAAATCCCAAGCAAGAGGAGAACAACAAGCATTAGACTAAAATGTGCATATAAAATGATATGATGATACTCTGTTGATTCCCCTCTACATTGCATTTTCATTGTGAAATTTGAAATTACTATCTATCACAGAAGAGTTTAAATCTTAGACAGATCCTAGGCAAAGTAGAAAATGTGTTGGAAAATAGAGTTAAATGTGAAGCGATAATTATCATATTCGCTCTATCAGTAGTTCTACTTCAGTACCACCAGCAAGTATTTCATCGAGTTCCACAATGCCTTCAAAAGCCTCAAAAAAAGGAAAATATCTAGGGTTATTATTCGATGTTCACACCACAGATAGAAGCAAATTTATCGCAAAAGAAGCCAGTTCTGTAATCCTTAAATCAATGTAAACCAGCTCTTAGAAATAAGTGAGGACCTTCGTACTTTCTTCTAGGTGTAGTAGAATAAATTTCCGTTTCAACAAGCTAAATATGTACTTCCTTTCTTAATGGTCTAGTCCTTCAGAAGAGCCCCAAAGAGCTAGTTAGTAGCATTGTCCACTTTCACCCAATTCCTTATGGCATATCAAACAAGAGGGTATACAAATTCCATACGTTCTGTTTCTTGCTTCATAATGTCCGACTTTTCACCGCTTACAAGCACCTTTGAAGGCACCATTTGCGGACCCACTCCAGGGCCTCCAACTTGTCCATTTCACCTCCATCACACCACCTCAACACACCTACAACTGGATTCACCAGACCAAATTCCTCAAACTATACGTCAATCTTCCCAGCCGATCCTTACGTCAAAATGCCATCCTGGCCCACTCCAATCCAAATGCGACCAAAAAGGTCCCAATTGCGTCCACTATCAAAGCCATTAGAGGGAGGAAATCGCGAACCCCTTCCCACTGAAGATCCCCAGATCCACCCCGATCCACCCCGATCCACCCCAGACAACCCCAATCGTCCCCCAAGCCCCCAAGCCTCAAACCCCCAACCAAAAATTACCCCTTCTTTCTTCCACTTCCTTTCTTCGCTTTTCCCACCCATTCTCTCCCACTCCACCAATTCCACTCACCTGCCAATTCGCAGTGTCGCACTTTTCAAACTGTTAACTACCAAACCGAACCCACCACCACCTCTTCTAGAATGGACCAAAGTGTGGAACGGACAAAGAGACCGTTGGACATCCCCAGCCCCAGAACGTTGTCGAAGCTTCTCGACGCTTCGTACAAGCGCCAGCGAACCGGCAGTGTTCCTCGCATTGTGGATGGGGCAGCTCAATATCCAGAAATGGGTGCCATTTCTGGCCACCAGCCGCCAGGCGGAGACTTTCCCCAGATGATGGGGTTTTCACAGGCCTTCAACGGGCCCATGCCGCCCAGGTACTACGACACCGCCTCCATGCACTCGGTTCCTCCGTCGATGATTCCGCTCATCCAAGAAAATGCAAAAACCTCGGACTTCTATGGAGACCTCGACCAAGACAGGGAAGACCAGCATGTTCGGAAGCAAATCAACGGGGTGATTCTGCGGTTTCCTCCCCCGTTTCCTCCGTTCTTGCCCTCGTACGAAGACCCCTTGAACAGGGCCGATAATAACGATGCCGAGGATGACGAGAAAGGTGGCATCATGGTGCCGTTCATCTACCCTAGGCCGCCGGTGATCGACGTGGACAAGCTTCCTTACTCGTTGGCGTCGTTTCGCAAGAAGCCTTCGAGCCCTCCCCGGAGAACAAGGAGAAGAGGCAAGGATTCTGAGGTTGCAGCCGAGGATTCTACCGTGTACCTTGAGATCCCTCCACTTCCCTTCCCTCCGCCCAACTACATGCCCTATCCCATCCTTGCCCACAAGTCTGACTTGACTCCTGGCGCAGTGTTTGACGCTTTTCTTGATGCCAACGATCACCTTCCTCGTATAGATATGGTCGTGGCAAGCGCTGCCGGGTCGTTGTTCGATATCAAGGCTCAATCCGTGGAAGAAGGGTTTGAGATCGAGCAATATGAGCTCGAAAGAAAGAGAAAATTAAAAGAAAAGAGTGAACAAACTGAACTATCAACTAGTGAATCCCAGGATGAGCTAGAGAACTCAGAGGATGAGCAAAATCATGAATTCAATGAATATTGCGACTATTGGGACAGCATCGACAAGGACGAGCGTTTTGATCAGTACGAAGCGAAAGAAACGGAAACTCAAAACCAAGTCGAAGTGAATGTGCGATCCAATCAGTTTATAACCGTCCAATCTCAGTTGAGTGAAGAAAGGGGTTCTCAACTATCGGATATAAACCAAGCAGTTGCATCAATAGAGCAAAATGAGTTGGAAAAACGTATGCATGAATACAAAGACCATTTTGAAAAGAAAGCCAATCATACCAAAAGCATTTTACCAGTTTCAACTTCGCAAATAATAAATCATGCTTCGAAGGATATCACACTTGCCAATGGAAACAACAAGGAAAGAAGGAGAAATGATCTTCGCAAATCACAGAAGGAATTGACTAGTTTCATGGAAAAAAATCGTGATAAAATTTATCAGAGTAAGAGGAATCAGTTGTTAAAAAGATTGAGTAATCTTCAAAAGTCGAAAATATCATTTACAGATTGTGACATA
Source organism: Suhomyces yuchorum (assembly GCA_030571845.1). Lineage (NCBI taxonomy): Eukaryota > Fungi > Ascomycota > Pichiomycetes > Serinales > Debaryomycetaceae > Suhomyces > Suhomyces yuchorum. The sequence continues at coordinate 511,938 of JAJLYW010000006.1, read as the reverse complement.
AAAGATGATGAGCTATTGGCTTACAAAGAACAGCTCGATATTGCTCGAGATGAAGAACTAGTAAGATTAAGGATTGTCCAAAACTATGATCTTTTGAAAAACTCTTTCACGTTCTACCAAGATTCCAATAAAGTTTACAAGAACATGAGTATGTTAATGGTCAATAAGTTGGAGAAACTAAAAAACTTCTTGGAATTTCAAAAGGATTTGTTCTCAGATTACATTAATATTAAGGACACAAACGATATCAAGTCCAAAGATGCATCGAAAGTTTTCACAGTTACATCTGATAGAGATTATTCAACAGAAATCAAGGAGCTTTTAAGAAGGTCTATAATGGAAGATATCAATTCAGATGAAGTGTCAAACCTTGAAAAGATCAGTTATAAAAATCAAGATCTTGTGAAACTTAAGGAAGATAACCAGCAACCAGTGTATGATTTCATGCCTTTGGTGACCCCAGCTGAGTTCAGTGCAATCACTGGGGATCTGAAAACAAAGGTTGCAAAGGATGCTAAAGGTGGGGGATCCAAGCAATCTAGTTTGAAGCATCATATTTTCCAAAGTTCATTATACGACAAGAAGACTTCCGGTTCAGATACCAACGCTTCTGATGGAAACAGCAGTGCCAGTATCAATGCCGTGAAAAGAAGAGGGAGAAGAAGTAATGCTCAAAATGCCTCCCAACAAATAAGCATGGATAAGCTAGAAGGTGGCGATGCAAAGGTATCGGAAGCGATGTTACTAGCAAAGATCATGAAGCAATTCAGTGGACCACAAGCTGCCAAGCTGGAGGAATTAACCAATGACTTGGAGCTTATGGGACTTGACACCATGTGGCCAGTAGCCAAGTAAAGAAATGATAATGACTACAAAAAATGAATAACCGATATATTACAGCATAAAACTAACAGGAGAGGCCCCGCAAGACAACGAGGGGCATTAATAGAAGGTAAGTAGGACGAGAGATAAGTAACACAAAGTAACTTGTAGAAGTGAACAGAGAAACAAACAAAGGGTTAATCTTGAGTTGTGTTGTCTAATAGTCTTCGAATTGAGAGTAGAGGGCAATGGCAACATTGGAAAGTCCCAAGACCAATGGGAATGCACCCAAGTATCTGACAAAAGCAGCGTACAAACCGGCCTGGATTAAGAAACGGTTTTGAATGGCGTACCACAAGCCTTCCAAAGAGTGCAAGCTGGTCAATGGGTTCAAGTGGCTAATGTAGTAGAAGATAAGGACCTTGGTGAGGGCAAAGATGAATGGGTCGTAGGAGTAAATTCTGCCGACAATGCCTTCAGCACCGTCGAAGACAAGCACTCTTCTAGAGAAGTTGACGTAGTAGGAGGCAATCAATGGAATAGCCACGGCGGTGATGAGCCATGCCGACAACAAGGTCAAAACCGAGCACAGCAACAATTCGGTCAACTCTGGGGTTGGCAAGGTGCTGTTGGCGAAGAAGTTGGCCGAGTTCTTGAAGAGAGGGTAGTTCAACTTGTTCTCGTTAAGAGGGACCAATGGCACATGGACGCTCAAGAAGAATCCCACTTCCAACAAGAGCTCAGCAAAGTTGAGCGCCACAGTGGTGGACAACTTCTCACGCAAGTCGTCGGAGTACTCGAGGTAGGTGATACCAACGGCGTCGGTCCACTCGTACACCTTGGCGATCCACTCCTCCGACGCGTCGATCACTGGGTCCACAATCCATTGCTTGAGGTTAATTGGTGGGGGTGCGTTGTAGTCGGGGTCATCCTCCTCTTCGGCGTCCTCGTCGTCAGCCTCGTCTTCAGTGACCTCGGCGTCCTCCTCAGCAACCTCCTCATCGGCATCCTCGTCTTCGGTGCCGGCAAGGGTGGCCTCTTCAGCTAAATCCTCCGCTTCGTCGAGAATAGCACCAATGGTAGCAACACCATCTTTGGGGTTTTCGGCGACGTAGGAGTCGAGTTTTTCCACCAAAACCTTCTTGGTGTCCTTGGAGAGGGTGTGGATTTCGAGTTTCTTGAGAACGGTGACAAGTTCTGCCTTCTTGAGCTGGTGGTAGTCGGACATGTTGATGAAGAAGATGTTGTTGTTAACGGTCAAAACAACATGGGCGCTATGGGAGAGTGTGCAGGATGTTGTGGTTTTGCTGCATCGGGAAGATCCGCCCACGTGATCCGTTTTAGATCATACAAAACATCTACACCCTGGGAGCCTGGAACCACATCACCCTCTGGCTCTACTTGCTGCTGGACCCCTACTGCCCCCAAGCTCACTGCCCGTGCCGCGACCCGCGCCCCAGAACCACACCATCTGCTTTCAACCGCTCTGATGGCGTTTCCGGCGGCCTCACGGGCCTTTCGATGGCACCAGCTGTTGCGATTTCGAAGGCCAATCCGGGCCTTTTCTCTCTCCAAAACGCTCCACGAGCAGCCTCGTGTCAACAGTGTGGGAATCCAGTATCTCTCGGAGAGTCTCCACCGCAAAGTGTTTCCAAATACATCAACACAAGACTTCCGCACCCCCACCCATCCCGAGCTTCTCCCAGTGGCTATCGATCACCTTAAGCACAATGATTTGTACGGAAAAAAGACTATTATCACCACCCCCGTGGATATTAAGGGGTTTCCCGATCTTTTGGGACAATCGCTTGACGAGCACTTCCATCGCATAGGCACAATAGCCAGTCTGCCGTACCTTACAATGGCAGAAACGCTTTTCCATAAGAAGGCCTCCATCCCAAAGATACCGCGGAAATGGACCTTTGCATCGGGATGGACCCGTTATGCCCCTGGAAAGGAACCAGAACCCGTGCCGTACCCTCTTGAGTCGGAGTTAGTCTTTGACGTGGAGGTGATGTGGCAAAAGTCTAATTACGCAGTTCTCGCTACATGCGCCTCTACTGAGGCATGGTACGGCTGGGTGTCTCCGTTCTTGACCAATTTCGCCCAGGATCTGACCTATAATGATTGGGACCATCTTATCCCTTTCGATTGCTTGGACAATCCTAAACTTTTGGTGGGTTATAACGTCAGCTATGATCGTTCAAGAGTGCTAGAAGAATATCATATCCGCCAGTCAAAGGCATTTTATCTTGATGGAATGGCCCTACATGTTGCAGTCGCTGGTATTTGCTCTCAACAAAGACCCAAGTGGAACAAACACAAGAAAAACAAGAGCGTTTTAGAAGAAGAATCAGATGAAATCGAATCAGATTATGATCTCAATACAGTCGCAAAAGATATCGCATCAGAATTACTCGATGATCCTTGGTTAAACAAAGGTTCCGCCAATTCATTGGCGAATGTATACAAGTTTCACATGAATAAGGATTTAGATAAAACAGAAAGAGAGTTTTTTAGTACAGAAGACCCTTCAGAAATTATTTCCAATTTTCAAAGTCTCATGGGTTACTGCGCCAAGGATGTTGAAGCTACATACCTCGTTACCAAAAAGCTTTTTCCAGAATTTAGAGAGAAGGTTCCTCACCCAGTCTCCTTTGGTGCCTTGAGGCATATGGGATCTTTGATTTTACCCACCAGTAAAAAGTGGGAAAATTATATTAAAACAGCTGAATCTATTTACCAAAAAAATCGAGATGAGGTGTCATCAATTTTAAAACAAAGAGCAGAAGAGTTAATAAGATATATCGAGGAACCCTCGACGGACCCTCCTCAATATCAAAATGACCCTTGGCTCAAACAACTCGATTGGACTCTTAAAGCTGCAAGGCTAAAAAAGGATGGAACTCCTGTTGCTAACAATGCCTTTTTAACTGGATACCCAGAGTGGTATAGAGATCTATTTAAGACTGTAACTGTGGATGGAGTGAAGAAGAAGGAGATGAATTTAACAGTCAGAACTCGTATTACCCCTCTCCTCTTAAGATTAAAGTGGGAAGGCTATCCATTAATCTGGACTACTTCGGCAGGTTGGTGTTTCAAAGTACCTAATCGAGATGAAATTATCGATCAAATGGTGCTGAAAAATTATACCCATGCAAGACTTAGTGAAGAAGATATGGAAACTTTCCTTCCTGAATTGAAAGATGACGGCAACAATTATGAGCTCTTCAAAATTCCCCATCCAGAAGGTCCAGGGAAGAGAACAACCAGCATACTTTCGAAGGGATACCAAAAGTATTTTGAAGATGGAACTTTGACATCTGAATACAAATATGCACATGAAATTTTATCCCTCAACAATGCCGCATCGTATTGGATGGGAAACAGAAATAGAATCTCAACACAATTTGTTGTGTACTCGAATGAAAAAACAGATTTCGGTATGAAAAACTTGAAAGAGATGGGAATAATTTTACCAAAACTTTGTTCAATGGGTACTATTACCAGAAGAGCAACAGAGAACACTTGGCTTACAGCTTCTAATGCGAAGAAAAATAGAATTGGTTCTGAATTAAAGTCACTTATCGAGGCACCTCAAGGCTATGTCTTTGTAGGTGCAGATGTCGACTCAGAAGAACTTTGGATTGCTTCCTTGGTTGGAGATGCTCTTTTTGGTATGCATGGTAGTACAGCTTTAGGTTGGATGACGTTAGAAGGTGATAAATCTGAGAAAACAGATTTACATTCTAAAACTGCTGAAATCATGGGAATCTCAAGAGGAGATGCTAAAGTTTTCAATTATGGTAGAATTTATGGAGCTGGTGTGAAATTTGCAACTAGATTATTGAAGCAATGCAATTCTTCATTGAGCGATCAAGAAGCAGAAGAGATTGCTGTAAAGTTATACTCTAAAACCAAAGGTAAAACTTCAAAATCTACATTGTTGGAACGAAGACTTTATCATGGAGGATCTGAATCTGTCATGTTTAATGTTCTTGAAACAATTGCCCATCAAAAAACTCCAAGAACTCCAGTACTTGGTGCTTCGATAACGAATGCTTTGACCATGGAAAACTTGAACAAAAACGAATACCTTACTTCCAGAATCAACTGGGCAATTCAAAGCTCAGGTGTGGATTATTTGCACTTGTTAGTGGTTTCAATGGCTTATCTTTCTGAAAAGTATGGAATAGATTGTCGTCTTGCTATCACTGTTCATGATGAAGTTAGATTTCTTGTGAAGGAAGAATTCAAATATGAAGCTGCATTATTGCTACAAGTAAGTAATGTGTGGACAAGAGCAATGTTTTGTGAACAATTAGGAATAAAGGAGCTTCCACAAAATTGTGCTTTCTTTTCGGAAGTGGATATCGATCACATTTTAAGAAAGGAAGTCAGCTTGGATTGCGTAACTCCTTCACAAACAGTACCGATTGCTCCAGGGGAGTCGATGAATATCATGCAATTGTTGGAGAAATGCGACGGTAGCTTCCTATCATCACCTCGACCATTAGAAATTGAGAGTAACAATATCAGCTATACACCCAGAATTCCCGTGTTTGAGTCCATTGACAATGAACTATCAACCAGCTCTAAGCTAGCAAAGCTAAAGCTCCAAACCCTGATAGATCAGAAAGAGTGGAGACTGAATTTAGGGGAATATATTAAGCTGGTTAAACCTGATAAAGAAGCAACAACGAAGGTGCAACAGAAGTATCAAACAAAAAAGGCGCCATCCAGCACCAAGGTCGTTAAGAAACGGCCCTGGATGATGGACGAGGTCGATATCAGCAGCGATGGCACAGAAGAATTAAGAAAATTGAACAAGGCGGACGTGAAGCTGCATTTGAAGCGTGGATCTGACGGCACCAGCAATTCAGCTTGTAAACTAACGGTTAAAGATGAAAAGGCGGGTGCTGTCACGAGCAACCTAAACGTGCTTAAGAAAGGTCCAAGTTTCAAAGAGAGGAACAGTAACTCCAGGCTCATACGACGAGTTACCAAGGAATGGACGGGAGGGAAGAGCACATTTCGACCGAAGAACGTCCAGTATCAGAAATATCTCCGACGAGAGGATAGACCATCGTACGGGACCTCCACGCAAGTAACGAAAGACAATGTTCAATCTCCTTATAATTCTAGAGTCTGAAGCTGGCTAAATATCGAAACAAACTGTCAAAAATTGGTGGGTCCAAACTACCATTGACATCCGACAGTTAGATTATTGGGCCTTTTTTGCAGATCCTCTGATACCCTGTATTATTAAGAAACGAGATGATGTATGTTTATGTATTATATGATTTATGATGAAAATATTATGTTGATCCAAGTAAACCCAGGGTAGGTTTTGATGGTGGCTTTAATATAGTCATCAACCCTTTCCTTTTTCACTTGTGAGGGTTCGGCTTTACTAAAACCTTAATTATTCCAACCGTTCTGGGAACAATAATAGATTGCAGAAGACCGAGATTGTTGAAATAAATAGATAACAGCCGAATAACCACTTACTGTATTAGCTAAATCCGACGGTAACAACAGGAAAATGGGCCCAGAACAGTACACAATAGCCACAGGCGACTGAACGGTTTATTTACCTTCTTCTCAAACCAGAAGCGTCCGTGTTGTGGAAATCAAAGACCAGTGACTATAACCAGACGTTGGAAATATCCACCTGTTTGAGAATTTATCAGAAATTACCCAAAAGCCACAAATTAGCTAAATGGACACTGTGCACATAATATTGATGGTTATCATCAAAGAGGACGGGGTACTACAGATTCCAACGACCAAGCATTTAATGTGGTGGAACGATTATTCTCTTTGAAGCTGTACGGCCCGATTAACTAGGGTTCCATAAACCCCGAAGTGCACACCAACAACAGGGACCTAATACGATTAATCACCATTTAATGTAGCATAATTGCAGTAGGTATCAACAGAATAGTAATTTCACAGGTGGACAATCAGAGGTCCCTAAAAGTGGATACCCCGGACCTCGGAACCACTGTGCAACCAATTTAGCCCACAAGGGTATAATTGACACTGGCAGTATAGCCTGTGTCCGTGACGCAGGCTTATCTGGCATGCTACCGTTTTGCCTTCTGCCTTTCTGCATTCTGCCCTTCCCTGTTATTTAACTCTACAGACATATGGTAATGGCGTATTTATGATTGGCCCGATCGGGCCCGGTGAAAAGTTCACCCTCAATTACATCGTCAAAAAGCAACCCCCACAGCGGAAACGGGGTGGGTGCGGTTTCACAGGCATGGAATGGAAGCGTGCTGGAAGCTGCGGAGGTGTCAAGGGAGAGGCCACATAATATGCCATGGGCCACCGAATGTGCCAAGTTCACAATAGACCGGCCGGTGGGTGGGCCTTTTGCCTAGACGAGCCAATAGGGTGCAGGAGGGGGATTGGCGCAGAGAATGCGGCGGGAAGCAGACACTGGGGCCAGGACCACAGGCCCGCCCCACGTGACCGGCTGTGACCGGATTTTGGCGGTATTAGGGCCATAGACGAGGCTGCTGGTGGATGCTTGCCACATTGGGAACGGGCCTGGGATGGTAGGAACATGTCAAGGCAGCTGGCCACGAGCCCTGTCAGGGCACCGAGCGGTGCGAGGTAGTGGGAGACCGGAATGGTGGGAAAGGTGAGGAATACCGAGGGGGAAAAAAGGCCCCCTCCACCGACCGGATGTGGTCGGATTACACCTGGTGCATGCACGGCTTGCCGGGAGCACCCGATGCAAGCCGCATGGGGCCCTTGTTGTGTAAACACCGGCGACCGCGGGTCACGTGACCCGCTGCCAGACGACCGGCCGAAAACAGCAAGCATGTTTCCCAATGCGGAGCGGGCCCTCCACCATCAATCCACCTCCTCCAGCACCGGTGGACCCCAGCTCCAGCTCCAGCTCCACCAACACCACCATCCACCCCCACGCCGCCAATGGGCTTGTGGCCCGGCCCCCCCTCTGAACCGCCACGGCTCTGGCCCGAGTGTCTGCATAACCCCGAGTGAGGTATTAAACTCTCCGGTTTGTCCGATACTGGACGTGCGTGCACAATCAGACATTTGTCCGAGCGCCCTGTTATAAATACACCGAACCCCCCCGAAGGTTTTTCTTCTTCACAATCGATCAAAAATGTTCCCAGCTGGTGTTATTTTAGTTTTCTGTTTGATCTTCTGTGCCTTCGTCGCCGTCTGTGGTGTCTTCATCCAAAAGAAGATCAAGGCCAAGAAGTCTAACCAAAGATTCTAAGCGGTTGACTCGATGGTTGACTGAACCTCCACTCCACCGGGCTTCTGCCATGTGGTTGTTATTATCTACTGAATTATTACATTATTTCATTATTATCGACGGTTTTTTTACGATTTTTGTCTATCAGGGAATCATAGACATGTCACTAGCCAGTTGTGCTGTTAGATTGGGGAATCATGGCAGTATAGCTTGACTTAATACATATAATTAATATCCCGAGATGTAGACAGAAACAGCGAATGGGCACAGGATTGGTGATTGTTGAACTGGCCCGGTGGTTCATACGGCTGGAAACGTTGCAACGTCTTGTTCGACTGGCCAGTGGACTCCGGACGTCTCACCGTCCCCGGTGCCAATGGCCAAACGTCCAGACAGCGAACTACATCAAGCCCAAACAGGCCAATCCAATCGGCCAGCACAAACGGGCCAATGCCAATAGACCTGGCCGCCACCGACTCTTATCGTCGGAGCCAAGCACCTCCAATGTGGGACCCTGGGGCGTCGGACTGCTGAAGGGCTGGTTGGCCCAAAAGTGAAAAACTTTCCCTGCCCCAGGCACCGCAATAGGGCTGTTGCTAGTTTCGTAGGCTGCCGCCGCCGGTGATGTGGATGATTCAGCACCGTTGCAGCACCTTCCAACACCGTGCTGGCCCTGCCAGCACCCCATTTCCGCCCCACGCCCGATGCATCATCGGGCTTGGTGGTGTTGGTACCTGATTCGCTAACCTGCGATGCCCGTCCCATGTTGATTGGCACCGCGAGAATCCCGGCCCGTCGCACCCATCGCCCAAACGGTCCGCAGCCCCAGCACCCACCAGGCCTCCAGCCCACTACTGGCCCCAAAGGCGAGACCGCCAGCGCCACTCACTTCGAGCCCCAATCTGCTGCTACAGTTCCAAACAGCGCCATACCAGTAGGATATCCCCATTGAAACCCTTTGGGCCGACCAGGGGCAGACACCTCCGGGACTATGGCCCAGGTTGGGCCATCACCCGGTGCGCAATGGAGTGGAGGGCTGCTTCTCCACTTGGGCCAAGCTGACTTGCTGGATGGATGGCCCCACATGGTCTATGGGCTTATGGGAGGTGAGTCAGACCCGTAGTTCGGGCCGTGAGTCGATGGGTGAGCCTACGGGATCATTGGCTGGCTGGGGCCCATCTCATGATGGGCCCTTTGGTGGGCCCTTTGGTGGGCTTATCTCGGGCCGCGGTGGACTCTCGCTAGCCACCGCGGGGCTAGCGACAGCAGGCCGGGGCCTGGGACCTGAGGCCAGGAGGGGCCCCCGCGTTGCCGGGGGGAGCACATGGGGCGGTGGTTGGCGGTGGTTGGCGGTGGTGGCTCCAGTTTGCTCTCCAAGCTGCTCACCCCAGCAACTTTCCACCCACTGGCCACGGCCCCGGGTGGAGGTATTGGCGCCCCACCTCTGTGAGTGCCCCAATGGTCGTTACTCAATGTTCGTTGGTCAATGCTCGTAGCTCGTAACTTTTCAACGCACATTTCTTTTCGCGTAGGTGAAAAATTCTCGGAAGTGGACGAGGAAACTGGGGAAAGACGTCATAGCCAGTAAGCTTCCGACCCCAGCCGTAATTGCCATGGGGTAACCGTAGTGGGTAGGAGACACTGGCGGTGGGGTCCGGTGCCTTGGCGGGCACCAGGGACACGCACGACCGCCGGTGGATACCGGCGACATCTCATTGGTTATTGCTGTTTGTTTTGCCTGGGCCTGTACAACTGCACTCTGGCTGGACCCACGCCGCCAGACCCACTCCGAAATGCTGGCCCAACGTCCTCAGTAGCGGTCGGTTCTGGCATGCGCCGTGGTGCGAGCCCGGGCCCTCCATCGGATGGTTGCCATCGGAAGCGGATCGCCAATCTTCTCGGCCGAGACTCCAGTGGTTTTGCTAGCGGAACCAGGACCCGAGATCGTGGTCGGATCTCCTCTACATGGTGCAATGTGGGATGAGAATAGAATCCCGTTGGTGAACTAACCACCACTAAAACCCCGAAACTTGCTGGAAAATACCCCTCGGCCCGTTGGTTTTCGTTTCTTTTGCCACGCCCCACCATTTCCCCGATCCCCATCGCTGCAACCGTTCCAACGTCTTTACATGCCCGATGCCAGCCAGTCGCTACAGCACCCAAAACTCCGCATGGGGTCTAGCTGGTGGTGAAAAAATCACGTGACCCTGACAAATCCGGGGCTGGAAGTGGATGCAGACGATGCCACGGGCTTCACTGGGTAGGTGCTGGTGGCCGATGCTGGCGGCGGTGCCGGATATTTTGGTGTTTTGGCGTTTATATGTTTTGGTGTTTGAATTTCGGTTTTTTGGAGCTATTGTTCTACCATTTCCAGAATCGACCACTACTGCGAAATGGGTTCAGAATTCCCCAGATGATGGCACCACATCCGGGTGGGCCCGTCAGCACCAGTCCTAGCCCGCCGAGGTCGGCGCTAGTAGAGAGGCCACTCCCGGAGACCTGGAGGGGAATGCATTTGCCCACCAAAGTGATGATGATTCTCCTCCACATCACGTGATGGAACATCCCGATTATCCATAACAAGTCACTGTTTTGATGTTGAACCAGATCCTACGGAGAAACAGGGACCAGGGCCGTGGGATACGACCTGAGGTCTCCGGTAGTCACCCTACTTCAGAAATTGCCCGAAGAAACAGCGAAGAAACGCTTTCTACGCTCGTGAATCTGACTTATCTGACCCAGTCAGACGAGTCTAGAGCCCCTTCGAACTCTGAAAGCCACGATGATTCCAGATCCTTGATATCGGAGGAGACAGTTCACATGCAGACTACGGTGTTTGGGCATCCAGCCAGCCAGTTCACCACCTTGAGAGAGTTTCCTGTGATACACACCTTTCTCCAGCTGGGAGTGGAAGTGTTTGCGTCCCAGGAGTCCTACAATGAAGGAAAAGACCCATTGTGGCAAACGTCGTCCTCCATGATGAGTGTTTTCAAGCGGGGGGCTCCGTTCATGGAAATAAAGTACAGAAAAGACTCTCTCACCGAGGAGGTAACTACTGCCACGGTGCATTTCAAGGTGATTTCTACCCACGTTTCGGCATATATCTTACAATTCCCAGCTCCTACTGCTCCATTATTGTTGATGAGTAATAATTCGTCACGGCCAAGTGTTGATTTCGAGTACAAAGGCACCAAATTACGGGTTTTGGGAGTGACAGGAACTACGTCAACTTTTGGGAACGGACTTCTACAAATGTACGTTATGCGTAAGGAAACCCCCATGTTAAGTGACGGTGTGGTGTTGAAGTCCAAAAACAAGGTGGAAGTTCAGAATGAGATGTTAAAAGCTGTCAACTCACCCGACAGAGCCGTGATACACAATTTAATGAAGAACCAGCAGTTTCAAGTTAGTCAGCCCATCGCTACTTTCAGAGAAGAGGAGACCAAGGTTCTGGGAAGAAGCGTCAGAAGTGGCACTGTCCGGATTTTTGGGAGAGAAAGTCTTGATGAGGCAGAGAAAGTGTTGGTGTGTGTGATGATGGTTTTACGTGAGCAAGAAGGCAGAAAGAATAGAGGTTATGGGCTGCCCAAAGTCATGGGAAATGTGGACGGCACTAGATAATAGAACGAGGAGAGAATGGCTATGAGTTCCAGGCAAAATGGTCCGGTTACCAATGCTATCCCAATGGAATGTGGGGCCCAATTGATTAATCTCAATAGGAAGAAAGTTCTTCAGTAACAGGCCGAACTTAGCACCACTGCCTCCAAGATACTTACCAATAATCAAGCAGAATTGAGTATTCTAGTGGTCTGAACATCTCACTTTGATACTACCATAAACAGCCCATATCAGCAATAAATTGCATTGCTTGTGCATTGGAAATCCAATTCTGCATTATATTCGATGAGGACCATACTATGGATTCCTATCAATGATCGTTCACATCCTGAATTTTCTTACAAGCATATCAAGTAGTTTAGGTGTATCGCAGATTTTGATGGTACAATCACTCACTTTAGTATATCAGTCCTATCCTGGGTACTAACAGATGTTCCACCTTTCCGAAATCAATATATACTTTGCTACCAAACCTCCAAGTTAGCTTAGGCTCAACACTGACATGTGATCTCTAGTCCATCAAGGTGTTGAATAGTTCAATATCAACTCCACCATTCACCCAATTCACTGTTTATTTAGGGGTTACCCCAAGAGTTCCATGTACCCGAGACTTGACCACTTGACTTTTGCCACGATGTATGCGAAAATAGACAGGACATCATGCATCCGTAGATCTCGTATTTATTGTTCTCTCCTATAGAATCGGCTGCGTGCGCAATTTTCATCACACCTACCTTACAAGCTTATCATGAAATAATAAGGCAGCCGGGCACTTGCTATGACATAGCTAGCGGGATTTGCCAACATAATTGTGACATGTACATTCCATTTAGGACTGTGAGCTGGAATGAGACTTCACACCAGATTAGCTTCCCTTGATTGGGAACAGAGGATGGAACAGAGGAGTAATGTGACTTGCTCCTGGCTAGTTAATTGGGTCAGCTTCCAATTGATTTATTTATACACAAATGAATTACATCTGTTATGTACCAATGTGATCAGCTCAAGTGATAGCCGACTTAGCAAGTGCAACTACGAATTATGGGAGAAAGGGTAATTCACTGGTATTTGAATTATTCAAATAATTGTCCTCACTCCCAACACCAATCGCAATCGACCAGACAACAAGCTGTGACTCGAGTCAGCAATGCATGGCAAATACAAGTGCCTTGACGACTTTGAAGAAATAAGAGAATTCAAACTAATTTGCACAAATCTTACCTGGAACCAGTACTAGAGCTATACAAAACCGTCAGAACAGGTAAAAGCCTTGAAATCCACTGCTAGCACAATTAGCCGAATTTCGAACACTAAATATCCGCCAGGGAACCCAAGCAAATCTTTTGATAACGAAGTGACACAGATTGTTCATGCAGAAGTTTCCAAAGAACTGCAAGACCAGGACGCAATTCGCAAAAACGCAAAAACGCAAAAGGCCAAAAAGGCCAAAAAGGCCAAACCCTAAAACCCAAACGCAAAACCGCAAGGCGAAAGGCGAAAGAAGAAAGGAGAAAAGGGGAAGGAAACGTGAAAAATCTACTGGACATACGAGATGTTCCCAAAAGGGACTGCATCCAAGACGAAGGCAAGGCCCAGACCACAACACCACACTCTACAGTCAAGCAAGCACAGTCTTGGTGGCACAAGAGGACTGGAGTAGAAAGGCCAGCGGCCTCGGCAGATGACGTTGTGGAAAGCCTTGGAAAGCGGAAGTGGTGGAAATAGCGAGAAATCGAGAAAATAGTCAACGAAAGGTGTGGGGAGAACACGAGAATGCTAGAAGTGAGCAAAGAGTGAGAAGCGGGTGAGCAAAGAAGAGAAAAGGGTGAAACGAAAGAAGAAAATGTACGCGAGGAATCAAAGAAGAAGTAAAAGAGTACACATTTCTTAGGTGATCAAGCACTGATGGTGACGGTTGATGGATTACGATCCAAAGCAAGGGGAAGTAATTATAATTGAGCTGCCATGCGCTACAACCTGGAATTTGTACATGGTACATGGTGATGGTACGTGGTACGTGGTACATGGTGCATGAGTGTCAAAATGCATTAGCAGTCACGTAGTGTATGCGCATGTATAAAGCATCTTGCGCTTAGGTGGTGCAGATTGGAGGTCGCCTTTTTCACCTGTCCCATGCCCAGGACTGTCAATGTGCCGTACCTCGCACCTTGGCCCCTCTCCGAGACCACACCACTACTTGGTGCTGTAGCTGCCTTCGAGGTTAGTATCTTTGTCCCGAAACTTCCACCCCAACTTGGCCCCCTTCCTATCTCCCCGGGTAGTTGATGCGCCGCAAGCCTCGTATGCACCATGTACCACTTACCAATAGCTTAATCAACGTCAACTACCAGTGTTTACCTCTTCAGTAGTGCATGGTGCAGATCCGGTGGGGCAAAAGGAAATACGGGTCCTGAGAGGGGCTACACCGGAAGCAGCACCCCAATAGCTCTTGAGGTCCAGGTTTTTGGTGGCACACTCCCGCCATTGCATAGAACAGCCTAAGACTCAGATCCTCGAAGATCCATCCGTGCAAATTAGTTTGTCCCTATTTACGCCCGCTCGCAGGCCCCTATGTTGCCTAGTTTTCTTCTCTATGACACCCACCACACCCACAGTGGGTAACCCCGCGAGTATGCGGCGCACGCATTTACCCCACGCGGGGGCATAATCTTGCGTTGGGTGCACCGTTTCCTGTGCATTGCGCGCATTGGCTACTACAAAGGGAAATTGACAATCTGATGAGGGGAATTGCAGAGGTCGATTTTGCGGGGTTGGCCCCAGTATATATAGGGTGTAGGTTCGGAGTGCACGGGCAAGGATCGCTGTCAACAGGCAGATTAGACCACCAGAGGACACAACATAGAGCCCCAGTTTTAGGCACGGTCGCTCCGTAAAGACAACCCTGCCTTCCTCCACGTAACCTTCACCTTACAGACGCATCCTGCGCAATACCTGTCACCTGTCATCTACCTCGACGTCTGCAGCCACTTCGCTGTACCATCCGCAAAAACCGCCCTCCCGTCCCACCCCAACATCTGCTGCACCATCCGCAATAACTGGCCCGGTGTCATCTACTGGTATCATCTGCAGCTTCCGCAACTTCCTACCCCTCCTCCGTATCCTCAACACCTCCTTCTGCTAACGGCCTTATATACCACATATTTCCTCCCCATTGATTTACAACCGTCGCAGCTTGTTTCTTCTTCTCCTCAACAATGGCCACCAAGAAGTACATCTGCGCCTTCTGTGCCAGGGCGTTCACTCGTTCCGAGCACAAGCAAAGGCACGAGCGGTCCCACACCAACGAGAAGCCCTTCCACTGCCTTCATTGCACATCGTCTTTCGTTAGAAGAGACTTGCTCCAGCGCCATTGCCGAACAGTGCACAACTTCCAATTGAGCCTGGCCCAAATCCTGGAAGAAAAACCGGCGGAAAGCGCCGTTCCTGGCCCAGCCCAGACCGTCCTGGCGGCCACGGGGATGGAGCTTTCGACCTCTCAACCAGCGGCACCAAACGGCACCAGTCAATCCCCAACCACGGATTTGCTGCTCCAAGCCAGCCAGTTCACTAATGGAGTGGTTGGCCCCGAACAGAAGAAGCGCAAGAAGAGTGAAGACCCCAAAGACCTCACCAATCACGACCTTATCCACCTTCTTTCCATCACCAGGAAGCTCGAGGCGATCCTCATACAGTTTGACGAATCCAATGGCTCCTACAACCTCAACGACTACTTTCTTGTGGGGTACATCCACCTTCTCTCGCTGGTGCTGGAGTTCCGCAACTTTGACCGCTTGCTCAAGGACTTGTTTGGGTATTTGAACACATACAACGTCAACGGAAGGGATTCCCTCACACAATCGCAGCCCAACCTTTTCAAAATAGGTATCATCTACGCGGTGATCTCCTTGGGATACAATGCCAACCGCAATCGCAGGTATGCCGTCAAGTTCTTCTTGAAGTCCTGGAACGTCTTGATCAAGAAGTTGATACCTAACTACAATAATAACAACAACGTGTTGGACCAAATCGAGATCTTGAACAACTTGTTCTTGTTGGCACACATATACATCGAGTTTGACTACGGAAGCTTCGACACCGAGGAATTTGAAGACGAAGGAACGTTTATCAATGATGATATCATTCTCAACTACCTTAACGATATCAGTTTCATCATCTTGTCTAATTTGAACAGCATGAGTGCTTCCAACGACAATATCATTGACGGAAACTTACCTATGTTCTGGAACATATATATCTTATTATCCACCTACTTGAAGTCTGCTCCACCAAAGTTCTATCAGTTCTTTATCCATAGAAGAGTAGTAGATACACCTACTATAGATGATTCCCAAGAATCAGATCAGACAAGTTCCTTGTCACTTTTTCTGGTAATGACCCAACTATCCAAATCATTCATTTCCCTTCCCCCACAATCCGAAGCAGAAGCCAAGTTTCTCAACAGTATTATTATATCAACATTGCTTAATGAATTACGCTTATTTTTGAATGGAGAGAACTTTTTGATTTACACATCTCGAAACTATCTCCATAATTCCATCATCTTAATTAATAAGTCCATTAATATCCACAATAATTTAACCATGGTGTCGACTCCCAACGACCTCTTATTTTCTTCTCCAACTCACCCAAATGCATTGAAATTGTTCGAGTTGTTCAAAAAGAATATTATAATCAACAGTCCCCTTAAGTTCCATGAATTGCTCAATAATTACTTGTTTATACCGTCCTATTTTTACAATTGGCAATTATTGACAATAACGTTACAAGAGATTAATATCAATTTTCCTGTTCATCTGTTTATCTTAGAATATCTTTCAACTTTCAACCCACAAGCTGTCAATATCAATACCACATTGAGTAACTATTTCAACTATAAATCAAATCCGGTTGAGATTAATAATAACTTGAGTATTATCAGTTTCCCTGTGATTTTCTTCACAAAATATTTACACCTCAATATTATCGATATTAAATCATATAATGTTTTGCAGCTTAACTTCATTAATGCTTTCATAATCGAATGGTTCTTCATAATGAACAAGATTATTCTTATGATCTGGAATGGACCTGAACTATTTGATGAAAATTATATTCTTCAAAATTTAGTTTATTTGTTGCTTGACAATAAAAACTGCCTCTCAAAAAAGCTCAACATTCCTACCACTGGTCCCCAAGAAGAGGAATTCAAATTCAATCAAAAGTGGTTCTGGATTGTCAAGCTTAAACTCGATAGCATTTTTGAATCCTGGATGAATTTAGTCCGCAATGAGATCAATACAAAAACTATGTTAGATACTCAACAGAATGGTCCTGTTAACAATGCCAATTCTGCCTCAAATATTCATAGGAATAGCCTCAACAATTTGGCTTCACTCAGGGTGGGTATCAACAAATTTTTGAATGAATTGATTCAAAGAGAGATTTCCAAATTCCAGGAAGAAAGATATGCTCCCGCTGCAACACCAATGAATCCGATGTATATGAATTATTCTAGCACTTATAATGTGCTTAACAATGATTTTGACCACATGATGGGCGGAAATGGGGCTCGCAGAGCAAATTCAATCACTCTAGGTTTATTGGGCACAGGAAATCCGACAACAGATATGATGAACAACGTGAGTCCTGTTATGTCGAATAGCTCATCAAGCAACTCATCCATGAGACATGGTTCCATAGGGGTGGGTAAAAACTATAATCCACATGCCCCCACCATGGCGACAGGAATGGTTCAATCTACACTGTCAGCAGATATACCAGTCTTGCCTCCAATTATAGGTAAGGGCTATACAGGCTATGATTATCCCAGTGACAAAATTGATGTCAAGGGTCAAAATGAAATAAAAATGGTTCCTGGTGTGATCAGGAAAGGTTGAATAGGATTTTGTATAATTAGTATAAAATAGACTTCGCATTAAATAATTCGTTAAATTCTCTATAATTTTGAATGCTCTTCTAATATATCCTCGTGAAAGCTTTTCAACTGCCATAAATCTCCGATATAGTGGTGAAGGTTTACTATTTCTCGATCTTGTGACTGATTATAACAGAAATTAATCAATTCTATGGGCAACACAAAAGATATCTGGGGGATTTTCACACTATCAGATAAGTCATTCTCCGAAGAAGACACAAATACTTGTGCATTGGAGCAAATTAGGCCCCTCAATTGTCCTGCCAAATTAAATAGTCCACCTCCAGAAGATCCATTCCAACAAGAGGAGGAAGTAACTATCATGGCTGGAATGTTTAAATCTATTCTGTTTTCCCCCAAAGGAAGGGAAAGAACAGAATTGATAATTCCATGAGAGACCAATGGTTGAATGGATGATTTATCAAAGAAAAGGCCATACCCAAAAGAAGTTACAAAATCTCCTTTAGCGAGACTTTCTCCACCTGAATTTGGTTGATTTGCCGAGTCAAACTTCAGAAGAAAACCTGCCTGTTCTTCGCTCAATTTAATGAAGACAAGGTCAAGTAGTGGGGATGGAGTGATTACACATTTCTGATCTCTTATGACAAACGACTTCTTTTCACTGAGATGAATCTCAAGTCTCAGAGTTGGATCATTCAAAAAGGACCGGACCACATGTAAATTAGTAATCAATGTCGAGGAATTGTAGTATATACAAGATCCCCACGAGGAATCGAAACTATGATGTAATTGAATCGGAAACACCAGAGTAATTATTGGAGATTTTCGTGATTTCTTCTGGTTAGCGTGAAAAGCATGATTCTGGAGGAACTCTCCTGATAATTTATTAGGCACCAAAGCATCAAATCCCAAAATCGTCTGCTTGATACAGCTCCAAGGAACAATCACTGTTAGTTCGCCATCACCGTTCTTCTTTTTTAGATTTCCCATCACCAACCCTACCAATGATTTGTTTTGCTTGACCACTCCCCCTATCATGTTTTCCATGTACCTAGTATCACTGAAGTAGAGGATGGGGTCACTGGTGAACTTATCTTTGATGGAATAGGCGACGGAACCCTCTGAAAGGAAATTGGAGAACAACAACGAGTTATTGAAGGTAAAAGGTGATGAAATGATGTTCACTATTTGGCCGACCAGCGGACTAGTTATGCTGAAAGGGCTGTAGTGGGCCGATTCGTAAAGCTTCTGTCTGACTGTATAATTCACAGCTAATTGCATAATGTTGAACGAAGCTGATTTTTCAGTATCATGAGGAATAATTTGGAAACCATTTTTGCTGAAAAACTCGAGTTTTTCAACCACTGCCTTCGGTATCTCCTTGATTTGAACTACGCTTGCAGGAAACCAAGTCACCTGCCTTTTGTCTTCAGTGTCTGGATTTGCCACTATCACCTTGTAGTCTTTGATGTTGGGCACATGGGAAAAGGTCACAATAAAGGATGATCCATTGGCCCTGATTTTACCCAGCGAATCTGTCTCCACCAAATGCAACCCCGAAAGACCATGGAGGGTGTTTGGTGATACCAAACGGATAGAAATTGATGAGTACTGCCACATAGTGTATAGGTTGGAAGGTGGCTATTGTCGACTGAATGAGCGATGTATTCAAACTGAGTTAGCAACGAGTGTTATCTGCTCCCGAGGTAGCTGGGTCTGGCTTTTGAGGTCCAAAATCAGCGGTTGAAGGACAGCTTGACAGAGTACTCTATTGTTTTGTGGGGTGGATCACTATCATAATCGGTCGTGTACCAACCTTTCATGGGGAGGTGATGCAAATTGGCTGGGTGCCATCAGGGTGTTCCACATCGAAACGTCTTTATGCTGGCAGAAAGACCTGGAAATGATACTACTCTCGAGGAAATAGTATCTTTCTCGAGGCAATAGGGGTCTGACACAGAAAGAGAAGAGTTGACCAAAAGAAGAAAGAGTGATATGGTTCCGAAGGAAATCACCCCGAAAAAGACCACGTCAAAACAACCAAGTTTGCTGGCAATTAGCGAAGCTTAGCATTCAGCAATCGACGTCATAAGTACCTCAAAGGTCCGTTGGTGGGATCCAGTGCCCAAAATTATGACGTATGTGCATTAATCCGGGGGATCACAAGATGGGGGCCAGACGTTTCAAAACAGGGTGCAAACATTCCAAGCAACCGATAATCGCTGGTTCGGGACAAGGGAAATGCCAATCAGGTACAGCCACAACTTCATTTGCCGCATCTGAGGATCTCACATGATGACAGCTACCGGTGGCTAAGTTCTTATCTGTTGCCGTACATTTTCCACAATAATTGCTCAGACACACTCTAGGCTCATATCTAATATTCCGAAACATCAAATGATGGCCACGTCTTAGCAAGTGCGAGAGTAGAGGTGGGAACTATTAACAAAAGCCGGGAAGTCCAGAAAAGCTGAAATTTCACCACGAATTCCTATGGTTGCTGGGATTGCAAAAATGCTCATCTTAGGGGGTTTTGGGAAGTCTTCGCGAGGATTTGAAGGGTTTGTGGTGCTAATGGAAACAGCGAACCTTTCAACCGAGCTAGATGTACCGCCACAACCATCCACGGATCGTAGGTAAACAGATCAGGGGCTCTTTATCCGTTGCTTGTAACAACATTAGCCGGCTGATTGTGTATGCATGCACACTATTAGGAAAACGTGATGGAGAACGGCTTGAAAGCAAGCGAAAAAAGACAGGGCTACTTGAGGACGACATTCCATGCCATGCGACATAGCAATTGCTAGACACTCTCTGGTGATCAGGTTGAAGATTGTTGGCCCTGCTTGGGGACAGGGCACTGCTGAGATAAGCCCTTAGTCAGCAACAGCTACCCACCCAAACACATCACCAACTTCCCTAACTCACCAGCACACGTGACACGCACCACACGTGATTGAGTATCCATGACGTGTAAACTTTATTCGAGGTCTATCAACTCATCATGAAGTCCATATTTACCTACGTGGCTCTATTGGCAGCTTTAGTGGTTCAGATCGTCGCCAAGGACTACTACAAAGTCCTTGGGCTCGACAAGTCTTGCAACGAGAAGCAAATCAAGCAGGCTTACCGGAAATTGACCCTCAAGTACCATCCTGATAAGAATCCTGGCAACCAGGAGGCCCACGACAAATTCATAGAAGTGGGCGAGGCTTACGAGGTTTTGAGTGATGAGGGTAAGAGAAGAAACTACGACCAGTTTGGTGATCCCAATGGACAACCACAGCCCGAGTTTGGGGGGTTCGGCGACATGTTCAACCAGTTCTTCGGAGGACACCCAGGCCACCAAGGAGGAGGCCAGCAGCAACGTCGAGGCGGTACGGCCCAGGTCAACGTGGTGATTCCGTTGAAGGACTTCTACAACGGCAATTTGCTTGAGTTTGACCTCGAGATGACCAACTTGTGTGAGACGTGTTCCGGAACTGGGTCCAAGGACAAGAAGAATCACCAGTGTGCCAAATGTAAGGGTACTGGTCAGCTCTTGATACAAAGGCAATTGGCGCCTGGAATGGTGCAGCAGATCCAGATGCCATGTGACGCGTGTAACGGCCGTGGTAACACCATCAAGCACGAGTGTAAGGACTGTGGAGGTGCTGGTTCCATGAAGGGCCCAAGACACTATGACGTATACATCAAGCAGGGTGCCAAGAGGGACCTGAACTCGGTGTTACATGGCGAAGGAGACAAGCACCCTGGCATCATCCCCGGCGATCTTATCATCAACTTCAGAGAAGACTTCTCCAAGTCCTGGGGCTACCGCAGAGTCAACGAGCACTTGTACCGTACAGAGGTGTTGACGTTGAACGAGTCGTTGCACGGGGACTGGGAGAGAAAGATCCGCCACCTCAACGACGAGGAGGGCCAGCAGTTCTTCACCATCAAGAGAGCCGCCGGAGAAGTGGTGATGGACGGAGATGTGGAGGTGTTGAAGGGTTTGGGCATGCCCAAGGACGACAATGATCAGAGAGACGTGGACGAGTACGGCGATTTGTTCATCGAATACAAGGTGTTGATTGCGGGGGGTACCAAGAAGGCCAAGGCCAAGGCCTCGGCACAAGACCACGACGAGTTATAGAGGATATAGAGAACTATTGTCACAGCAAAAGTGTAGCTTGGCCAAGGTGGTACTACTAGGTAGCGTAGGCAGGGCTTCCTTCACCCGTCAGGTGACTGGCAACACATGACCATATTTGTTTCGCGACATGATATTTTTTCTGCACCGGTGCCGAGCCCGGCCCCTGCAGCACTGCCAGGCCCTTCGGTCACCTGACCACAGGGCGGGCCCCACCGCGACATTACGCCCCTCACTTGCTGCGACTTATTGCGGTCCTTGCAGGTAAAGCTTTTCAAGTTGTATAAATGCCAGGCATCTGCTGAAATTCCTTTGATTATTCTTACTAGTTTCATACCGATCAAGTTCTCGAAATCAGTTGAAATCAGTTTAAAACGCCATGACAGCGACCCCAGTAGCCATGAGCAAATCCACCTTTGCCCACTATGTGGCCTCCACCAACTGCTCCGCTACCCCTACCGCGGTAGCCACCACCTCCGTACCCGATAACCTCACCCTCAGTCTTAACTGGAGCGATCAGGAAGAAGACGACGCCGAGTCCATAGTGTCTGAGACCGACAACACCTCGTTGGTGTCGGATGACCGAGACTACGCCCACAGTTATGCCCCTTCGTACACCCATTTGCCGAGCGTGGCAGCCGGAGCCAGTGCGCCTACCAGCGGGCGGTCAGTCGACTATATCCACATTAAGGAGGTACTCCCGGCAATTTTCAAGACCACCAACAGCGTGGAGATATTGGAGCAGTTTTTCAGCAACGAGTTGTTTTTTGCCAACAATTTGTGCAACCTCAAGGACAACTTCCTCAACCACGACTTTGCATCATTTGAGCTGCACCGTGTACTCTTCCCCATTGGGACGGTAGACGCCCTGTTGCATGACACCATTCTCGAGAAGCTCAACGACTTTTCCATGCAAGTGGACAAATTAACCGCCACCTTGTCCCAGTTTAACCGCGGCATCGTGGGTGTGGTGGCCCGCACCAACACATCACCCCATGCCAAATCGCTCCAGTCCTTGCAAACCGCGAAAACAGAATTCAACCAGGTGATTGACGAGTACTTGGGCGGCGACGGCATGAACGGGGTGATTAACGACATTATTGATTCCCTTTACGATTACAATTTGCTTATACAGGAAAACCAAGCGGGATGTACCCCGGATGCGATATTTTTAAGCAAGACTGACGCACATTACGCAAATATCGAGTCCACACTCAAGGTTTGCACCCGCATCCAAGACAAGGATGTTTCGCTTTTCAAGCGGTTATTGGAGGCGAACTACACCCAAAATTCCGACTTCCATCAGTTGATACAGGCATTGGCCAAGGTTGTAGCCTAGGCCCCCGCCCTCCGGCGCGTCACGTGTCCGTCTCTTTGCATCTTTACTTCTCTCTAGTCTAGCACGGTCTGGTACAGCTAGGTCAATACAAAGGTTTATTATTTAGGACTTGCGGTAGAACTCGTAGCCACTACATCAAGATGTGCATAATGCAGGGATCTGGGGATGGCCGTTTTCCCCACATGTCTCCGCAGACACATTGTTCCTGATCGGGACTTTGTGGCACTTTTTTGAGTGGTGATGGTTGGAACAATCGCCAAAGTCACCTTCCCCGACTCCGATGGTTCCGCCAAGATCCCGCAGTATTTTTTCCGACCCAGTGGGGAGGGCTAGCCCCTTACCACGTGACTGGCCACGTGATTCGTATAACTAATCGATTCCGGGTTCCTAAGCCGGGGTCGAAGCCGTAGGCGGCGGCCCACATTGGTCATGGGGTGGAGAGGGGGGCCCGACATTATCGGGGATGCCAGTGCCTGTTTTGGACCTTCTCCACAATTTAGGGGGTCAAATACGACCTCTCACCCAAAGAACCCTCTCTAATTATACTTTATGGTAATTAATACAATTACACGGCAAACGGGGCGACGTCATCGTTTCCCTACACAGTTTTATCCATGAATGTCGCTCCGGGGTCCTCCCCACTCCACTCACCCCCCTCGGGGTTACTTTGGTTGGTTCGGGGTTTCCTCTTTGGCTGTTTGGCTAATTGGGATTTTGACTCTTGGAGTCTTTCTCCATGTAGTATGTGACTTCACGGCCCATCATTTTCCACGACATTCCTATAGGCGAAAGCCAGCAGGTTCCCCACACGCTAAATCCGCCTAGGAACCACTGATTTGGGTTCCGGTGGGTTTCAAGGGCCCTCCGAGTTTAAGCCTGGAAATCACCTTATCAAGGTGGGTCACGTCACGTGACCCACCCCATAACCACAACCTGGCCAGAAAGCCCCAGTGCCCCAACAACACGATTTTCACCACAGGTCAAGTTCCTCTGCATGATACGTGTCCGCTTCTCAGCGTATGGATCTTCACCGCTTGCAAGCGAGGAATTTCACCTTGTACTCTTGACCCGTGCTTACGTAATACGCCGATCCAATGTGGAGCTTGGCCCTGTACAAAGCCAACAAGGTCGTTGGAGAGCCACATCCCCCAGCACTTCCCAATTCATCGCCAAATCCACACATCGTACCTCTGTGGCCTACAGAAACCAGAAGGACCCTTTAAATACGCGAACCCGCCTTTCTGGACCTGAATTGACCAGTTTTCGAGCTCTTTGCCTTATCTCCAATTTCAAACTACCTTCAGCCAAATTCCCCAATCTCGTGATTTTCCACCTGTTTCTTCGCCAATTTAGCCAATTGCCCACCCAACATGTCCACCATCCGCCAAAGAACCACAGTTTTCAACCGTGGAACAACCAACGATGATGTGCTAACCAAAGCCACCAAGAACAGCGTCGAGCTTACCCCTAGACCAGAAGGGTTCATTGTGGAATCGAAGTTCGTTATCACCGACTCCAACCAATTGCCCTTCACTGAATCCATCCGTATCCAAGTCAAGGCCAACGAGTTGGCCGACGGTAACCCCATTTTTGTTTATCCTGTGTTACCAGGAACCTCGTTCTATGTCCAGCCCAACTCCGATTATGATAATTCGAAGCAGAGAGAATTCATCGAGGGTGCAAATCATATTTTGAGCCCAATTTTGGACAACCTCGACACCAAGCTGTGGATCGGGACCTTTGGAGCAATCCACAGTTATGACCATGGCATTGACCCAAACATCATCATCAAATTCGCCAGCATTCTTGGATTGCAAGACAAATTGGTCAGCGACTACTCAATTCTCGATATTGACATCACTGCATCCTCCATCACAGTAAAGCAAGTCTACGTCACGGATGAGGTATTGGAGTTTTCCACCGAAGAAAGATTCCTGAAGGAAATTGGGTTGTTCATGCCAGAAGAACCCTTGACTACTGCAGACGACTTAGTGCTCACCGGTGTGCGTGTTGTTTTGAAAGAAGATGACGAAGAAGAGGAGAATATCTTCAAAACGATGTTTCATGTCAAACCCAGACATAGATTCCTCAAAGACCAGTCCCTTGAGTCGGTCGTCCAGAGGAACGGGCTCCATCCTATTTTTAAAACGTCATTCTCCAGCGATATCGCTTTGCCACAAGATGAAGACGTCAGTGACTGCAAATTATACTACTATGCCAATTTGCAAAAGTCACTCATCTTCGACAAGTATCAATCAATTCCCTCAGGTGGTCGTTTGGTAGCCTACAACGGAGTCAATGACTTGGAGGCCCCTGCATACCGAGTGCTTGATTGGGGAAGCTCCGTTTTGTTTGAGTTTGACGACACTAACGTTACCTCTATTGACTTCAACCTTCACTCAAGGTACCAAATGCCCAACAACGAGTCCGAAACCACCATGATTACTACTCCAGCACCTGAAGTTTTCATCGCCTGTGATGTGACCGATGAGCACTTATTGGAATATTCACCTTTCGACACAAAGGGTGCTGTAGGTGGATTGTATGAGCCATACTTCACCAACGAAACCGTTTTCTACCACTTTGCTCCAACCAATAAACCGTTGCTTGAAGTTGAAATTCCAAACGGAACTTCCACTTTCAATTATACCAGTGCAATTACCACTGCCGTAGTTGTTCTTGGTGGGCTCCTTGTGCTGTGGAAGTTCTTTTTGGGTGGCATGGGGAGAAGCAAAGCTTCCAAGGCCACTAAGACGAAAAAGAAGCAATAAGCACCGGTAAAAAAATGTTCTTAGGTAAGTCTACCAGTTAATTCGAATATTCAGATTTTAATCATACAATTGCCAGCTTTGCAGGAAATAATTTACAAGGAGTTCACGTGTCTTCCTGTTATCTATAAATGTAATCTCCTATAATACTAAGTAGTTTTCCAGATCTTGGCTGAATAATGCTTAACGAAGGCCAATGGATCGTCGATCTTTCCGTCTTTAGGAATCTCTATTTCAGAAGCGAAAGAATGAATGGGCAACACCAAGATGTCACTTACTAATTTTGGAATTTCCAAGCCATGGAACTCTTTCCATGTTATCTTCTGGTAGATGGATGATTGAAGATAATCGTTGAAGTATCTCATAACCACATCAGTCCACTTACCGGCACCTGTCCATCTTGAAATCTCAAGGCTCTTTTGATTGGAAGAACCGGTAAGTTTCAACTGCTCGTTACTCATCATTTGACTCTTTTTCTCTAAGGTGCTTTCCACGATGGCAGCGATGATTTCTCTAAGTATAGGGTGACCTGGCTTAGCTTGAAGCACAAACTGACAGAATTGCAAGCGTCTGACTGATTCGGTTTGCCAGTCAGGCGAAGTGGAATCGGTCTCAATGCTTATGATCATACCCAACTCATCTGGGGACACGTTTTCAGGGATCCAGTTAGGGATAGGCTGCAAGGGATAGGTGTCGATATCCGAGTAAACACCTCCTTTGGCGAAAAGGATGAGGTAACGGAAGAAGTCCATACGCAAGATCACCTCAGGCAAGCTCTCGTATGCCTCGATCACCTCTGGGATCTGCTTGAAGAGATGCTTGATCATGGTGTGGGAGGTGTCGTCGTTGAACAATTCGTGGACGAAGCCAGGGTTCTTGTAGGCCCACTGCGATTCACCCTCTCTGTACAACTCGTCGAATCTTTCATCGTTCAAGCCGTGCTTCCACGTCTGCCAGATGTAGGCAGGAAACTTAACAGCTGGGTCGTATGGATACAAGTACGACAACTTTTCACGCAAGGTTCCCCAGGTTGGCGGGGTCTTCAAGAGCTTGATTTGCTCCAACAACAACTCGTTCTGCTTTTCCAACCGCTTCAAGCGTTCGTCTTGGGCGAGGAAGAATTTAGAGTTCAACTTCTCGAGCTTGGCCAAAAACTCGTCCTGGCTCTTCTCGTTCTCGTTGCTGATGAAATTGGACAATCCCAATATGCTGTCGTTGGGTAAACTCTGAATCACCTCCTGGAAGTTCTTGCCGCTGTTTTTGGAGGTGGTGATTTTGGTCACAACCACCACCACTATCAACGTGAGCAACGTGATGAGGATCGGCTTTCTGCGCTTGCTGTAGTACGAGCTCATGGTAGGCGATGTTCCTAGCGTGATTCCGCTCTGGCTTCGGTGAAGATGAAATAGGCGATGTTGTTGGTAGACCTGGCGTGTCTTTAGGATATCGCGCCTGTGTGCAGGACGCGGATCTGGTCCACTTCACACTGCGGGCACCTGGTACCACACCTACATCAGCTGCACCACCCACACACGCCAAATGGTCGAACTTTATGGCGGAGCCGCCGGCGTTGACATTGAAACAGCCACCACCGAAAGGCTTGTGGATGTTTCCCGCATCAGACAGGTTCCCGACACCCAGGAGGTGTTTTTGCTCGAGCAGGTTGGCGACACCATTGCCGACGGAAAGTGGGACAAATCGGTGATTATCGACTTGTTGGAGCAAGTTCTGAGCAGCGAATACGATGCTGCCATTGCAGAGCATCTCGAAGATATTGCTGAGGGCGCCCAGAACCGGTTTGTGGAGAATGTGGCCACCAAGACCGGCTACGAGGGACACTTGAGTTATATCAGTGAAAAGAACCCCAGAAGAGACAGCAAGGAGCAGAACTCGCCCGTGGCAGTGGTGACGTTTCTTGGGTTGGTTCGCTTGCAGAAGGTGGCCACGGATGTGATGATCAGCATGAACTTGCCTGTGGGTGAAGCCTACGACGTGGAGGGGGCTGCAAATACTGAGGAGTATAAATTGTTCAGATCCATCGTGCAATCGTTTGAGATTCGTGATTGGGGATTGTTTGGAGAGGAGTAGCTACAGGCAGACGCTGTTCATGTCTCCCCATGAAAATACCATGTCAGGTTCAACCAACACATACATAGAATGCCATCCGCAGAACCCCAGAAAACCTCTGGGAAGTAAATACTCAACACAATACATCGACATGCTTATTAGGTCAGACAGTTATTGAACTGATTCAACTCTTTCTAGGACGGGAATTTCTGGTTGAAAATGAATTTGGTTTGAACAAAGACAAAGCCCTCATTCCTAGACTAGAATGAGGCTGGAACAGTCCTGTTGACAAAACATCCTACCGAAGCCACGGACAGCGGGCAATTTAAGGCTACTGGAATGATACCTTTTAACCTCCTACTGGTTCCAGCTATGATCCTTTCATCTGCATGGCATCCCACCCTTCCCTTTTGGCTAGTGATCCTGTCTCTCGCTAATATGACAAATTTCACCTACTCCGACATCTGATTATCCATGATGGTCATCAGGTCTGAAAATCATTGTTCTTCAACCATAATAGGATTCAAGTACGAAAAGCCCTCCTGTCCCAATACAGAATCCATCCCACCTCTTCAAATTTACATGCAGTATCACCTTGGGCATGACCAGCGCTTCAGGGTAGGGTTTGTTGTCCTGTGCATCTGCCAGCCTAAAATAGTCTAGCTAAATGTCACAAAGTTGTATCAACGGTTTTGGCCAAATTGACGTGATGCTCGTATTGTGGAATGTTCCAATTTAGGCGAGGTTCGAGAAAACCCCGAATGTCTGGTAAAATTATCAGCCCATAATCCATTTGAAGGAGCAAAGAACATTTGCGTTGCTGATGGTCATTCTGAAAATCAGCGCATTAGTTCAGATGGAGTATGAATTATGTAATTATGTAATTCGGCCAATTTACCTAATTTGGAGTAATTGTGGAAATCGGCCACCACTTTCTGTTCCGACCCTTGTTTGATAACTCAAAGTGATTCAATATCAATCATGTCTTACGGTAGGAATTAGACCATCTCGAGGCAAGGATTGCCCAAGGTGGTGAAAATGGTGCTATTGCTACAGCTTACAGGTTGACAGTTTTCAATCGTTCAATATTCATGAGGCCTATGACAGGGTAGCAGGGTAAATTAGGTCCGGCCGATTATGCATCCAAAGCGGGTAAAGTTTGGTTATTGAGTCCAGCTCAGAGAGCCATTCAGGGACCCATGGACGGTGGAGTCCCAGGATTTGGACCTCAAATTTCTTCCTATCAAAATCGTAGAAATGAGCACATTGATGGAGATGAAGTTTCCGGTGGTGTAGTAAACCAAGCTCTCCACTGCTCTCATCAACAAGCGTGGAAGAATGAAGAAAACGTAGTACAGTCCGAGGGCCATCACTGTGAAGGCCATGGCATTGAAAATGTAGATTTCTCCCGAGGACATCACCGAGAGAGGGAAGAAATAGTAGTACAACTCGTACAATCTCTTGGTACCGTGTGTTATGGAAAGCATTATTGGTGTGTTGTTTTGAATTCTATTGGGATTGGGGGACTTCAGCACGAATCGCTATGAATTGCGAGTAGGGTGAAATCGGGGCTTTGAAATTGGGGGGTGGTGGAAAAGACGACAGAAACTGAGGTCTCGAGGGTGATTAAATAGGTGGAAGGGTCGGGTGTGGAGTTTATCGCTGGAATATCACAGATTCGGAATTTGTCTTGAAACGGATCACCAGTTGTAGTGGAATTCAGTCA
The DNA here is from genome assembly GCA_030571845.1 of Suhomyces yuchorum. NCBI lineage: Eukaryota > Fungi > Ascomycota > Pichiomycetes > Serinales > Debaryomycetaceae > Suhomyces > Suhomyces yuchorum. The sequence goes on along the minus strand of JAJLYW010000006.1, from coordinate 482,330 downwards.
GCAACAATTGTTGTAACTATTGTTTTGGTCGCGATTGGAGATAATGGACCGGTAAGATATTGTTCTGGCGATGCTGATAGCAGTCAGAAACGGACAAATGGAAGCACTTGAAGATGGGATGGGCCTCAAGCTTGAAGACGTTTTCTGAGCAGGAAAGTCGGGCAGTTGGACGATGCTGATTCAGGAAATATCACCGCTAGCAATAGGCAAGCTGCAAATAGTCAGAATTGTACAGGGATATCAAGGGACTGTTCAATTGCTGGTCAATTGAAGGAGATGCTATCTGAATAGATGGTGCGTTTGTTTTGATGTTTAGCTAGCTGTTTTACTGTTTAGCTGTGGCTTCCTTGCTCTAGTGGAGTTGAACAAAGCTTGTTGTTGTGAACTATGCGTAAGGAGCAAGTGGTACAGGTGGTGGAACTGGAGAGTCAGGGGTGCTTGGGGTTGCAGATGTTGGGGTTTATGATCTGGTCAGTTCCCCAGGAGATGGGCTTGTTATATACTGAAACCAGCCGCGAATTCATCTATTAATAATTGTCCGGCTGGGCCGACCCTATCTTAGACAAGCTGGAGAGTATGGCCTGCATATCGGGGATAGTGCAGTATGCCATGGTTATGCGCCGCGGGGTTAGCCGTACGATAAAATAGGGAAACGGGTGAGGATTACGGCGAAACCGTCTCCACCATTGAGGGGCACACGTGACTAGATAATAGTGATGACCACGAACAAGGTGGTAGGGAAAGGGGTGGGCGAGGGAGAGCGAGTGGAGGCCGTGGGCCATGGCAGAGGCCCATGGAGGGCCTTTGCTGGCGCATGCCCTGCATGTAGCAGCGCATTGACATGCAGGGCGGGCTGCAGTTCTGCAGGTAGCCAGGCAGCTCGGGTTCTTCGGACCTGCCGCATTGGGTTCCTGGGCGAGCTCCGAGGTGATGGACGGAACCCTTTCTGCAACATCCGAGGGTGAGACCGAGGGTGCGGCCGAGGTGGCTTCTGACAGTAGTGACGGCATGGCGGTTGCTGGCGGGCTTCCGGTGGCCTGCGATGGTGTCTGGATGGTGCCCCCATGCTTGCTATGGGGTTTTGCGACTACCACAACACCCGCAGGGGCTCGGGGGTGATCTACCGACGAAATGGTAGCACCGATGGCCTGCTCCGTGGAAAGCCCAGGTTCATGATGCTCTTGGTCATGCCGTTGAGGCTGTTTGCACCCTCGGAAAAGCCCTCGCTTCCTGCACAGTGGTGCCAGGCTTAAACTGCTCAAGACGGCAGTTCCGGAACACGCGGCTGGATCAGTATCCGGTATCCCATTTCGGTCGAAGTTCCAACACAACACCCACCTCTTGGTTCTCCTACCAAACTCCATCACCTTAACTTGGGCCTCGGCCCTCCGGCATTGCCGCACTAGTGACGGGATATGCAGCTTGATGCCCACCAAGCTGGTGAACCAGGTGCGGTCGAAATTGGGGTGGTGTCTAAGCCGTTTGCTGTGATCAATCAATTTGCAGATAAATTCCATTTCGCCTCCTTCACAGTAAAGCTCATTGTGGGCCGCCGTGGGCTGGTTGGGAGGAGGTCCCTTGAAGTTTTCCCGCTGTTCAAGCTCCTGTGGGCTGTGGTAGAACGGAGGATTGCAAACGGTGTATCGCACGGAATTTCCACTGGCGAAGCCTAATTGCGCTTCCACAGTTGCAACCGGGATCAAATCGTCACCAACAGTGGCTTTCACCACATGGACCCGGTTTGCCAAACGGCTGGTTTGCTGGGCTATTTTTGTGGCCCGATTGCATGCCATTTCATCGGACTCGGTGGCTATAAACCGGTTATTATTATTCATCACTGTCCCCACGATGGGATAGATCAACGAGGACCCTGTGCCGATGTCCACCATCCAACGTGGCCCAGACGGCCTCTTTTCCACGAATTCTTCGTACACTTCGATGGGCTCCACCAACTCCACCTCCACTAGCCGGAGGTACTCGAGCCTGCTGGTGACCGTGGGGCACAAATGCTCCCTGCTCAACCGATAATCGGGCACGTCAAAGTAATGCCTTACAATAGCTTCGTTTATGACGTATTGGCTTTCGGCCGAGGAGATGAAATAGTGAGGGTGGTTTTTCTGGGGTACTTCGCTGAAAAATTTCTTTGTCAACCCTTGAACAACCTTACCCGGTTGGGAAACAGACGTTACTCCTATATCCTGGGGTGGGTCATGTGCATCACCCTGCTCATCCTGCTCATCCTGTTCTTGTTGCTGCTCTTGTTGAAGCTGTTGCTGCGTATTCTGCTCGGGGTGAGTGGAAGTTTCCTTCAGGCAGTGTCGGGGCTGCGGGTCCTCCACTACCTCTTGGCCCCAGTGTTGTTTTCCGTGGCCATGGGCGTCGGTGCACCACTGCGGCTCATGTAAGTGTTCTTTTGAGTTTAAACCCCGGGCTTTCAGCTTTAAACCAGGGGAATGGGGTTGTTCTGTGACTGGCTCAGATGAGCTTGTCTGATGGAAAGTGTTCGGTTCGGGACGGTGAATTCCCACTTTTTCGCCACTACAATGCTGCAATTCGGGGTGCGTTCGTAGCAACTCCCTTATGGAGACATGTGGAACCGTGATCTGGGTCCGGGTTGGGCTCCAATCCATGGGTGCAAGAAGCAAAAGTAGTATGGAACCAGGAAATCCGGGCTTTCATTTTCGGTCAGTTCAAAACAGCAAGTGAAGACTTGCACAAACCCGTGCGCGCGCAATTCCGGGCTTGTTTATCGGTAGTGATATGGCTATTCTGCCTTGAAAGCGTCAGCAGCACTCCCCTTTTCTGTACAGTTTTCTGCGATTGTTAAGATGGGCACTACAGTGGCACCAAGATCTAACCAAAAACTTCACCAGATCTCAAATTGGCCTCGCAAGGAACCCCGGCACCCATGCCGGCAGACGGGGTTCCCCGAAACTGCATGTGAACACCCGGAACTGCCTTAATTACATCCCTCGGATCTGCCAAGTGGAATCTTGGCTAATAAGGAAATTGTCTTACTTTCTTGATATTACGGATCATTGCTATGATCGGCAGGTGTTACAGGATTGACTACATGACTATCGGCACTCCGACCCGGTTCCGATTCGCTTCGGAACGCCTATCTAACCTCTACCCGGGGGTAACTATAGCCTACGGATCGCATGATCACCAAACTCTATGGCTACCAAAAATAGCCTAGTAGTCCACGAGCTGAGTGTACCCTCTTTTCGGGACCATAGTGCACAATTGTCCAACTGAAACGACTGTCCAGCACAGCAACCGTTCCATCGATGGTAAAAATTATTAATTTTAAAAACACTGGTTCAATTATATGATACTCTTTTTCCGAGATGAGATACCCGGTTCGGGGCCCGGATCGTAATCAGCACACTTTAGTCTTAGACAATCCAGATTATCGAATACCATCAGTATGGTACATGTTGGACAACTGTCCCGGCAACAATACAGGTTACAGGTGGCAAATGGTACTATATTTGTCATACCTCCGAAATGCAGAAAATAGATGTGGGACGTTTTCGCTTGCTGACCCCGTTTCCACACTAGCCACAATAGTAACTCGCATTAATTGGCACCAGCCCCAAGTATACAACCTTGAACATGGGCCAATTCTCCCATAACTCTTCTTGAAGGACTGAAATGAATGCAAATCCTCCCCCAGTAACTTCCACAATACTAATTGACATGCTGTGGATCAAATCTCAAGAGCTAGTTAGCAGTATGCTTTGTAATTGATTCGGGGCAAGGTATGATGTCCTGGGAAACAGTATCATTTCTGGCAAAGGTCTTTAAAATTCTACTAGGAGCTCGTAATTCCTTTACGAATTTGAATTTTAATCGCAGAAAAGGTGCAGCTTCAAGATCTACATAAGATAAACCTATTGATCTCTTTATTCACAGAAATTGTTTTTCTATTAGTTTCTTTGGTTCATATGAGATCACATAGGCTGAGAACTACCCTATTGGATAACCACTAAACTCTTTTTTTTTTTTTGAATAATCAGTGGTTTTCGTGGTCTATGTCAATTTTGCATATTTTGAGAAGTCACTACAACGTTTTATTATGGATTTCATTTATTTCGATCCTGTAATGAAATCCTAATTTAAAGCACTTACCAAAGTCACTTTGGATAATTGACCAAACATGGTATGATACTCCTCCTATAAATAAGAAAGTCTCTATGTTTTCTTGAAATAAAGGATGCTTTTGACAATAGTGTGCTTAATATGTGAGTAATGGAGATGGTATGGTTCATAGTCATAGGAAGTTTGTTGAATTGATTACCATGCCTGGTACGCTCAATCAATCAACTATATTCTGTTGGTTGAAGTCTACTCAACTAGAGAATAATATTCTGTCCTGCTTCTTCTTCAACTTTTGAGCTCTCTTATCAAGAAGAACTTGTTCTGGTGTTGATATCTCCATTTCTGGCTCGGGCTCTTTACCCCATTGATTGGGGTCGACAACATTTATAGGATTCACTCTTGGAATGACTTTCTTTTTATTTTTCTTCTCCAAGACTGGGAACTTGGAATCTCCTAATGTTGTGCTTGAATTGTTTCTAGAGTTGGAAAGTGAGTTGCTTCCACTGCCTGTCTTCGACCTTGCCCAGTTGGTATCCCTCACTTCAGGGCTGGCGGTTCTGGAAGACCCAAGCACCGGAGTGGAAGGCTTTGGTGCCTTGTTTAAGTAACTTGGCACGTAGTCTGATGGAGTCAGAGAAGTACTCACAACTACCTTCTTCACTGGAGTCTTCTTTATGACCGTCGTATATCTAATAGCTTGTGGCTGTGCAACGGTGTTGGTTTTCTTAGGTTTTGATAATGCTGGGAAAGCGTCATTTGATGTTTTCTTCAGTGAACCATTCTTGACCCAAGTACCGGACCCCAAAACATTACCTCCTTTTCCAAGAACTGGGTATTGCTCGTTGTCTGAGGCGAAGTTCAATTCTTTTACGAGGGGTGATAAATCCTTGTAAAGGTCGGAATTGCTTGGGAAAAACTCTATGAATTCAGTCAATAATAACCTCAATTCCTGCTCTGACTGGTCGCTGAACAAGTTCTCATACATGGTAAACAATTCCTTCGCATTAAACTTTTTGGATTTGAAACCACTGTTCAAGCTGGTGAATTCCTTGAACTTCTTATTATCATAGTTGAGGTAATGCTTTGCACGCTCCTCAAACCGTTTCTTCTTGGTTTCGATGGAATTGTGATCTTCCTCATCATCATTTCTTTCGAGGTATCTTCTCGAGTTGGCTTCCAGGAAGGTGGACAATTGAGATTGAAAATGTCTTGAATTCGATCCAATCACCACTCTGTTGGAGCCCGCCGTGCCCAAACCACCGTGCTCCTTCAACATATGAGCCGTGAGGTCCAAATCTTCGCGGAACACCACGAACCTCTTCTCCACACACGAAGGAACACTACACACGTAGTGATCCTTGCGGAAATGGTTGTAGAGGGTATCATAATTCTTATAGTAGTCAGCGGTCTTGGGGCTGTATTGGTCACAGATATGACACCTTTCGTGCTTGTCTCTGACGTGAATATTGAGCTCATCGATGGAGTAGAACCGCTTTCCGTGACAGTGCTTACATTCGGGATGGCCTGTGAACCCATGCTCGTCACCTTCGCTCTGGTGCTTCTGGAGGTTCTTGTGGGTGTAGAGGGCCAACTCGGTGACGAAGGCCTTCTTGAACTTGGAACAGAGAACGCAGTAGTGCTTTCCGTGGGAGGTCTTCACATGTTCACTCAAAGCCTTAAAGTTATCGAAGCGATCGTGGCAAATCACACACTTGTGGGTGAGGAGCTCCACCGTGTCGGCGTAGACGTAATCTTGGGTGAACTCCACGGCGTATTTGGCGTCGTACTTCACAAAGTCTCCGGCATTGAAGTCGTCGAAGTTCTTATTGGCCTGCTCGGTGAAGATGACCTTATCGTTCTGACTCCGACAGATCAAACATTGGTTCTTTTCGTAAAGAGCTCTTTGGCGGAACGTACACTTGTGGCACGTAGTGTGGTTACATGGCGTGAGGGCCGAGTATCTGATCTTGTTGGCACAAATTATGCATTCTTCTGAGTCATCATTTATGTCATCTTCTGGTGATGAAGGGCCGTTGGCGTGTTTCTTTCCACGAGAGCGAGGGTGTCTGGATCTTTGGCGGGGCTCCTTTTTTCCCGTGGCTTCTGTGGCCACGGCCGAGGAACTGGAAGCGTCTCCGCTGGGGTTAGGGCCGGTATTCGTCGACATGTTACTGTTGGAGTAATCGGCGTGGACTCTCATAAACTGCCATCCGGTCACGTGACCCTCTTTCCCGATGCGGTGGGGCACGGCTCTGGATCACTGGCCAGCTAGAGGTACACCACCGCAACCTAGTGGGCAGCAGGGACAGTGGATCTGGTTCGGGTTTGGAGGTGAAAGGCTTCAGCAGTGAAACAGTTGCTAAACCCCGCTGAAAAAGCGATGTTTGTGGGTCAAAAAGAGGGTCGGCAGCTCAATTTGATGTATGTGTACGCAGCCAACTAATCCCGCAGTAGAGCCTGCTGCAGATTGGGTCCACGTGATGCCTGCTGTGGCCGTGGGTATTTTCAGTGGTGAACACTGGCGGGTTTCCCGATGATAGGCCTTTGGGTGTAGTCGCAAAAGTGCGAATGTGTCATAAAAGACGCAAAGTCGCGAAGTCGCGACTCTGCCACTTGAGAAGATGTACAGGTAAGTTTTAGAGTGGAGGATCTGGCGATTACCGAATGATGAAATGGGTCAGGTATAAGAGAGTATTTTGTGGTTAGACTTTTTGGCCAGCTACCTAAAGTAGCTAGGGGTTTTGGTTCCAAAATTTTCAGGTTCAGTGTGCTTTTTGCACCTATTAATTATTGCCATAATCAGTGGTTTCGTGCTTACATTATGCTTAGCCATTTGTGGAACAAAATAGCCTTTTACGGGGCCATTTGCCGGGAACGCCAATTTCTCTGTATTGTTAGCACCTTATCGGGTCGCAGAGTTGCAATTTTGTCAACTGTTCAAGGACACAAATGGCCCGCATCCAACCCGAACAAGTCCCATTCTGCGATACCACTCTCGTCAGGCCTCACTATCCAAAGGCCACCATGTATAGTTCTCGGTTCTTCAGAGTATCTTTCCATATTTATATCGCTTTTCTCCTTCTTCAGTACATTGTGGTGTTCGTCGCAGTGCCCTTCGAGAACATCGAGAACCGTCACCAACTAATTCTTGGAAGTAACTTGTACACCTTGGCCATGGTACGTATTGGGCCGATTCCACAGGAACAAATCCCCGTAACACCCGTAAGTGATCTCGATACTAACGTCAGTTTTCCATTAATGCATGCCTTTTACCGGTATGTTTCACCAGCAGCCCTACAATTATTGCCTTTAGGTGCACTATATGCTCATTTATTCTAGAAGTAGTGGGAGTAATTCTCCACCTATGTTCCGTCATAGTGGCCCTAAATATTCCGTTGATGTCCTCGTTTGAATACGAACGTCTGGGAGCGTTGAAAAACACCGACGTCACGGCCTACATCCAGATTGTGGCCATCATCTCGTTGACGTTAAATTGCATCAACTCCGTGGTAATGGGATTTATTCTTAAGCTCTACTGGGAGCTACTCAAAAATCCGCCCAACAGTGGCATTGACCTAAAGGCACGCCCGTTTGCCTGTAAGTCGGATACAGAAGTTCCTGTGGTGTTGCTTCAGAAATTGAAACAGCCACATCATTAGCATAGTGCCTAGAGAACAGGCAATACAACTAACTAAGATACATCACGATTGCAAAATGTATAATTGATGATACTGCACCATGGTGCTACAGGATGTAGTGATTAATTCATGAGATTATTTTGTTGTAGGAAAGTTGGGCTGTAGGTAATTTGAGTATTAACTCATTATTTGTTCTGTATTCTTTTCCTTGAAAGGTGTTGATTTTCCCCACAAATTCTACGGTATAATATAATACAGTTTATTTTAATAGTATACAATATAATATCGAATAAGCCACAAAGCTTAGAAATATGCCATCCATAAAGTATCAGCGGCTGCTAAGTTTCTAGGATTGACAGCTTGGGAAATTAATTCCAAAACGTTTTGAGTGGCCACGGCAGGTCCTGAGGAAATGTGACCCATGGACATCACTCTTTTAACAATTAAGTCAACATTCACCTTGACGATATCTCTGAGATGCTTATCTTGAGGAATTGCTCTTGGAGGATCTTGTTGGGAGCACCAAGAAATAACTTCATCGCGGACAAACAACGTCAAGTATTGCTCCAAGTCGGATTCAGGTTCAGTTAAGGCTCTGGCGATGCATAAAATGTACACCGACAAAACACCCTCCAAACTAGTCTCTCCAATAAGTTTCTGAATATTTGGAGTCAATCTGAAAGGCACCATTTCAGCATTGTAAAACAATGGCGCTGGTCTTCCTTGAGGATTATCAGTCAAGGCGCTCTTGCTTGCGATCTTGCATGGCAACATGTCCGAAGTCCATACATTACCGGATCCACGGTTCACATGGATCTTTTGTGGTTGTCTGGCATTAACACACATCATATAGGTTGTGAATATGAAAGAAGCATATTGAGAGCTGAATTGCTTTCTAAAGAGCCAGAAGTCTTCAAATTGTGGATAGAGCTCAATGAAGTAGTTCTTCATCACGGTGGATGGCACCAACAATGATTGGATGGCACTCAAGATCTCTACTCTGATACTCATGATATCTGGCTTGGGCAATCTCTGGTCGAAGGCTGCCCTCAACTTTTCAATAGTGTAGATAAATGGCTCGTCTCTTGGCTTGCCTGAACGACGACAATAGTCTTCGTATATCTTTTGCATGGTGATATCTCTAGTGTCATCGTTGATGATTCTGATGTGTGGAGACAATGGAACGGCCGTTGGCAAGGTAAAAGTGATGTTACGACGTCTTGTTTCGACCTTCTTGGAAATAGTATCGTTGAAGATACGGAACAATTGGAAGATACACTCCTCGCGACGACAATGACGTGCTGCTGGGAATTGCACGGCAAAAGTATGGAGACTACCGTCATGGCCACGAATTCTCAATCTCTTGTAACAAGCATTGGTACCACGGGCTAAATCGATCGTTGGTAAGAATCTCTCAATCTTCACGAAATGGGTATTGTTGTCCTTGTTCAACAAGTATTGTCCAGGGACTTCGATGTCCTCGAACTTCTGATGATGGAATTCGCTCAAATGTGGGCATAAGTTTTCAAGATTGACCTCAGAAAATCTTCTGTCGAGCTTGTCTTCCAATCTATCTCTCCATTTTCTCAACTTGATAATGTAAGTTTCAAGCTTTGGCTTGCCAATAACCAAATCTTTCTCAAATTCTGCCCGAATTTGCTTGGGCAAAACAGTTTCAGCAAATCTGGTGATGTTGGCTTCAGTGATAGGAGGAAGTTTGGCATCATCTCTTGGATTACCAAGACGGTTCAAATATTGCACACCATCGTTGAGCAATGCAACTCCAAGTCTGTAAGCATCCTCGTCGGCAGTACACTTGAATCTCTGGTTGATTTGATCAACCAATGACTCCAAAGAGAGTGCAAGCAATGGGTAAGCTGTTTTCAAGATACCCATGATTTCTTCCACGTGCTCCAAGGGTTGACGTACGGTTGACGAAACAGATGGTTTGGAGGCGTCTTCATCCTTCTTCGCTTCAGTTTTCTCAGAATCTTCTGTCTTAGGCTTGTCCTTGTCTCCATTCTTAGCAGCCTGTTGACGTGCAAGTTCCAGGGCTTGTCTTTGCTGAGCAGCAAAATCTTCCTTAGTGGTTCTAAGTTGGAAGTGTAAGGCTTGTGGATAACTCTTTGCAATTCTAACAAGAATTTGTCTTGCCAATTTGGCCTCCTTATGAGATAAGGAAGTCAACAATTGAGGAATAAAAGTAATCCAATACCAAACAGGAACTTCACCTCTAAAGTTTTCAAAGGCCTGAGCCAAAGTACCAGATGCATCATCTAAGCTGATCAACCAGAGAATACGTGCTAACAACTTTCTGGTCTTACCATTCTTATAAAGACCGGCAGCTTGAAGGTAACAACTGATGGCATTGTTTGCGTAAACCATATCGTTCGGGTTTTCTTTGAAACGACGGTCGTTGAACATACCCCATTCAGCCCAAGCCTTTGGAAGATTAAGGTCAATTTGAACAGAAGTTGCAAAAGCCTTATTGGCTTCTTCCATTTGGTTGAGCTTGTTTAAGAACATTCCCTTCAATGTGAAGAATTCGGCCTTTTGTTGAGTAGCGAAGTATACCAAGTTAGTGTTGCTGATCACATCCAATCCGGTATTCAATTCGTTAGGACTTTGGTAATGACATTTTACTTGTTCCTTCAATTTCAAAAATGCTTCTTGGATTTCAATATTTGGCAATTGGTAAATTCTGGTAAGCTCCTTGATACAGACATCCGACATGTTATGCTTTCTAGCAACATGGGCGAATCTGTTGATAACCCATGCGATTTCATGGAACCCTCTATAAGCGTAGGAGTTAGCATTACCACCTGTATTGGACTGTTGGAGAATTGGAATGAATGGCATGTAAACCTTATTGATCACCTGGAAAGCATGTTGTCTCCAGGTAACCAAATCGTTCCAGATATTTATATCATCCCAAGTGTTTGGTAATCTTTCTCTCCAAACTTGTAAGACTCTCTTCAACTCTTGAGACTTAACATCCAAGTTCTGGGCATTAGTGCTCACCAAACTGGCATAAACTTGACTAGCCTCCATGAACTCAACATATTGCTGGAATGTGTGAAGTAATGGAATATGGGCATTGTTGAATCTAATAGGCAAACCATGCCATTTTCTAAGAGCCAATTGGATACCTTCATCACAGAGCCTGGAAAGATCCTGTAATGTTTCCTTCTCCTGGCCATATCCTTGTAAGCAGAGGAACGTCTCGAAAACTTGACGACGTGGAGTAGGAACATCCATGACATTCTTGACTGTTTGATCAAGCGTCTCCCTGTCGTTGTACCAATCTGCAACTCTCCATCCACATTCTAAGAGCAAGTCAGAAAATCCTTCATGTCTGGCAAGATCAGTCAAAATATCCCAGTGCTGTAACTTCTCAGCACATAAAATCCAATGATCTTCCCATAATGCATATTCGGATTCACCATATGGCAACGCTCCACTTCTGGCTTTAATTTGAGCGGTTTCATACAATTGCTGAGCTTTATCCCAAATACCGACTTGTTCGTACGATAATGCACTGATCGTTTCGGAGTATTTGGCTCTTCTTCTCCATAAACCATAAAACATGTCATCTTCTTTGAGGGTTGCATAAAGTTTTGCAAGCGCGTCTTGTGTGATTTCTCTAAATTCTGAATTGGAATTGATAAATTGCTCCTCAATATTCTCCAAAATATGAATGCCTTGAGTCCAAGCATTGAAGTTGGCACCCAAACATTCAACAGCGAAAGGAGGCAATTGAAGCTCATCGCATCTGGAAATACCTTCCAATAATGATTGAATGACATTTGGCCTACTGTCGATTTGACGGGTATGGTAATCCTTCGACAATAAGATCACCAAAAATCTGGTAAAGTCAAGATGCTCGGATCTTGGAATAGAGCCAAAGGCAATTGGGAACATATTTGACCAAGCACGATAAATAGTATCGTTACTTTGATAGAACATATCAATCAATGGTTCGAGAATATCACGGGCCTTAACATCTTCAAGCTTAGCTAAAAACTCACCATGTGATTTAAGAAGCTTGGCAAGCTCGTCTGATTCTGAAATCTCTGGCTTGTCTACTTCCATTGCATCATCATTACTCTCTTTCTGGTTGGATCTCAAAATATCACCTACTTCTTTTCCAATCTTTAAGGCTGTTAAAGGAGACAACTTGTACTCTTCATTAACAAGTTCCAATCTTCTTTCAAAATTAAACGAGCCATATAACAATTGTAAGGCCTGGTTAAGCCATGGATAGTCGGCCAAATATTCCCAGTTTTGTTCCCTAATGACATAATACAATCTTTTACTAATATCCTTTTCAAGACTATTGTTCAAGATTGACATCAATTTACGTCTGATTGAAACATCAGCAGATCTGGTACCAACTAAGAATGGCTGCTCCATTCTAACAGTTAATTCAGTGCAACTGAAAGTATCATCTTCAAAAATATCCACGATGATTTGATAGAACTCTTTAGATAATGTAGGCTCACCTCTAATTTCAAAAACCATCATCTTACTTAAGATTGCAGCTTTTTCTTTAGTGGTTGGAAATAAGTCTGACCTGGAGAAGACCCAGTTCTTCACGATCCGAATAATCTTTTCTAAGGTTTCTTTATCCAAAGAACGTTCGATTAACTGTGCCAACAAAGATAAGAAGACTCTCCTTTGATCACCTAAGTTCGAGATTCTCATGGATGATAAGTTAAGAATCTTTTCTAAGAGTTTGGTAGTCATCTTAGCTTCAAATTCGGAATTTGAGGCATCCTTAGAAGTTGTAGTTTGGGAACCTTGATGGGTAATAGTGATGTGATCTTTGCATAATTTACTAAATGTCCGCATGATCGATGGGAGTAGAGAGTCCAAAATTGCTGGTCTGTAATTGGCAAGTGTCCAAGATAAAGTAACACCTGCAGCTACAGAAGGCATATCTCCCAAATCTTCTGCAACGGTAGCAGATAATAATGAGATAAACTCCTTAACATTCTCATCTTCCTCAACTTCATCGTTAGTAACCTTCTTTTGGTCTTCGATTGCCTGTAAGATTATTCTTAACACTCTTTGTAAGACTTCCTGAATATCATGATTATCAGACTTTATACATTTCTCCAACAATTTGTGAATATATGCTAAGTTCGAGACTATCCATTCTGATTTCTTCCATTCCAAAACAACACCCAAAACTTCTAATGCATTTAAGCAATATCCGAGCAAGTTTGATGAATTCAAATCGTTTGATAATACGAATTTCTCGAAAAAGCTTAACTTGACGGAGACTTCGGGCCAATGAGATGGACTCAACAAGTCGTTGAGAATTCCCAAGGCTTTCTGACCAAGTTCACTTTCTGATGCTCTTTGAGGACTAATGCAAACATAACGGATTAAGAAAGTCACACACGCTTCACGTTGACCAAATGGAATTGAGTAATTAGGAGAAGTAGTAAAGTCTCCTTCAAATTTATCTTCTTCCATATGGTCTTCTTTGGATTCTTCTTTAGCCTTAGTTTCCCACTTAAGAATCAATTCAGCTAATTCAATTGCGAGAATTTGGTTCTCCAATGCGGGGTTGGCAAGAATAGTCAATTTACCCATCGCAGTGATGATATTAGAAATGAAATGTTCACGGGCAATGAAGAACAAATCAGGGTGTTGCACAATAAACTGGTAAACATTCAATACTTGGGTCACATTGAATCCATCCTCTGAAATCACTCTTCTTGGCCACTTCAACCATGTGTCTGGAGAAGTGTCGGAGTCAATCATTCTTTCAGAGATAACAGGAGCTAAAATATCCAAGGCTTGTCTAGCCAAATGTCTTGAATCTGTTTGATGAGTTCTTAATAAGGCCACAAACACCTGAGTAGCTAATTTGGATGGTGTCTCAAAGGAAGAAATAAAGTAAGAAGTTGTGACATAGGCAACCTGCTTGGTGATATTATCTTCCAATTTGATATAATTCCAACTGAACTTAATCAATTGCTTTCTTAAACTTCCAACAAAATTGGATGCCCATTTCAAAAGAATTGTTGTCATCTCAAGTAATTGGTACCTATAACTATCAAGAATTCCAGAAGAATGATCGGTAATGATATCATTTGTTGATTTCCAGATGTTATCAGAAATTTTTATCAACCAAGGTGGAAGAGCCTTCCCTGTGAAGAAATCATCAAACTTTCCTTTAGTTTCGGCTTCATTTATAACAATACGGTTAAAGATTTTCTTCAAAAAGAATATCTTCGACTTTAAGTTGGCTTCACCATCACTGATGAAATCGATACACTTAGTCAAATAAGCTTCTCTGAAGGAGACGTCTTGCGATTTCACAATAGTATTGAACATGAAATCGTCCAATTGATGAGAAAATGAGACCTTCAAGTGTGAAAACTTATCAACAATCTTGAAAAGGACCTCAGATTCAGTTGGATTTCTTTCCAAATACTTAACAATAATCATCTGGAACTTGAAAATTGCCTGGTCAGCCTGGAAGTGAATAGATGAGATTAAGGTTGATTCTCTATCAATCTCTACTAACAGATCCACAATACTTGATACTTCCAAAAGGAGATCCTTCTGATTGTCAAACCAATCCAGATCATACTTTGTTACAGATTCCAACATGTCGATTGCATTAGCAAACTTAACCACCTTCACTTCACCTGCTTCTTCCTTCTTAACATCTTCAATTATGGTGCTTAATTTTTCTTTGGCCACATCTCTGATCTTCTCACATCCTTCCATGCCAGCGATTGAAGCGAGCATATTTCCAAGTTTTCTATTCTTCAAATTGGTCATGAAGTACTCAATACAGTTTTCGGCAAACCTGTTCAAAAACTTGGACACTGGTAATCTGAATGGGGAATTCTGATGACGATCTAAATGACCTTCCAAGTATTGCAATGTACTGATGATTTCTTCCATGAAAGTGTATGCTTTTGGAGGCAAGAGATGGAAGATATTCAAAATCGCCATGACGATTTGAACAGTATGGTTGTTTTCAAGATCTTGACCTGCAATTTGCCTCAAAGTATTGATTTGAGCCCATGCCATCAAATGATCCAAAAGCTTTCTACCAATTTCAACTCTAAAGTAAGAGATCAATAATTCAAGAAGTCTAGCAAGAGCTTCCAATCCAGAAACTGTCAACTTTTTGTGGTCTGACAAATTCATCAACATTGGTCTCAATCCATTTTGTAGTAACTCCTTTGGCAATTTTGCATTCTCTTGCAAACTGGATTTCAATCCTAAATGGGCAGCATTAATAATCTCAGTTGACTTATTACATAAGGCCTTGAAGAAAACTCCCAAAATTCTGATTCTGGCTTCGGCTAAAGATCCCAAAGAGAAATCGGGCTTTGTCAATGCTAATGAAAGAAGTTTAATGCAAACCACTCTCAATTCAATCAATTGTCTGGATGTACGATGTTCATACAATCTGTGGACATTGGCAAGAGATTCGTCTTCCGCATCTACCAATGCCAAAGCTTCTAGGAGCAATCTATTCAATTCTTCATTGAAGGTCAAAAAAGTGTCTGGAAGATCCAAGCAAAAGGTAATGGCATCAATGTTACCAATTTGCATTGGAAAAGGTAAAGCTCTCAAAGGCTTGCCAAAAATGGGTGTGAGAAGAAGATGTTTCGAAGGGCTAATTATGGAGGCAATTGGAACAGATGTGGTCTCTGACAACACCTTCAATGAAGCTTGAGCGACTTCTCTAACATGTGGATTAGCACTTGCCAAATCGTATACCAAAGCGCCTATGAGTGTTTGGAAAGGTTTCTCGACAATAACCTCTTTAGTTAATCCAACATTACAATCATGGAGTAATTTCAATACCAAATTCTTCGCCAATTCTCTGATTTCAAATGGAGCCGTCTCAGGAGTATCACGCAAGATAAAGAAGATAGATCTTACCAATTCAAATTGCCTTTTGAAGAACCACTTGGCAGGAATGTTAATGTCTTCAAACATTGTCTTCAATCCTAAAATACCACCTAATTTAGTATGGTAAAATTCATTGTAGCAACAGTGGGTGAACTTGTAGAACATTGATCTGAATACGGGGAAATATAATGCGGTTTCTTCTGAGCCAAAGATGATAGTTGTAGTTTTGAAAATATTCTTAATAACTTCAATACCCTTATTTCTAACATCCTTGTCCCAGAAACTCAATGCATAATTTAAAGCATTGAGGAATGCAATTTCACTAATGTAAGCCTTTCCTTCATTATCATTTACTGAGAATGGTCTTTCCTTCTTAATTTTGTCGACAATAGATGTTCCAAGATAAATCAAGGTAAAGTGTGTTGCGATACCATCGATGAGAGCACTGGCCTCGGTTCTAATTTCAGGGATAGAAATGGAGAAGAATAACATTTCAAGAAGTTTTGTGAAGAGTTTTTGTTGACGATCAAGCTTGTCTGAATCCTTTATGTCTGATTCGCTGAGTTTAATTCCTTCTGCTGGTTTGTCCTGTTTGAGATAATCGACACCATCCTTAATAAAAGAAGGGTAACCTTCAGGGATTGGAGTTGTATCGATAAAAAGCTTGAAAATACTAGACAAGTACTTGAAGGCACTGATTCTGTAATGCACTTTCAATCTTGGGTCCTGCAACAATTTCATTGCAGATTGTACACCAGTTGTAATGGACATCGGAACCTTACCATTCAAGCCATGAATTTGGAACAAAGCATTAATCTCTTGGTCCAAATCTGATTGGGTGACAAGAGTGTTTGATGGCTTGAAGTGTTTGTGATTTCTACCACCAAGCTTACCTAAGATTCTGATGGCAGTATGCGAATGCTGATGGTGGTAAGGAATTGGCTCAAGATGCTTACATAAAGCTGCCATTATTTCATCTATCACTGGTTCAATCATTGGATCGAAGTATTCAGCTGTGAGATTATCCACACATAATTCAAACGTTCTCAAACCTTGACTTACCAACTCTTGAGATCCATTAAGCGCATACACTAACGGACGAGTAAGATAATTCAAGTGTGGGACCAAGACGGATAATCTCACAGGCACTGTTAAGCACAATTCCACGTAAATATCACGTTCGTATGATCTGGTTGCATTTGCAATCATCTTGTTCAAGTTCTCCAATAAAACCGGCAAGATAGGCATAATTTCTTTGTATAAATTCTCAAATCTTCCACCAGATATACTTCTAAAGAGAATTCTTACCAAATATGAGTAGACGATTGGTTCTTCGGCTTTTGTGGCCAACTTCAATGATTCAAGAATTAAATAATTTAAATGTGGAAGTATCACACCTTCATTTGCAGTAGGGAACAAGTTTACTGACATGAAGCACAATTTAAACAAACGGATAAGGATATTTGATTTGACTAACTCCACCTTTCCTAATTGATCAAGGTTCGATTTCAAAAACGAAACTAAGATACTTGAAAAATTGGCAGAAGTCACTTCACTTGCTAAGAAGAATTGTGGAAGGTGCAATAAGGCAGCATTTTCTAACATCGCATCAAATAAAAGAGGAAGCTCTGCACTTACGATTTCATTAAACGATGCTGGATCGATGTGAATGAAGATCGTAGCAAAGATTTCCATCAAATCTTTTTCTTCCTTGGAAGAAGTGATAGGTAAGTTTGGACCTCCAGTTGAAAAGTCAAAGGCTTTTGGTGCCAATGTGGGCTTTGGTTTAGAGACAGAGAAGAATTTCAAACACTTGATCCCACCTCTAAACAAGGCTCTAAGAATATTGACTTCCTCGTATGATCTAATTCTAGCTGAGTCATTCCACTTGTCGTAGTTAATGATCTGGCCAGGGTTCTTAGGATCAGTTTGTGGTGGTACAGGAGGGTTACAATTTTTCAAACCAAAAATAACCGATTTTAAGAATGTCATAAGTGTTCTGAAAAGGTATCTGGCATCCTTCAAAAGATCAGAGTTGTTGTTGGAAGGAGAAGATGAGATGGGTGAGAATGAATCAATGTTGAATATATCGATATACTTCACATCGTCTGCCTTCTCACTAGACTCTTGATTTTGGGCTGTTTCATCTTCGCTTATTTCAGTCTCACTAGCATCAATCTCATCCTGTGAGTCGCTGCTAGACTTTCCGTTGGTATCCTCGGTTGAAACAAGATAATCCACTTCTCCAACTTTTTTGGATGAGTATCTTTTGATCGCTTTCTTGGCCTCGGTTTCCTTGATGACTCTATTTTTCTCGAACTCTTCATGCTTGCTAATGATGTAATCATACTTTCTGCTTAAGCTAGCAAATCTCTTAGCATAGGAGTCTATTATGATCATAAATAACTGTCTTCCTTCCAATTTGTTTGGCAACTTCATAATTCTTTCCACCAAATTAAGCAACAATTTTGCACTCATGATTTGTACAGTTAATGCCAATGAATCGTCTTTAAGAAGGTCACAGTAGATGTTTACTGTGGACCATATTTGCTTGGGGGTCAATTCGTTTCTAACGTTATGGATAAAATCAGCAACTGTGGAGTATGCCAAAGGTCTGAGTGTTTCAAATGATGTTAAACCGTCTCCGATCAAAATTTTCTCGTCGAAGAGCATTTCTATTTTTGGAATAAACTGAGTTCTAAACGGAGTTGACAAAATATGTCTGGTGGCATGAAGTAATTCCTTTCTGGCAACTGACAATTCTGCTGGACAATCTTCGAGAAGTCTTAATATCACATCTGGAACCACCTTGGATTGTTCTTGGTCTAGGTGCTGATTGGCATATCCTCTGATGAAGACATATGCGAGAAATGAAGCTGCTTTAACTTGACCAAGAATAAAATCACTATAGGCTTGACGGTTTTTTATTTTGGGAGAAATCGATGTGGTGACAGTCTTGTCTTTGGAGGATACTTCACGATATAATTTCTGATCCTCAACTTGCAAGGTCAAGAGATTTATGATTTTCGGAAGGAAGATAGGAAGTGAAGTGGCGACTAATGACTTGTACGAGGAATACAAGGATACCATAGTTATGGGACATTCTGCGAGTGTTTTGAAGGAGAACATGGCTTTGCAAAGAGTTTTGGATGAGCCGTCTTCGAAGGAGTTCGTGGGCGACATTTCTCTATCATCTTCAGGTGCTTGTGCGTTACTATTGAAGGTATCCAGGATGGTTTTAGGCATGTTGTCGTATATCTTCGTGATGATCTCGACAAACGGAGACACTTTTTCTCCTAAATTGGCCTTGTAGGCCTTGTGCAAACTGGTGATGATCTTCATACATAACACACCGTTGTCTTCGTTCTCATCAACGAGGATCTTGGTCAAGGTGTCCAAGATCTGCTCGGAGAATGGCTGGAATGTATCGTTCATGATGGATCTGTGGATGATCTCCAAGATTGAGTTTCTTAACTTGTGTTCCGAAGACTGACTGGAGAACGAGATCGGCACCTCTTCCAAGTTCTTCAAGAAAATAGGCACCAAGTTCTTGAGGAAATATTCATATTCTGCAGCCCCATTGAAGGTCTCGATCATGTCGAGAAGCTCGGAAAGCACCGAATGTGCTGTCCGGTAGTCATCCTGGTCATTAAGACGCGATACAAACGTGTCTAGTTGGGCTATGTATGACATGGTAAATAGGAGCTAATTGGGTTAGGATGGTGATAAAGCGACGAGAGAAGTGTGCTTTCGAAGCAAAAGAACGGTTTTGTCGGGATGGAAGCCGTCCTGGGGTTAATTTCCGATGATTTCGGGGTGCTGGGCAGAATGTGGGGATTGCAGGTAGAATGGAAGTTGTGTTTTCGAGGTGAAAAAATGGGTGTGAGAAAACTGGAAATGCACTGGACTTGGAAACTGGCCCGCTCACGTGACCGCGAGGCTGCTGAGTAAGTGATGAGTAAGCGATATACGGTCCGGAGAACACTACCACCCAGTCCTCTTATACGTTGTGAAGCTGGAGCGGAGTCCCCTTGTTTACTTACTGGTTACCATTGATAGTGAAATTGCCATTGAATTTGCGGGTGTGGATGTATATTGGTGATACTAATTATGAGTGAAAAGTGTAAGTTTATTAGAAAAAATCATAAATGTGAGACAAGATGTTACATATGTACTGTAGAAATGTATGCAGATTATTGTACGGATTATTAATGCAATGGAATTCGTATAGATGACATTGACGACAAAGATTATCTTGCCGGAAAGCATGGATCAATTGAAAGACTCTGGATGAATAATCACTACCTTTTCTCACAATCTTGGCTCCTGCTTTGCCTCATGTCCTTCACCGCAGAAATTATGGCAGTGACAAACCCTATGGCCACAAAAGAAAAGGCCGTCCAAGCCATGGCTTCCGCACGAGGACCCTTCAGAGCACTCAAAATGCTGGTTGAAGAAGGTGGTAGCAATTTGCAGATCGAGTTCACTGCTTCCTGTTGTAGCATCAGTCCCAATCCCCATAGTATCACATTACAAAATGCCATGAAGCAGGCCAATTTGCGGGCCAACGGCCTTCCTGGTAGAATGGGTACCGCGCAGTAGCAAGCCACCACCAAGGAAATAATAGCGAATAATATTGCCACTTGTAGAATTTTCGGATGGCACACATCATGAAAGGCCATAGTGACTTTGACCAAGTCTAATTGAGGTGCGCTTTTTTGCGTGGTGGGAATAACGGACAACGACGTGGAATTGGAGCCTATGTCCGCGTTGAAACTGGTGCATGTGAGGTTTCCCTGAAGGCTAACGCAGTAGTTCAAATAGCCTATTCTAATCACCATATTGGACATGTCACTTCTCAGGGTTGCATTCAAGAAGCTTTGAACATTGTGCATATAGGGCGAGGTTTGATTAAATCGGATCAGAGCTAAGAACACGTTGGAATACATACTTCTGGTGCTGGTACACCCAACAAGCAAGAATCCCAAGATGAACGTGGCAATGAACGAGAACGTCACCACGGAATATTTGAGCACTAACTTTACCACTAATTGAAGCATGA
Organism: Suhomyces yuchorum; assembly: GCA_030571845.1. Taxonomy (NCBI): domain Eukaryota; kingdom Fungi; phylum Ascomycota; class Pichiomycetes; order Serinales; family Debaryomycetaceae; genus Suhomyces; species Suhomyces yuchorum. The sequence continues at coordinate 461,636 of JAJLYW010000006.1, read as the reverse complement.
TAAGATGTGCTATTTGAGCAGACAAGATTCGCCTTTTTATAATCATAAATTTTCACTCTGGCCCTTACGAATCGTCAACAATTTCGATACTTCAGCGTCTTTACCACTACAAAGGATTTTGCATCCAATCGTGGTCTGGAACATGGTTGAGACAATCACGTGACAATGGTGGCATTGAACCTTGGTGGGGACGAATCCTGTATAGAAATCATACATGCACAAATTATTAGAGCTCTAAAACCTAAAACAGTTTTGAAATGAGAACCCAAAGAACTCTGGTGACCAAAATGATGATAAAAATGGGGTAAAATACGGGAATCACTTGCAATATACTTCTGAGTTTCATGTCTGCAACGACTGTTTTTGTGTCTTGAGATTCAAAGCTTCCTGTTGCGTAGAATCTGTCTAAGAGTTTATCCTTCTCGTACCAGCGGTCAACCAACCATTTCTCAAACTTCTCCAAATCTTCTGGCTTGGCATCATCGATGTCAAGAGTTTCCTCACCTAGCGGAATGTCGCTGACTTTCCAAGATTTGACATGAATATTGATCCTAGAGGGTCCCTTACCCAAAAGAAAGAACCTCTTGAGGGAGAACACGATCTCTCCATATTCGTCTGGTTTCAATTGACTGTAGCCTGTACTAAGATCATATACAACCTCTGCTGTATTACGCAACTTTCTCAAAGTTAAGAACAATCCACGGATGCGGGGTAAGAGGATATGGTTCAATGGAGGTAAGTTTCTTTCTGCAGTGTAGCTCACGGACCTTGCTTTGGTTCTATCGGAAGGGACTGTACCTTCTGGATACAAAATTAACTGATATGGCCAAATTTTATTTGGGTTCTCACCTTGTGGCCAGTGTACCACATCGTGGCCTGCTTCGGATCCTCGTATGTTACTTGATGCAACATGTTTGATGTTATTAGCCGGGCCCATGCCTCTAGCGTTTGCGTCTATAGTCAATAATTGGTTGGTCAAGGTGATCTTATCATTCTCCCACTTTCTGGACAAGAAAAGAAAGTTGAAGTTCTTCATACCATATCCTAAAATAGGAATCTTTGAAAGATCCTTTAACACAATATGAATCAGGTCACTAAGGCGAGCAGTATATGATAAGTACCAGTGAAAGAACCAATCAGTGTAGATTTGATGGTTTGAAATAAGAATTGAGTTGGGCGAAAGAGAACCAGACAAAACGCCATTTACCACCTTGAACAGGTCAGTTCCCTTGGGATCAAAGGTTACAGAAAACTTACAAGGACTGACCAAAGATGTGACAAATGTTAGAAGAACAACGAACTGAGTCTTGGTAAGGTTAATCAAACCCTGAAGAAGTTCTGCATCTTTGAGCAATTTGATACCGGCGTATTGTGTGATTGTGATGGAAAGACAGCCTATGACAAATATTGGACCGAGGACCAACGCCCTAACGATGGCCATGGGCGAGTTATATTCACGAGGCATCCCTGGATGTTTGTAAATTTAAGGTGAGTTCTAAAGCCGCTTAGGTGATGGTGATGGTGACTCGATTTCTAAGATGATGACACGATGTGTATATCTGGCTTCTATGGAAAGTTCGACTCAATTGACTTTATACTATGCTTCAATTATATCAGAATAGTGTTGCAAGGGATAACGGCCAAGTAAATTGTAGTTTAGAAGTTGTACAGAGGAAAACGAAACTCAATGGAACTGGTCACCAATCACTACTTTGCCACAATAATAGGTATGTCACGTGCCGAGAAACCGGGGGTGAGTGAAGCGAAAGCCGTTCTAGAAGAAGATCGCTGTACCGAAAAGGAATAAGCAGCAAGCAAGTGAACCATCTGACCAACAGATCTGCATAGAACCATAAAACTCCTGTGAAATTCGCTCTTACCGGGTTATCCTGAATCACTTTAAAGATTGCAATTTTGAGCTTGTGATTTTTACGAACGGTTAGGATGATTTGACAGTACTGTGTGACACAAAATACCCTGGTCTGAATGCCACTAGCTCAGGAAACCTTTGGAATCCCCAAATGTTGAGCAAAGTGGCATGGCATGATGACTAAATGACGAATGAGCGTTTTCACAGCTGTTGATTTTGGGTTACGGTTGGCTTCACTAGGGCAACGGGAATTGGACCATTCACGTTCAAACTGGGACGAGAGGGGGGAAGTTTATCGGGAACAACTTCAGTATAAGCAATAAACTCCATGCTATTTTTTAGTTAAAAATAGTTCGGAGGGACGAGAAATTTAAGCTATTCGGACAAGTATCCAGCGAATAGGATACGAAAAGGATTCCATTCACATCTTGGCTCCACCCCTAAAACAATAGCTATCTTGTGAACTGGAGAGTACCTGCATCCAAATAGCGGATGCCCCTCGAGCTATCCGATTCCGAGACTGAGACTGATTCCTTCGGGAACATCCTGACTGGCATTAAGGCAACACCAACTTGAACAACCAGGCTCGGGATTAACCATCACATACGTAAACAATCGGCAGTTTGTATACCGACTTGAGGGACTTTTTTAAGTTTTTTCCGTTGCTGTTGATACAACCCAACCCACAAACTCTAACCGAACGTGTTTCGCAACACGAAATGGCCACTAGACAGCCTGCTAAGTAGCTGGATCTCTCAAGACTGTTTGTAATAGCGGCCATGTCCTCTTCAGGACCAATGGATCGTGATCTTAACTGTTCCCTGCGCTAGCGAGGTGCCATCTCTTGGCATCATGCCAGATAAGCCCAAGTTAGTCCCCCGAAGCTCCGAGCTCATGGCCACTCAACAGGAGCACCAACCCTTCCAGCCCAACCAGCCTAAAAGCCTGTTGTATAATGCCATGAGAAGAGCGGGTGGGTCTTTCAATTCAGCTGTAGTGTAGTTTGGGCTTGGTAGTTTAGGCAGTTTGGGAAGTTTGGGCAGTTATTTGCAACATTTCGCACCACACTCTTTCACCTTGTAACTATTCACAGAATCAGTCTTGCATTCAAACTCTGCCATTCCCAACAGAAGAACCGCCAGTACCTTGAGTCAACATCCATCCTCATCTCGGCCAACTTCTGATATAGGAATACCGCCACAATCACCGAGAACTGGGGCAACTTAACCATGCTACCGCACCGATGATGTTGCGCGGTAACCAACAGCCATCGCTGCTAATCAGGCCCTGTGGGCCAATGTTACAGGGATCACGGTTGTGGCTATTGGCGTGGTAATGCTGGCGTGCCTCTAATCCATTGGATCCATTGGAACCCGTTTAGAATCCGTTTAGAATCCGCCTGGAATCTGTCCCGAATTCATGCTGGTTGAGCCGTTGGCGAGACGCTCTTCTGTGGTGGTGGGTTGTCTCATGGATTGAACCACTAGCTTGATGATGCAAGGTGCCACACTATCATCTTTGTTAGACGCGCCATGTGTTGCCAATAGCGGCCACCGCCACTGCTTACACCCTTCTGCCAACATCTGCCATAGGGCACCCTATCACAGTCAGCGCCACCAACCGCCACTGACTGACTCAACGCAACGGAACTTGCGCCCGGTCCCTCCCCTCCACACAGGGTGGGGCGCCCCGGGAGTCGCACCTAGGTCCCAACACCAGCGCGGGGTTGGTTTGTTCTAATGTCACAAGATACAACGGCGCCAGTGACATCAACTTCGGGCACGTGCGGCGTTGGATTTCCACGTCATTTCCCGGGGTTTAGCCTGTGAGGTCTCTTCGGCGGTATAGTGTCTTGGACCGCTTGATACACAGCGTATACCAAGGAGTGCCCGAGGCTACCAAGCTACCTACAGTCACCGTCCTTGTTGTGTGCATTTCTTGGCCGACAATTTTTTGGTCTTTGCATTTGGCATCTGATTCTGTCATTCTCCAATTGCACCCATTTCACTCGCAATATCAGTACCTAATTCGGACTTCTGCCGCCACGCACACGGCCTTACCGACCCTAGTGCGGTTACGCTCCCTGTAAGCGACAACTATTTAACAAGCAGAATCCCCGGATATCCACGATCTGCATTTCTAACATGGCCGCCGAACCAGATGCCTCGGACGAGGCCAACAAGACTCTAACCAACATTTCCATGGAGTCACAGCCCGAGCCCTCGCTGCCTGCTCAGTATCGGCCATCTCAGCAGGAAGATTCGTACTCATTGTCCGCGGATACTGTTTCCCTCAACTCCTCTTTGTCCATCGATTCGCAAAATCAGATGAACCCAGTTTCACACCATCATGAGCCTCAAGAAACTGCAGAAGCTACTGATCCAAATAAGCCACAAGAGCAAATCTCCACACATACGTCCCACGAAAGAAAAAGAGCACTTTCCGAGGTTCCCACTAACCAGTCCATCAAATCAAAGAAAGTACCCATACGTAACCGTAGAGGGCTTCTCGCCCAACTATCGTTGGTTCCTGAGTACGAAGATGCTAGAGACTACCCAAAGGGCATCAAAATCTTCATAACTTTCATCATCGCATTAGCTGCCGTCACGGGGCCCATGGGAACTTCTATAATGTTACCAGCTATCGACGACATTGTGAATGATTTAAAGACTACAGATTCGATGGTAAATGTTTCTGTGGGTGTTTATCTTCTTTCGCTAGGTGTATTTCCTCTTTGGTGGTCCGCATTCAGTGAAAAATGGGGACGTCGTTCGGTTTACATTGCCTCATTTGCAATGTTTTTCGGATTTTCATTTGGAACTTCATTGGCACCAAATATTTCTGCCTTGATCGTACTACGTGTTCTTCAAGGTGGTTGCTCGGCATCAGTGCAAGCACTTGGAGCAGGAACGATGTCAGATATTTACACTATTCACGAAAGAGGAAGGGCAATGGGATATTTTTATTTAGGGCCATTGTGTGGACCTTTCCTAGCACCCATCTTAGGTGGTGTTCTCTCACAGGTTTGGGGATGGAGAGCAACCCAGTGGTTCTTGGTGATTTTCTCCGGTGTTAACTTCATGCTTCTCTTATTTGGCTTACCAGAAACCCTTCGGAAAAATGATAATATTGCAGCTATCAAAGAATTATTAAAGAAGCAACAAGAAGAAAATGAACATCACGAAGACAAAGAAGACTTGGAAAAGAACTCACAAGATTCTAATAATCTTTCGACAGAAGAAATACAAGGGATAACCGAAGAGCAAATACACAGAATAGCTACTCACTTGAGTAGAATAAGTACTAACTCGGGTTCAGAAAACGAAATCGAATTTGCACCTGCTGGTGATATGCTCATGCCTTCTATCTCAAGGTATACTACAAACAGATCATCTTACTCCAGAAGAGTTTTTAATGAGTTGGTTGAAGAGGAAATAAGAAGATCTGTATCGCAATTGCAACAAAAAGAGCCTTCAAAATGGCAGAAGTTTAAGACCAACAGTTACGATTGCATCCTAAGACCAATACATTCATTGGTACTTCTAACTCACCCCCAAATTGCATTGATGTGTACTGCATCTTCATTATGTTTCGCGGCTATTTATTTTTTCAACATGACCATATCGTATGAATACGCGAGAGAGCCATACAAATTCAAAGCTATTATTGTTGGTTTGCTATACATTCCCAATTCAGTTACTTACGTCCTTGCATCTATCATAGGTGGAAGATGGAATGATGCGTTGCTTGCAAAGTATGCAAAAACCCACAACGGGAACTTGATACCAGAAGCAAGACTTTCGTATAATCTTGTGGTTGCATTCATTTTGTACTTGCCTGCTTGTTTGATTTTCGGGTGGACCATCAATTATGGTGTGCATTGGGTGGTCCCGCTCGTTGGTACTGCACTAAGTGGATTTGCATCCATGTTATTGATTGGTGCAACTGTGACTTATCTAGTGGATTCTCTTCCTGGTAAGGGTGCAACCGGTGTGGCCTTAAATAATTTCATCAGACAAATATTAGCTGCTGTGGCGACTTTTATTGTGGAGCCGTTACTTCGTGCTATTGGTCCTGGTGTATTGTTTTCTATTATTGCAGGAATAATTATGATAGCAGCAGTGGAAGTTTTGGCAATCAAAAGATATGGTGGATACCTCAGGGAGAAGTATGATTTGGGTAAATTATATGATAAACTTTAGGACAAAGGAATTTATATTTAATAGATATACACAGGGGAACGTTTCCCCGCAGTAATTACAAATTTTATAACTTTGAATGTTCGTAATTGATTGAAAGATCTATTCACTGGGCTTCTTCTTTGTCTTGCAAAACAAGAATCTCTTCAAACACGAAGTCTACATTGACTCCAACTGTCTTGAGCTCATTCAATTGAGGAATGATAACATCAAGAAAGTCTTGAAACAATACTTTATCCTTGACTCTCAAAATAGGCTGATCTGTTTCTGGATTCACTCCGACTGATGCTAATAATGTCCCATAGAGATGTTTTTTTAACTGTGCCACCAACTTGGTTATTTCTTCAACACACCAATTGATCAACCCACTTGAATCGACTCGATCGGTGCCGCTTCTTTTCAAGATAGGAGTTATCTTATGGTTGTACACTAATACCGCCCTCTTGATAACTGAGACATTTACCACCACTAAGTTTGAAAGGTAGTTCACGACATCGATTTTGGTAGAACCCTGAACACCAACTATCAAACGAGTAACAGTGGTTGATAAAAGATTTGAAGTTGCGTTCAAATAAGAGGAGATTCCCTTTTCGAGCTGATCAAAGTTCTCAAAGTACAAAATGATTCTTTCGATTTCGTCCTCCGTAAGTTTTGAAATCTTATGTTGCAAGTCAAAGATCAAGCCTTGTTGCACTTTAACCTTCCTATTGTTAATTTTCAACTTTATCACATCAACCAACAATTTAACTTCTTCTGTTAAATTACTTGAATTGTTTGTACTATTGTTGGTAATTGCCGATTCTACGCTTCGAAGTTTTCCCTCTATATGGCCCAAGAAACCAACAGCTTGTTCATATTTGTTGTGCGCAATTTCAACATCGACGTCATCAAGTTTGTCCTCTAAACTCTTTAAATCATTGAAAAAATGTCCTTTTTCATTTACTAACTTCTTTTTTCCATAATCATGAGATCTATTTCTAGAATGTACTCTTGCTGAAATGTCATGCAATACTCCGTCACCACTATTTCTCCAGTTTCCACTTAGTCTCTTTCCATTATCATCGAAAGTTTCAGGAGTGCCCGAATTTCTGTAAGATTCTCTTAATTGTCTTTTTTCATCGTTAGCATCGGAAGAATCGTTTTGTGACGACTTTCCAACCTTATTGAGTCTTTCTTGTTGAACCAACTCATTCTTACCCTTATTATAAGCTTCAGTAATTTTGAGGAAATGGTCATATCTATCTGTCTGGAAAACGTAACTTAGTGATTTGGATTTAATATTTATCAGGTATGATTTGTTGTCATCGTTCTTTGCGGAAGGTGCTTGAATTTGAATGAGCTCAACCAGATTCAAAGCTAGACATTGAACTGCTTGTAAACGGGATTTACTTGAAGAACCTTCGTGGGCACTCTTTTTCGTAGCCATCAAAATAAGGTCATTCAAGATAAAAAGATGTGTGGGTTTGATTGGCTTCCATGTTCCTGCATTGATTTCCTGCCAACGGCCACTTTCAGCAATGACATGTCTACCGGGCAATGCTTGGATGTATTTCGATGCACCTTCAACGTGTTTGAATAAAGACTGAAGTTCACTAGCCCACATTTTCTCTAGAACCAAGATGGATGAACGGTCCTTCTTTTTGCGTAACGCTTGCTGCTTTTGCTGAGATGAAAGATCTGGCTTTTCAAGGTCAATACGACGCTGTGCTGATTCACGGAAATCATCCAAGACTTCATAGAGTTCTTTGGTTGAACCTCGAAGCAGGAGCAATTCATCCTGGGTTTCCTTTAAATCATTCGTCAACTGTAAGATGTTCTTCTGGTTCTGGTTGATCTTGTTCTTAATATCTCTGGTGATAAGAGTATTCTGCTTGACCAAGAGTTGGTAGTAATCATCAATGTCTCCGGCAGTTCCATGTGCCAAATCACGGGCAATTCGAGCACCGATATTGGAAAATTCATCATTTTCTTCTCCTGGAACGCCATCCGAGGCGCTGGTTCCGTTAATGTTCAAGTTGGGTACTGGCGGAAGGTTTGCAATATCAAATCCAGTAGCCAGCGAAAACGAACGTCCATGTTGTTTTGCTGAAGCATGGATACTCAAACGACGAGTGTTCTTTCTGCTGGTGTTTCCGGTGGCCCCGTATGGGCTGGGGAGTTCAAGAAAGCCCCCATCATCTTGTCCCGGAGCCGATTGCTGGACGTTGGCGTACGGATTGTGTGATTTGGCCTGCCCTGACAGCCATGGGGCACGGCTCTGACGGTGTGTCTTCTTAATATCCATTGGAGAATTCTATCGATCAGTGGTCTCCTTTACACAATTGAACAAGTGATACACGACAACTTGGTGGAGACGTTCTGATCACTTATTGTTGGCGGATAAGATAGAGAGACTGTGGTGATTATGTTGATGAGATCACTATGAATGATCTTACCCCGGCGCGAGTGTCGGTAACTTCACCGCGGCAGTGTTCCAACTCGCGGTAAACAATCACTTTTCTCACTAGGTGCGACACTAGGTGCCCTTCTTTTCGACTCTTTGTCGCACCACTGAGGCAGATGTCACTATTTTTCCTCGCTGAACTTGTCGCTAGGTCTCATTAGTCCTCACTTGCCTCGCGGTTACTCAGTTCCACTACCTAGGTGTGCCCCGCCCACTCTCTGAAAACATCACCTTCACTTGTACAAAACATTCCTTCCTTCCAATATATGTCTTTAACAAGCAACGAACTTAACTACTTGGTGTGGCGGTACCTTCAGGAGTCGGGGTTTGACCTAGCTGCCTTTGCTCTCGATAAAGCGGCCCTTTGCCATGGATTTGAACGCGATGACAACAACGCCATGATATCCAAGATACATCCAGGATGCTTGGTGCAATTGGTCCAGAAAGGGCTCTTGTATTCCGTGGCACAAGAGGAGGCCAGAGGTGCCACCAGCGAGCTGGAATACTCGTTGTTTCTGGCGTTGGTCAGAGATGAGATCGCCAGGGCGGCCGAGGAGTCCGCTGCGGAGGCCTCTGGAGAACCCAAAGCATTGTTGTTGAAGTCCGACATCGAAAAGGAAGACCAGCAAATGGAAGACGTGAGCTCAGTTCCAGTTCCTCCGGTGAAAGCCCTGGAAGTTGATTTTTCTACGCAAATTCTTGCCCCGATTGTGGAGTACCTGGAGAACTTGACTTCCGATTGGCATCCCACCAATTCCTCATTTGCTTGTGGGCAAGAAAACTCCATCGCAGTGCTATTCGCTTTGGAAGACAAGAAGCTTGTTGAAAAGGCCGTTTTGAATCATCCAAGTGTGGCAGGAACTGCCAATGATATCAATGTCGTATCGTGGGCACCTCATGGAAACTTGATTTTGACTGCAGGCAGCAATGGCGAGTTAAGGGCCTGGTCTTCTGATGGGAAACTCAAAAACATCGCCAGCTCTCTTGGAAATGAATTACCTGGTGAAGAATTCACATCTGCAGCCCCTGCGTTGATCAATGCATTAATATGGAACGATAATAGTCAATTGCTCTTGTCCATTGATTGCAATAATCAAGTGAGTCTTTGGGACGCAAACACCTTGAATTTGATCAAGCACATAAGACCTCCCCAAGCTACCGATTCCGGAATAGTGGTGGATGCTTGTTGGTTAGATGAAAACAAATTCGCCGTTTCGACAACCAAGTTTGCAATTAAAATATACTCTGTGGTACCTCAGGCATTTTCTGCAGGCGCCCCAGATGTTCATACCATCGGGTACCTTAACGGTCATGAAAATACGATATCTGTGCTAAAATTTGACCGTAAATCAAGATTATTGGCTTCCTCCTCCGATTATGACTACGCTATAAAGGTATGGAGCAGAGGTTCTTCGCAAGAATGTTTGGACTTGAACAAAAAATCAGAGTCTTTTGTTAACCATTCCTCTCCAATAATTGATTTCCACTGGTTAACTGAAGAAAATGACGACAGTATATTATTAAGTATCTCCATGGAGGGAACTTTAAATATTTGGAATGCTTCAAGTGGTGAAAATCTTAAGAGCGTTGAGCTATTCAAAAACCATTCAAATTTTAAATTCAAAGATGACAACAAGGTTGTGTTTGCCAGTGACACCTTGATTTTCAACAGTGCCTTATCGCCCGATCGGTCTTACTTGGCCATTGGCGATGATCATGGAAGAGTGAGTGTATGGGATATTGCCACTTTTAAGGAAGGTTCAAGAGACGTTCTTAAATGTGTAGGTATCTACAACTTCGAAGTACAAGATAACAATGATGGCAAGGATGGAAATGTGGGTATCTGTGAATTGAAATGGGATAGCACATCATCTAAGATCAATGTTTCCTATAAAGGTGTGGTCAGTAAGATCTTAGAGTGGACAGCATAATAGAAATTTCGGCGAATGGCCCAAACGTCTGAATTAATCTACGGCACCTGAAATGATACTAAGCTTAATATTTTGGATTCCTAGCAGATGTTTGCTAACATATCGGGCTCGACTCAAACCAATCTCGGCTGAAAAGTGCTGGAAATCAATATTCACCGTACTCAACCACCATCATGTCCTACTAGATTTTTTTTGTCTTGCCCAAGGGCACCTACAACTTTTCTTCTCTATATGTATTAATATTAAGCACTAGCAGTCTCGGCTGCCTTTTGAAGGAACGCAGCATGTGGGGCCGACTTAGGGAACACGAACTCGATGTAACAAGTGAGCAAGGCCACAACGGCAAACACCACCCTCAAAAGAGGTGGTTGACTGCTGCCATCGTCCGAGGAGTCAGGGGCAGCGTTGATTGGCTCGTTCAACCAACTTTGGATGGCCAAAAACAAAGCCGACCACGACAATAACTTGTTTCTCATGAACATGGCAGCCATGGGCAACGATTGGGCAACCATGCCCGAAGCCTCATTTCTTTTCTTAGCGGGAGTATGCTTGTATCTGATTTGTTAGTACTGCTGTTGAGCAGAGATCACCTGCGTGTGGGTGTTCGATGTATTCACATACGGGACAACCAAGTCCTGTCTTGCCTTTGGTGCCATTGGTGGTGAAAGTTGGTGAAATTGATGATAAATTTATCGCGGGGCGGTGGTGTGTTGTGCAGTCCGTGCCACTAAGATCGACGGAGTACACCACCGCGAACGATTGTGCGGTTTTCGCGCCCGTGAGTGAGAAGTGGTCTCGCTAAATTGCCCAGGAGGGTGAAGTTTCTCGCGACCCATGCAATCATAGGGAGAGTTATGGAGTGAGAGAAATTGCAATACCACAGAAAACCCGTACAATTGCCTTAAATGAGGTTGATTCTTCGTAAAATGATTAGATCGAGCATAAGACCATCATCCCCACCAGTGCAAGGGTCTCTATCGTCGATATTCTACTCCTTGGCATCGTTGGACTCGCCTTCGTTGGTAGTGGAGTCCCTCTCGCCCCGCGAAAACTCTACCGCGAGGAGATCGCGCTGGCCGTAGTAATCCCCTACCAACACCACCACCATTGCCAAGGTGGCTCGTGTCACGGGCCCCATCTTGTCCAACTCGCCTCTTTCCCGTAACTTGACGGCCTTCTTGCCCAAATCACGGATCACCGCCATTTCAGCGCCATCCATGGCGCTATCAAGTCGAAGAAGTAGAGACCATATCCACTGCGATAAGTTGGCATTGGCGGTGAGACTGAGCCATTTGGTGCAATAGACCACCAATTTCAATACGTCAGGCCGTTCCAACACGTTGTAGAAGTATCCAATTCCTGGTGGAGGCTGTTCTAGCATGAACTTGCGCCATTGGTTGGCGCTTTCTGGCACGTTTGTGTAGTCTGTTGACAACTGCTGAATTTGGATGTTTTGCTTCAAACTCTTGAAGGTCTCAAGCAAAGAAGCCGACCATTGCCCCATCTGCTTGTTTTGTGGTTCTGCAATGTCGTTAGGTGTGTCCCTAAGCTCTTCCAGGCAATTCACAGCCTGTTTATCTGGAATGGTCCCGGAGACCTCTTCGCGATGATCAATGGAAGCAATTGCTTCCGAATTGGTTGAAACGACTCGTTGAGGATCAAAAAACAACATGCTATTTTGTGCTTCATCGCGTACCGACCTGAGATACTGCTGAACCGGCGAATCCTCCTCGGATATTGGCAATACTTGGGGCTGTCCGAAGTCCTCCATACTAATCTAATACCTTTCTTATCTCCTGCATACAGGCGCACCACTATCATAACTACCCACACCAGTTAGTTTCGGGTATCCGAAGCTACCATTAAGTGGGACAGAACTTTGTTCTTCGCGACCGATCACCATTTCAAGGGCTTTCTTGTGTACTTCAGCTGGATCTAGCATTGGCAATGGGTGCAAAATTGTCACTTCTAGCGCCTTCCGCTCCAACGGTAGCCATAAGCTCATACATCGATATCTTAAACTCCTACCAGTATGTGGATGTTTTGAACAATTCCAGATTTCTTAAGACCATCCGAGCCATTGAGCGTACCAATGGGAACCTTATCATTATCAAGATTCTTATCAAACCGTCTTTGGCCAATGGTACTGGCATAGAACTTGGCCAAATCATCGAGCTCATTACCAAACAGTCGTCTCTTCTAGCACAATTCAACCATGTTTTACCATGGCACAAGATCATCGAAACCGATAGGGCAGGATACCTCATCAGGCAAATGATAAAGACCAATTTGTATGACAGACTCTCCATTCGGCCCTTCTTGGAGGGAATTGAAAAGAAGTTTATGGTGTTTCAGATGCTCCAGATAGTGCTGGATTGCCATAGACTCGGAATACACCACGGTGATATCAAGTTGGAAAACTTTTTGGTGACATCGTGGAATTGGCTCATGTTGTCTGATTTTGCCAGTTATACAAAACCAGTGTACATCCCAGATGATAATCCCTCGCAATTTTCATTTTATTTTGACACTTCTGACAGACGGGTCTGTTACTTGGCACCAGAAAGATTCTACAATTCTTCCAAGGAACCAAGGGTACAAACAATCAATGACAATGGCCAATACGGTGGCCATGATAGTTTGACTGATGAAATGGATCTTTTTAGTTTGGGCTGCTCCATTGCAGAATTATATCTCGACGGAGAACCAACATTCACATTATCACAACTCTTCAAGTTTGTGAAAGGAGAGTATCAACCTGATTTGGGTACTATTCATGACGTCGGTATCAAGAATGTCATCAGAGAACTAATCCAGCATGATCCAAAGGAAAGAATCTCTGCAGAAGAACTACTTCTTAAATATCAAGATACATGCTTTCCGTCCTTTTTTTATGAGTTCTTATACCAATTCATCTCCGAGCTCAACGATAACTCGAAATTTCATGTACTGGCAAATAACAATAATGTTTCTATTAATGATTTGAAGATTGAGAAGATTTATGGGCAATTTGAGTCTATTGTGCAAGCTCTCGACTTCAATTATTCCCAAGAGAAATCTCATGAAGTATCTAGCTTCGTTCCTTTGAAATTAAACTTACCAGGAATGCCTCATAACTACGTCATTCAAGCTTCGAAATTTAGCGATTCACTGGATCAAACATCTTTAATCATTCTCAGTGTTATCTACTCCTCCATGAGAAGCTTGAAAATGGTTTCTACCAAGGTTAAAGCCTGTGAATTGATAGTGGCATTGTCTGAAAGAATCAATGATGAATGCAAATTGGATAGATCTATCCCATATTTGTGTTCGTTCATTGATGAATTCATAGAGGACTCATATCGCATGTCCAACCATCATCAATTAGCTACTCTCTCTACAAGGGTAGTATGTACTGCATTATCATCCATTACAACATTGTTATTATCATGTTCATATATCACCCCCATCAATGTGTTAATGTTTCCAGAATACTTGCTACCAAAATTATCTTCATTATTGAGTTTGAATATACCGCCTAATGATAAGGACATGATTAAAGTGGCACTAGCGAGCTGCCTTCCACATCTTGCTAGTGTTTCTAAGAAGTTTTGGATGATGTCTAAAACGTTCAAGTCTGAAAATTCCATGAACAATTCCAAAGAAGTAATTCCAAACATGTTGAATCCAGAAATTTCGGGTCTACCATCTTCTGGTTTTAGTATTCCAAAATCACAGCTTGACTACGAGTTTGAAAACCTAACATTTACCTTATTGACAGATCCGAACCCCTCTGTTAAGATAAGTCTCCTTAATAATGTGCTTCCTCTATGTGAATTCTTTGGAGTGGACAAGACAAATGATATCATCTTGCCGCATTTAATTACATATTTGAATGATTCGGACTTCCAGTTAAGATTGATTTTCTTATCATCTGTTCTTGAAATCGGACAATACGTGGGAGTATTATCATTTGAGCAATATTTGCTTCCGTTGTTGATACAGACTTTGAAAGATCTGGAACAATTCGTTGTGCTACGTGTGCTTGAAATTTTTAACCAATTTGTTCAGAATCGACTCATCAACCCAAGAACTGAGTTCAATGCCTTGGAAATCTACAAGGAAATCTTGATTAATTCTATAAACTTAATACTTCATCCAAACGAATGGATCAGACAGGCAGTTTTAAATCTCATCATATCTATCAGTCAAAACTTAACTCCTGCCGATAGGTACTGCTTTCTTTATCCTTTGATAAAAGGATTTTTGAACTATGATTTATCGACATTCACCTGGGAAGCATTATTTCCTGCAATAACTAAGCCATTGACCAGACAAGTGTACGAATTGGCCATCACCTGGTCCTTGAATGCTACTCCTAAGTCCCTCTTTTGGCAACAAAAAAACTTTTCTACTCTAACACAACTCAATTCTGCTAAAAAAGGTGTTGTTTCATTTTCGAAGAATATGGGTAAATCGGTTTATTTACCTAGATTGAACAGCGAAGTGGTCTTTCCACTATCGAACGGCAGCAAATCATCCGTTCCATTATCCCCCGAAGATAAGCAATGGCTTATTAAATTAAAGTCTGTTGGCTTAGAAGACCGTGATGTTTGGAAAGTTTTTGTTTTACGAGATTACATATATCATGTGTCGCACAACGCTCACAGTAAGACTATCAAAAACGCAAATGAAGGCTTCAAATCGTTAAAAGAAGTTCAAATTATTCCAAGAAATGTATTTTTTGATATTTCTTTCAAGGCTGAGTCATTAAATGCTGGAAGTAAAATTACTGAGTCAAATGTTGAGTCACTGACAAATCCAAATGATTCGATTTCTTTCAAAGATTTTGATGCAGGCAAAGGAATGTCAACATCCTTGATTTTACCAAATTTTGCTAGAGTCAAGGCATCAATCCAAACAGTTGAAGCAAATGTTTTCGGAGAACTAGAACTGAGTCATGACCTCAACGAGAATTCGACACATAGCAAAGCCCATGGAATTAATGCCGAATCCCAGTCCCATAGGGTATTCAGTGTTAATAATTCAAAAATTATCACTGTCAATTTAAAGCATAGTTATACAGGATATAACCCATTCATTCTCGGCTTCTTGAACCATCTTAACTTTATTCCTTCCTTAAGAAATTTTCCTGAGTTCGGCTCTATAGTTAGGACTGAAACAAAGCGTGCCACTGACCATTCGGACCCGTGGATACCTAAGGGTATTCTCGTCACTCAATCCCAGGGAATTCAAGCAGGTGGTGAGGTTGATGCGATAAATTGTGTTGCAGTCTGTCCTACATCAGAATTTTTTATTACAGGCTCGGATTCTGGGTTGATTAAACTTTGGAGCACCTCTAAATTGGAAAAAATTATCACTGTTTTGAATCCAAGCTTATCCTTAGATTTGAAATCCTCGGTGACTTCTATTGAATTTCTTTCCAATAGGTTTGTTTTCTCAGTCACAACCGCGGATGGAACCATTAGGATTTATCGAGTTGATGTGATCAGAAATAAACTTAAGAAAATCACCAAATTTTCCAGATTGTCTGTAATCAGAAAGTTTGAGTTGGACGTGGACTCTGATGGCTTTATAATTAAAGGTTCGTTCTTGCTGAATGAAAAGCATTGCCTTTTCATTGGAATTACATCAACCTCCAAGATTATTGGTTATGACATCATTCGTCTGGAGAAGTCCATCTGCTTACAAATACCCCACATTCATGGGATCCCAACTACCTTCATATTCCATGAAAAGAACATGTGGCTCTTGGTGGGGTCTAGCAAAGGAATATTGACTCTCTGGGACTTGAGATTCCACCTCTTGATCAAGAGTTGGAAAGTCCAACTAAAGCAGCCAGATGACATTTTGGTCAATCATGCATGTGCAATTAAAAAGTTAATACTTCTTCCAAGCACCTATCAATCTGAAGATTCATCAGATTTCAGTCACTTTGCAATGATTGGTGGTAGTGGTGAATCGGATATCACTGTATGGGAGATCCCTTCGTTTGAATGCAAGCAAGTCTTCAGTTCTCAAGTCGAAACCCCTTATGTCAAGCATTATTCTCTCGTGGAAATTCCCAATGATACTCAAGCTCTTAGCATCACAGACATCTTGGAAACGTTGGAAATTGAATTCGCAAGCAATGATCCCCAGGAAATCTCCAATCCCGACAATAAGAGCTTTACGGCGCTTCAGTTTGTTCGAAACCGAGAACAAGGATATTTCCTAAGCTCCACCTGGAACCAAAGGCTAATTCTTTGGAACCTCAATAGCATTCTGGAATCGGTTTCCTTAAACTGTCAATACGAAACACGGTTCATAACCAATTCCTTGAAGAGGCTGACTTTGACCTTGGTCAATGAGACGTTTGACAAGAAGAAGGAGTCGGTAAAGTCTTACTACAAGAAGGATTTGTATGGTGTTGACGAGCTATCGGGAAAGCAGTTGGATTCCATCAAATCGAACCAAGACATTGTTACCGATGTGGCATTCCTTTCCTCCCCCTTCGAAATGATCGTCTCGGTAGACCGCAGTGGAAGCATTAACGTTTACAAATGATTAGTCAGAGGATGTAATGTATAGCCGGAGTGAAGCATGGAGGCCAGTGGTATATTGGTGATTATAATACAAATAATAATGCAAATTCGTTATCTAAATCTGCGTGGCATGGTCTAAACCATGCTAATTATATCTGATAACATATTCTAAGGTTAACTTGAAGAGTTGGTATTTGAAATAATCAATGATGCTAAGATCGCAAGTATTTCCTCAATGCATATTATAATTGCATACTATAAATATAATCCGAATCCTACGCTTAATAAGCCAATCCACCAGTTGAGCTATACAATAAATGGGGCTGAATTACTGAAACAAGCCCAAATCCACAACCTTGAGCTTACGAAGCATGCCCCTGTTCACCAAACTGAATAGGGTAAGATGTATTTCTCAGACTCACTACCTTTTGTATGAGGTGCTCTTGACCCCAGGTTACGTATTGTATAGATTGGCCCATCACACATTTCGCACTAACAATTACACACTGATAAGACCATCATGTTCGACGACAAAAAGGGTTTAGAAATCGCCTTGGAAGAGGCCAGAAAAGGTACGTATGATGAGAATGATTTCTGTGGGTTCATTTGTCCAACAAACCATACGTTTTACCGTTGATTCCTATCATTTCGTGCCTGGTTGGCATCATTTGGCTCGATCAAGTTCAGAAGGTATTGGCTGTAACAAGCACAAGAAAGCGAAGCTCTTGGTCGTATTGATGAATAATTGCTTGCTACTTTATCCTTTCTATGGGTATTGACGCAGGCTTGGACTTGGGCTTTCGTTATTGTTGGATAGCACTTTGGGGATGATAGTGGAGAAAGATCGATTCTAACTATAGGTTACGCTGAAGGAGGTATTCCAATTGGTGGAGCACTCATCCATGAAGACGGCACAGTGTTGGGCCGTGGCCACAACCAAAGATTCCAGAAGGGTTCTCCCATCTTACACGGAGAGATGGACACTTTGGAGAATGCTGGCAGACTCAAGGCCGATATCTACAGAAACTGCACCATGTACACCACTTTGTCCCCATGCAACATGTGCTCCGGCGCCTGTATCTTGTACGGAGTGAAGAGAGTTGTTCTTGGAGAAAACGAAACGTTGTACGGAGCTGAGGACTTGTTGAAGTCGAAAGGTATTGAGGTCATCAACATGAAGAACCAGGAGTGTAGGGACTTGATGCAAAAGTTCATCAAGGAAAGACCAGAAGACTGGGCCGAGGATATCGGTAACTAGCGGGGTTGTCCCAAAACCAACTCTATGTAGATAATAAAAGTTAGTTGAGGTTCCTCTTCATGAACAATATGAAAAATTCGAAAAATATGAATAATATGAAAATTAGGAAAAGTCACTCAATTTATAAAATCTTGTATAGCTTAACCAGTTTATGATTCTGAAATAAATCTAATCCATCAAAGTAAATACTTGCTGTGGTTATTTTTCTTTCTTGCCTAAACTGTGGGGTACACCTTTGAAAGATTAAGAATAAGGAATAACCCAATCGCGCACCATAATGAAGAGGTCAAGGGACGATGAGGAGTATACTTTGGACCCCATAGAGGATAGAGTTCCCAGTGATGAAGCCTTATCATCTCCTCGTGTCCCAAATATCGTGATGTCATGCCCAGAGTGCCTGAAAAGCTTTGAGGATTACCAATCATTCGAGCTTCATTCCTATATCCATAACTTCAACTGCCATGAATGTTCCAAGTTGTTTCCATCGAAATCGATACTAGAATTGCATGTGGACGAGAATCACAACCCATTCCTTCAGATAAAACAAGAAAAGGGTGAAAAGATCTTCAAATGCCTTCTCTATGACCAAGGCTGCACAAAGATATGCTCCACCCCGAAGATGAGAAGATTGCACATGATCGATAAACACCAATATTCCAAACACTATCCCTTTCATATCATTAATAAGGGAATGGGATCGAATCACTGAGACCATCGCAAAATAACTTCCATTTCATGACAACTTGTATTTGATATATGATACACTTTGAGAGTCTGAAAATAGAGCAACAAGCCAACGTAGTTATTGTGGATCATTAACCCAAGACTATCTTTGCATTCAGCTTTTAGAGGCGAGCCTATGGATTAATCAAGTTGGAGAGGACAAGGACCACTTTGTACAAGGTACTCTTCAATCAACTCCCATGATTTTCTACAAAGATAAACGAGAAACCAGTTTTCACAATTACCAGCCTCTCAGCCAATCTAAAGGATTTCATGTATTAACATTAAAGTATCCTGATGCTAAATTATTTGTTGACACTGATCTTATTCCATAGAATCAATTTTTTTATCTGACCAATGAACCGATTCCTATTCCTTTCCCTCGAGCTTACGCTTCTTCTTCGGAATCACCACAGGATCCCGTTTTAATTGCGCCAATACCCGTTCATCGAACTCACTGCCGCAAGCCGGGCATTTTCCAGAATCCGGTATCACACTCATAATACATAGACACACAGAACACACGAAACCCAAGTCCACCGCTTTGCCGGTGATGAAGCAACTTGCTCTGTAGTTCACGTTGGAGTTGGTAGGTAAGATGATGTACGGCCTTATGGAAGGCTCAACAAAGAATGCTGTGGCAAGAACCTGGATGATGGCCTTGGGGTCGTCGATATGGAGATATATGCCGTCGGTGGCATCTGCTGCCTGCTGTAGATAGGGCGAGTTCTTGCTTCCCAACTTGGCTACGTCGATTGAAAGTTTCATCTTCTGTGCTGTGAAAATGGAGTTCATGATGGGAATGTACTTGATGTTATCCTCGTCATTGGCCGAAACAATCAAGATTCTCGATTTCATCAACGAGAGACTATTGGAGGAGGCACCGGAGTCGGCTGCTCCACTCGAGGAAACCGACCCCGAATTGGCCTTCATGTTGGTGGTGGAGTTGATCGCCGAGGCAGTGGTTGTGGAGATTGTCTGGTCCAAATTCAGCATACGGTTGGTGTATGTCAATGCTATGCTTAGAGCTCCTGAGAGAGTAGAACGCTGGCTAGGGTTTTGTAGAATGTCCTGGAAGCACTGGTTAAGCTCTTCTAGCACTGCTTCGTCCACCACTCTGAACTGTCTGTACATGTCCTTGCTGACCAAGCCCGGCGAAGGCTCCTTGTCGGAGTTCTCGTCTCTCGCCTTCACTTCATCATACTCCTTGCCAGGATTGGGATATAAGAACTTGGAGCCGGTGGGGGTACTAGCAATAAACGCAACTTGATTGGAGTTGTTGAGCGAAAGATGTGCGTTCATGAACACCAAGAGGGCCTTGGTGATCTCATTGATGGAAATCTGATCCTTGATCTTGAACCAACTGTTCGGGGAAAGATCTAGAATTACCGTAAGAAGTGATGGATCGTCATTGGTGGCATCCACAGAGTCTGTAAATACTCGATCAGAAATTGCATCCATGACGTTGAAACAGCCCGTAAACTTGAAAGAGTGGAAGTGCTACCCAATGGGGAACTGATCCAATAAAATTCAGCCCAAAAAGACAATAATGACCCGAATAAGTGAGCTGGATGGATGAGCTGTGGTAATCCGGACTATTGTGTTTGAACTGGATATCCAGTCACGTGACGCGATGGAAACTGTCAAGCAGAACACATCAACTGTGCCTATGAAACCAGAAGCCAAAGGCTGATTCCACGAGACAGATTGCTACAATTGTCCCAAACGCCTATATTACAATAATGAATTAAAAAATAAATAAATAAGTTATTAAGACCTATTCACTTAGTTAACCAAAGCAGAAGCAGTAGCGGACTCGTACTTCCAGTTTGGTGGCAAGACAGCGACGGTTCTGTAGTATCTGGCCAATCTGTGGATTCTAGATTCGATCAAAATCAATCTGAACTTAGAGTCCTTGTCCTTTCTGTTTCTCTCCAAGTGCTTTCTGACAGAGACAGCCTTCTTGATCAAGTAGTACAAGTCTTCTGGGATTTCTGGAGCCAAACCGTTGGACTTCAAGATTCTCAAGATCTTGTTACCGGTGACAACCTTGGTTTGGGAAACACCGTGGGCATCTCTCAAGATAACACCGATTTGGGATGGAGTCAAACCCTTTCTAGCGTACTTGATGACTTGCTCGACGATGTCGTCGGAAGTCAACTTGAACCAAGCTGGAGCGTTTCTAGAGTATGGAGTAGCGGAGGAAGAAATACCTTTACCCTGCAATGTTAGTAGATGTCACTTAGACCATGGCCCCAGGCTGTATCGACGCTAGTCGTCCCTCATCTCGGTGCGAAGGCACACGAAAATCGGGCATAACTCAACTCCCCAGTTCCTGGTTGGGCCATGTGTGCCCATATGATCACGAAAATCGTGTTCTACTTTAATAGTGGTGCTGATCAGTTTGACCCACATTCAAGTGGATCTTGCCTAGGCAAGACCAACTTCTAGTGGAACCGAATCAACCCTCAGTCTATCAAGCATGTTATGGATGTTTATTGTAGGTATCACATACAGAGTTGTGCATACGACCCATTTTGACGAATGTTTTTTGATGAGTTGTAAAATGAGCGGACACTCTCTTTATATACCACTGAAAAATTTTGTGTGTCCGGTACACGACTGAAAAACTCATCGCAGAGGACAGGAATTTACCCGTCTGGCGGTGGGTGTACATCTGAGAATGATTACCCGGACACATCGGTCCCGCTGATTAAGAGCTTACGTAATTGTATAGACACCAAGGTCTGTATGTATTTGAATTCCCAAGATGATGGAGCCTGGGAGAAGGGACCAATGTGATATACGAGATAATTGCATTGACTAAGTTTTCAATTAGTCAAGAGCTCTTCGAGCTCGTCGAAATCCTCTTCCTCCTCTACTTTTATGAGTCTGTTGTTAGTAAGGCATTTTCTGCAAGAAGTGTTTTCTATACGTACTTTGACACCCCAGCCTTTGCTCTGAACTGTTCCACTGCACCTGCGTAGAGCATTCTGCTTTCTTGGCCCGAGGTGGGCGGAATCCAGTATAAAAGCACCAATGGAGTCATGAGCCTGCCATCACTGGCCTTCATAGGATACGACAACACTATATATCTTGGTGTGTTATCGGGCAATTCCTCCACCAATTCCTCCACGTTATCGAACACTTGCTCGTCCTCTCTGCGGACCTCATGTGATTCTTTATCAATGATGTCTGGGGTTAGTAAATTCATGCGACAGATTTCGGTCGTTGTGGTCACTTGGTCACTTACAAATCACTGCTTGCATCTTCAGCACTCTGGCGCTTCCAAAGCGGAACTTGCGGAGCTCTGTTAATGTTTCTGTTGTGAAGGTGTAGAGATTGGACTGAGGTTAGTTGTGAAACGGGCAAATCGGGCGCTCGTGGGGTCTGAAAGGCGCCACAAAAAGTTCGTATATCAATTCGGGCACGCTGAATCCAGATCAGCCATCCGAACGCTCATGCAGAGGGACCCCAGCCTGCTGGGGTGCCTCCATTCTTCCACACTACTCACCATTTCTTGCTGCTTTGCGATAATGCCAATCCGCTCAATAAGGAAGGAGGGCGTGCGTGTACCAAATCACCTAATTAGATACATTCAAAACAAACAACATCAATTCCTTATAAAGGCTCTCTATCACGCTACAGTTTGGCATCAGCACAACATGGGCAGAAGTAAGGTCAGCGTGCCTCTTATTGAGTTTTTGAAAAGTGAGTCAACCTTCTAATGGAAAAGTGCACCCAGAGAATGGGGACCTTGTCGATGGTCTTAGTTACAGCTCTGGCCCTTCTGTACACGGTGGAGATCGGAGTTGTTTTGGTGATTCCAAACACATCGAAGATGTTTTGAAGGCCTTCATGAATGTGCGGCGGAGTCTGGAGCCATCCAGAGATTGGGGGCTCCCAATCGACAGGATTCGTATTGATCTCGAGTGCTTTGATGTTTTCCAACATGCATACTAACTATAGACCGTATTTACCTTGGTGCCTATGATTACACCCCACAAGACACAAATGATTTAGTGTACTTCACTGTGGAGGATGCGTTGTCCTACAATGCATTCCATCTTGATTTCGGACCCTTGCACATTGGAAACTTGTACCGTTTTGCAGTTGTCCTTCATAACATCTTGAACGAGGAATCCAACCAAGGAAAGGCCATTGTGTTGTACAGTTCCACTTCGCCCAAGGAACGCGCCAACACCGCTTGTTTGTTGTGTTGTTACATGATCTTGGTCCAGTCA
Source organism: Suhomyces yuchorum (assembly GCA_030571845.1). Taxonomy (NCBI): domain Eukaryota; kingdom Fungi; phylum Ascomycota; class Pichiomycetes; order Serinales; family Debaryomycetaceae; genus Suhomyces; species Suhomyces yuchorum. The sequence goes on along the minus strand of JAJLYW010000006.1, from coordinate 438,444 downwards.
TGGTCCCCTCATCAAGTGTTACAACCAATCGCCCAGGTGGATCCTCCCTTCCAGGGATTCAGAGACGCCGGATACTCCAACGCAGACTTCGAAATCCAGATCCAGGATGTGGTGTACGGTATGTGGAGAGCAAAAGAAAGAGGTATGATCGACTTGACTACTTTCAACCTTGAAGAATACGAGCAATACGAAAGAGTTGACCAAGGTGATTTCAACGTGATCTCAAAGGATTTCATTGCCTTTGCATCCCCTCAACAAAGTTCCAGAAAGTCTCTCAACGAGCCTTTCAGAAAGGTGTTGAACTACTTTTCTGAAAATGAAGTCCGTCTTGTGGTCAGATTGAACAGTCATTTGTATGATGCATCCGAATTCACCAACCGTAACATTCAGCACATCGACATGATCTTTGATGATGGTACTTGTCCAACCATGGAGTATGTCAAGCAATTCATTGGAGCTTCAGAATGCATTATCAATAAAGGAGGCAAGATTGCTGTTCATTGTAAGGCAGGTCTTGGAAGAACTGGCTGTCTCATTGGTGCCCATTTGATCTACACCCACGGATTCACAGCTAACGAATGTATCGGATACATGAGAATGATTCGTCCCGGTATGGTTGTTGGCCCTCAACAACATTGGCTCTATTTGCATCAAAATGACTTTAGAGATTGGAGACACACCATGGTCTTGGACAATCGTCCAGATGAATTCATCGGAGGTTTGTTTTCTTTAACTCCATACGATGAATTCAAAGCAAGAATGAAGCAAGAAGCAAAGCAAAGAAAATTACAACACCAACAACAAGTAAACTCGTCATTCAGTCATATGGACTCCTCTTTCCAAACTCCTATCAGGAGAAGAAAGATCAGTGGAGTTTTGGCATCCAAAATTCAAACAGCAGTGCCTAATGAGTCACCTGGTCAACCTAGAAAGTACAAAGAAGCAGATAACTCTGGTGTTGTTGAAATCATCAATAACTCTGACGAGGAAAGAGAGGACATGCAAGATGTTCACAGTCCAGCCAGAAAGATACTACAAGAAGATGAAGTTCCGGAAGCTGAAATCGATAATACCAGTGGTGCATTAATTAACGGGAGTCCTAAAAGAGAAGGATCCAGTGACTGGAGAGTTTTAAAATCTATATCTGTGAATGGCTCCAATCAACCAGTCCAATTAACAAAAACCACTACCACCACTACTACTAGAACAGTCAGTACAACCTTGTCATCGTCACCGCAATCATCGCCTACTCATAGTATCAAGCTCCCAAAGTCAAGATCAGGATCTCGGGTCAACTCTGGAATGATACAAGCTAAAAGCCCAGGGAACAGAGTCCAGTCCGCCGGTATAAGAAAAGTTAGTGGCAGAAAGTATTAAGTTGTATTATGACCTTTAAGGCAACCATTTCGCATCCACCTGTTACACTATTGATCATTGTATTCATAAATGTCATACCATGTATGACTTTCATTTCTTCGTTGTTTAGTCTTCATAGATCGCTTCAGTTATATTAAAGTCTTCCAGTTCGTAAGCAAACGCAATGATGTCGTAGTCATTGAACGTAAGTGTTTTGAGTTGCTCTTCGTCGAGCTCTATCCATTGATTGTCGTACGGCTGCGTTTTATCTTTGGGAATGGCAAGTCTTATATCATCTTCCGTTACATCTATTCCCAGTCCTTGTAACTGGTTGCTTTCATCGAGAAATTCGGACTTTGGTACTGGAATATTGCCTTCATCTTCGTCAATAAGTTCTGACTTGGGCACTGGAATGTTTTCGTCGTCTTCCTCAAGAAGTTCCGACTTTGGAACAACGATATCATCCTCTTCTATCCTGTCTTCATCATTCTCGGTCAATTCAAGACCTCCGGTGCCATTGATGGCCTCAACAAGCGTTTGCTTCAATGTGCTTAGGGACAATGCCTTTGAAACAGGAAACGCATATGTCGATTTATTTCGCTTGAATTTCAAGATGACAATTTCTGTCTGGGTTGGACGCGTCAATTTGGGCGGCTGGAGTTAGTAGGAACAAAGAAGGGAGCCGAAATCGTACCATTGAACAGGGATTGGTGGAATCGATCTGGTTGCAGATACGAATCTGTTATTCGAGGTGGCGATCACTGCCATGGGTCCGCATGCAGGAACTTACTCAACTGGATATTGTGCATTGCTAGTAATCCCTAGTAAAATGATATTTCTAACTGAGATGAAATAGTTGCAAATTAATGAATAGTTTAAATTTACTTAGCTATGAAGGAGAATTATTTAAAATAGGTGACAAAAATCATACTTTCTTGTGTGCTGACGCTTTCAATGAAACATGAAGTTGCAAGTCAAACTCCTAGGCCATGCTGATGGTGATATTGTCTATAATGGCCCATTCGTCTTTATTTGAATACCCAAGGGAAGAAAGCCATAGCAATTACCAATTTTTTGTCATTTGATAGAGAAACACAACAAAATTACACCACAATATTCTCTATGATAAATACCTGATTATTAATTAATTGCCTAATGATAAACCACATCACCCTAATTATCCGAATAGGGGGCTCTATCAAGCTGAATTAAGTGATTCCAAGTTATCAAGAAGGTTAAATTCCTTTGCTGGCCTTATTGTGCTGATCAAATATTATGCAATTAAGACAGTTGAATAACTTACACATCATGGTAGCATAGTTTCTGAATTGGAGAATGCGCCGTAATTTGTTCAATGTCATCTTGATGTTGTTGTTAGATATTAATGGAAATTATCAAACGTACATGACTATTAAGTTCCGCGATCTTGTGCCGTTGTTGCATAGGTTCCCCAGGTTCATTGGGTTGATTACAGATCCCGTCCGATCATCTTAACGCATGTGCTTTGATATGGCCCAGTATAAAACCATAGAAGCCTTGAAACCTGCTAAAGAGGGGTTCAGTTTGTGAATATATCAAGTTATCAACCCACCAAATGGTGGATATCGTATGGCAACATCTTTTCCAGACTATCTAGAGCAATGATTACCCATACCATCACTAAAATGATAGTCATCAAGTATGTGCTTAAAAGTTCCAGTGCTATGATGCTAACCAGGATTTTCGTATGGTTCCACAGAAATCTCTTGTTAATGCTCTTTACAGAGTCATGGAAAATGCTTCAGGCAAGATAATTTACAATAAGAATCCAAAAGAAGGAAGTAACCTTCAGCTCACCAATGGACAATTAAAGTGGCAAAGAAAATTGCCATCAGCAAGGACCTTGAAAATGATTAATAGACTTTCAGTCTTGTTGATATTTACACCAAACAAATATCTGCTGCTACCGAACAAAAATTATTTCAAAGATCATAAGGATATTGTTATAATTCAATTCAGCTTCAAAAATTTCCAGCTGATATTTCCAACGAAATGTTAGAACTACTCCTAGAATGTTGCAGTGCCAAATGATTCGAAGAAGAATTTCAATTAGAATTTAATACCACACTATGTAACAACAGTGGGGAAACGTGAGTGTGGAACTTGGAACCTAATTGCTAGGGGTGTTGTCGGATAAGAGAGATAGAGCATAAGGCACTACTGTTTGGCATGATCAGCGAACGAAATAAATCTAGGGTTTATTTCACACGGCACGGCAATAATTGTTATGACGTATGCTTGAACACTTGCGAATGCAGCCTCCTCAACTTTATTCTAAAAGCTATAATCTCCAGGAGAAGACTTGCATAAACACGAGTTGAATAAATTAGCTTGCTTCCACGAAAATGTGCCGTATGTTGGATGGGTCTTATTGCGTGAGAAGGCTCATGTCTTATCAATTGAGGTGGCAGATAAAAATAACTCCTGCCATAGGTAACTCAGAGCCATACTAGCAAATAAGGAAGAAGAGGGATATACACAGAATGAAATGAGTAGCACCATTAAAAGGAAGCTGGTGAAGACACTCATGTACAAAAAAAATTGAGTTTAAGCAACTGGTTGTCAGATGAATAGCAGATAGTTGCTACTTCCAAAGCATTAGATCAGACTTAAATTTCCGGAACCATGCACTGCTTATCTAAAGCTTAGACCAGATATCTCTGGAAGAAGTTGAAATAAGCCAATGACGAGAGCCACACGGTGAATGCCTAAAATCATTACTTGTGGGGTTAGGAGGGCCCTGCAATGCACTATCGGATAAATCGACACAAATTATTTTAATTTATTTTGTTCAGGATGCGGCCGAAGGACTGATCTCGGTGTTACCCCAAACCGATTATTATTGCAAGCAAACTACAATCACAAATCGAAATGGGATCTTGAAATGGTGCCTTTTAGTAGACAAGCTCTGTCACAGGCATTTGAGTAAGAGTATTGGCTGATTCAGAGCCGTAGGGGAATTAGTGTCACTTAATGATAATATAGTACAGACATGGTCACTCGGTGTGACTGCAAAGATAAATTGCCGGAGTGATTGTTCATATCGTGCGTACTCATGCTTAAGTCTACTGCCGAAGCTGATACCAATTTTTATCTCCTCTTTTCGAACAGAAGCAAACCCTCTTTGATCCTAATACACTGATCAGGTTTGCTGGAGATAATTGAACAACTAATGCCACTAGAAGATAAAAATTGGTTGGGTTGATGAGCAAGTGGAAGATGGACCCGTAGCTCTAGTGCTGGTTAACCAAGATGATACTAGCAATTTGGGCTGCTGTACAGTACAAAGTAGATTTTCCCCACTTGAAAGTGGAGCTTTCGCAGGGATTCGATTGAGGAGTATAGCTTAACGAGAACCCGGAGAAATTAAATCAAAAGAACCCGGAGATGAAAAGTCTGACAAGGATTCCATATGATGCAATAGAAGAATGTGATATTAGCTTTTCCGCATTATGAACATTTGGACTCCACGATGTCAAACTTTACTTGATGAAAAAGAAACGTCAATGTAAGCCACACCTGGCAATGGAGTGGATGCGGATATACCGAATCAAGTAATAGGTCCCCAAAAAGGCACGTGTTAAAGTTGTTATGGTTACAATTTCAGCCTATTAGAGACTAAGGGTTCAAATGCATAAGCGGGACAATTCATCTTTGCAGTTGCTCCTATCACGTATCTGTTTCACAAACAACTTTATCTCGGAATATTTATCTGAATTTAATGATAACAGGTGTTCATACATAGATACAGACAGTAATTGATAATCTTAGAAGGAAATCATTTCGGACATTGGTGCATGAATTACAGGGATGTCTGGGAATGGTACACCTTGTTGTGAAGGAATCATAATTAGCTTTGATCCGTTGCCAAGATAAAAAAAAATGAGGGACCTAAAATTGCCGAGAGAACCCTGTCAAAGGTACATATGTCAAAAGTCGTGCCGTGCGATAAGGTTATTTTTGGGAAGTAACCGACAAGACATGATAAGGCTGCAAAATACAGAAAATTAAATCTCTCAAGACAATCGTAACTAAGGCTTATTGACGCCACTGTTGAGAGGACTTCTTCTTATCAGTTACATTGTGGATGCGGTATTGTGGATGAAATGCCCACTGGATACTTAACTGACATGATTTCACTTTTCTCTTCACAAGTTCATCAAGATTCCTAAACACCTGCTTCTTGGATTCAATATGAACACAGAAGTCCAGAATGCCCTTGATAACATCAAGAGTATGTCCAGTGCAGGTCACTTGGATGTCAACGACCATGAGATCGATTTAAATGCTGTTAGCTCTGTACCTATTAGCTTGGGCCAGGTGGGTGTGGAATTGACTATTCCTCAAAAGGACTTGATTTTATCCAGGCTTGATCTTCGGGGTTTGAAGAGTTTGGATGATTTACCTGTGCTTGCCTCTTTTATGATCGAAAAGATCGAAAAATTGAGTATTGACGAGGCGCTTCAAATTCTCAAGGATGCCTTAGTTGAATATGATGGTGATGTCAATATCTCTTCTGAAGAGTACGACCTTTATGAGGCTTTGGTTCTGATGCAACCAGAACATTTTGCTGTAACTAATCCTGGAATAAAAGAAAAGTTGAACCTGAAGCTTAATGACTCCATTTCGATTAAGGAGGTTGATGATGACACAAGTATGTCGGATATTGAAACCAACCATCCTTATTCTCCCTATGAGATTGTTGATTGGGGATTGCAAGTTAGGTTGGAGGCATCTCTAATTGCATATCACTCTCCTTACCAAGAGGTAAGAGCAGTTACAGACCCATTTGATGATCCTACGATTCCCGTTGAAACACCTAGAGTCTACTTTCTAGCAATTATTTGGGTTTGCATGTCAGCGTTCGTTAATCAGTTCTTCCAAGACAGGTTGCCACCAATAAGCTTGTCCTCTTCCGTTGTTCAGATGTTGATTTATCCATGTGGGAAAGCTCTTGAGTATATTGTGCCAAAATGGAAGTTCAATATTTGGAGGTACCTGATTGAGTTAAATCCTGGTCCATGGACTTACAAAGAACAAATTTTGGCTGGAATGATGACGACTTTTGCAGGAGCAACTAGTTATGTTTCATGGAATATCACTGTTCAACAACTTGATGTATATTATGGAAACACTTGGATCACTACGGGATATAAGGTTCTCTTACTTTTCAGCACGAATTTCATGGGTATTGGCTTTGCGGGAATCTTGAGAAAGTTTGTTGTTTACCCCACTCGAGCAGTATGGCAAACGATTCTTCCAACAATTGCCTTGAACAGAGCTTTATTGACTCCAGAGAAGAAGGAAAATATCAATGGTTGGACCATTTCCCGGTATTATTTCTTCTTTATTGTTTCTGCTGGCTCGTTCCTTTATTATTGGTTTCCAGATTATATCTTTCAAGCACTTTCTAATTTCAATTGGATGACATGGATAAAACCGGACAATTTTGATCTTGCAGCAATTACAGGATCTGTTGGAGGTCTAGGAATGAATCCCATCTCCTCCTTCGATTGGAACTTGATCGGAAATAACAATCCACTTGTGCTTCCATTTTATTCGCAGGTGAACCAGTACATCGGAGCGATATTGGGGTTTTTCGCTATTACTGCAGTCTACTATTCCAATTACAAATGGACAGAGTACCTTCCTATCAATAGTAATAAGTTGTTCAATAACAAGGGAGAACCATATGCAGTTAGAAAAGTTCTCAACGAGGATTTCCTTTTTGACCAGATGAAGTATGACCAGTACGGGCCACCATTTTACACTGCAGCCAACTTGGTATCTTATGGAGCATTTTTTACACTCTATCCATTCGCTTTTGTTCACGAAATTGCAATGTCATATAAAAGCCTGTGGAGAGCTTTAAAGGAGTGCATGATATCGCTTAGGTATTGGAGAAGATCAAACTTTGAAGGGCTTACAGATCCCCATTCCGTAATGATGAGCAAGTATCCTGAAGTACCGGACTGGGTCTTTTTGATAGTGTTATTGTTTTCTATCATGTGTGCAATTCTTTGCGTCAAATTATTCCCCCTCAATACTCCAGTTTGGTCGATCTTTTTCGCACTCGGGATCAATTTGGTATTCTTAATTCCCTTGACAACTCTTGCTGCAACCACAAGCTTCTCTTTCGGATTGAATGTGTTGGTGGAGTTAATCGTTGGTTATGCAATTCCTGGTAATGGGTTGGCGATGATGTTCATCAAAGCCTTGGGTTACGACATTGACGGACAAGCTCTGAACTATATTAGTGATCAGAAATTGGCACATTATGCGAAAATTCCACCAAGAGCAATGTTCAGAGTACAAATACTCGGAGTTTTTATCGGATCATTAATTAACTTAGCTGCCTTGGACTTCAAGCTCACTCACATTAAGGATTATTGTACGCCCCACCAGAAAGATAAATTTAACTGCTATAGTTCGAATACTTACTTTGCTGCATCAGTGATTTGGGGTGTAATTGGTCCAAAGAAGGTTTTTGGTGGACTATACCCAGTGTTGAGATGGTGTTTCCTTCTTGGATTCTTGTTGTCATTGGTTTGCGTTGCAATTAAGTGGTTTGGGCCAAAAAGATACGTGAAATATTTTCAACCTTCCATTATTATTGGTGGCTTCCTTATCTATGCACCTTTGAACTTAGCCTACTTGACTGGAGGGCTTTATGTATCGATTGCAAGTATGTGGTACTTGAAGTCCAGGTACCAAACGTGGTGGAGCAAGTATAATTACGTTTTGAGTAGTGCATTGACTGCAGGGATGTCTTTCAGTGCAGTTATCATCTTCTTTGCTGTCCAGTACCATGACAAGCCAATCTCATGGTGGGGTAACAATGTACTCAATGCTGGAATTGATGGCGGAGGAATACCTCAGACCTCGAAATTGAACGCTTCTCTTGCACCCGAAGGATATTTTGGTCCAAGAATTGGCCACTTCCCATGATATATTGGGAAAGTACTTCCATACAGTTCTATGGATTGGGAAGACTTGCTGGTGTCAAAAGATCTTTGTTCAGCTGCTTTTTTTTAAGAATCCATTTAGTATGATTGAATATTACTATTACATTCATAACAACATGTATTCATCTACCAAATTGACAATTAGACTGTAGGCGAACTAATGGTAACCCTAGTTTAAAGCGACTACCTAGCTCGTGGAATTTAACAAACAAAGACCGAGCAATTTGGGTTGAGTATGATACTCCAGAGGCATTACTTGGGAATATTTTAGATTTGGTTAAATATTCAGATGCACCGATTGGGAAATAGGATTCCGAAGTGTCAGTGGAGATCACGCTAACGTCTTTCAAAAGTCGCTTCCACTAAGTAGCCTAGGAAGTACCTTTGGGATTGAATTTTGATAAATTCCTCTAGATCTAGGCAAAATGATTCATCAGAAGAGCTCATGGAAAACAAGAGAGATCTTTTTGGGTCTGAGGATCCCTTATTTTTATGGTTTACTACAAGTTCATAATTTGAAGTTATGACAATTTTCGAGTGAATAGATTGACGTCTTAGCCTTCCTTTGAAAGCTTCTAAAAAATCAGGGGGTTTCTGTATCCAAGTATGGAATAATCTATAAGAGTAGTAGCTGTATCAACTTTGTTGGGCAATCTGCCTCCATTAGTCACTTTTTGCTGGTGGTGACTTATAAAGAATACTTCCAAGTATTAATTGCCGCAAAAAATTATCGGGTGCAAAAAGAATGTGCTATGAGGCGAAAGTGGAAAAGAATCCAGCTCCTAACGAGAGAACTGATGCCAGGTGGTTTTAATGCATACGTTTGAAATTTACAGAAAATTGCCGTGGATTGAAGAACATCCTGATTATCTTATTTCATCTTTATGTAGAACCCTTCTTGATTCTGGGTGAGAGATGAAGTAGAAGCAGGAGTATTCATCACTAGTTCAGGAGAAAAGGAAGACGCACACATGGTTAGTGGAAGCTAGGGAATTAAAGGGTCTTCATGGAGTGGGAAGAAGGGAAATGGCTGGTCAGAATTTATTTGGCCTGGAACACACTCCTAGTGAAGATCCCCAGTAAAGCATTTGCGACCAAGATATTCATAAATTAGAGAATACCTTACAAAGGACAGGGATAGTATTAAAAAGAAAGCTGATATTTTCCAATGCAAAGCCAATGCCATTTGGTAAACGCCCAATCTTGTTCAGATGGAATGGCTGGTATCTTCACCACACGTACTTCTATAGCAAAGCCAAACATGCGGTAGGTACACGACCCAAAATCAAGTGTTCACCTTAGGAACACCACTAAGTCCGTCTCCATGCATTTATACAACAAGCTGACACATGGGTCCGGCGTACGAGCGTTGTACAGGTCGCTCATGCGACACTTCAAGGGCTTGCAGGTCTCGGTGCCGTCAGCCCACCCAGAGTCGCAGAAATTCTTGCTTGATCCTTCTCTTTACAATCGATACTTGAAGTCCGAAGTCAAGTACTATTTGAAGGAGCAGTTCAAGATTGATGACCAGAACGATACGAGCATTTCCTACTCGTTCCTCCGTGGGGTTGAGTTGGACCAATTGCTCAGTACCTGTGATAATATTCCAGAAACAGTCCTTCAGCTCACCTTGAGCCACAGAAAACAACAGCATAACGAACAAATACGTCGACAAGACTACTTAGATAGACGACAGGAGATAACAGAGAAGTTGAGGAAAACCATCCCCGTGATCGAACTACGCAAACAGGAATCACGAAGGGGAAAACCATTGTCTCCTAGAAGAATATTTGACCAACTTAACGGGAAACAACAGAAACAGCTCATTAAGCAGGAAATAGCCAAGGCAAATGATTACTCACAACATTTGCTCCGTCGTTACTTGAAGCTCAAACAGAAAAGAGGCCTTCTCCCTAATCCCAGCTTGCTTCCCACTACTCCTGAAACAAGCAAGATTAGTTCCTATAAAACCAGCTATGCTCTCCCAGACTCCACAAAACACAACTACATCACATCTGGCTACGATATGGATTATATTAATGCCATTATTAAACCCTCATTGGAATACGACATCAACAAGTACCACTTTTTAAACGATTTAAGGCAAATAGTTAATGAAAAGGGACCGTACCAGGTGAAAATATCAACAACATCTGCAGGACCCATCAAAATACCGTTTATTAAAGTTCCTATGCCTAGAAGAGCTCAATTGGAAGAAGTAGCAATGGATACCAAGAAACTGTGGACTGCAATGAGAATTAAAAATGTCTGGAACTCTAAGGCGGGGTCGCTTAAAGATGAGAAGATTCGTAGTGATGGATCCTACAGTATTTCCGGAAGCAAAGGGTTTGGCCCTGAAGAGCTCGTATTTCCACGAGAAAATTATCAGAAGTGGGCCGAATATGAAGGCTTCTGGGAATATTTAATTCAAGAGGAAAGAGACCAGGATTTATTATCCAGCCAAATTAAATCGTGGACAACCCACCTTGATATCTGTAATCAGGAACTTGATAAAACAGTCCAGGAATATTTCCAAAAACATAACCAACAAAGGACCAATAATTCTCCATTACAGAAAGAGAGAGAACAGCTTCAAGTCAAAATGAACCAGCATTACGATAATTTGGTCCGCAAGTATGACAAGTTGGTGAAGCAGTTAGATTCGGAGCAAGTTTTCAAACACTCGGAACTCGTTAATGGAAACAGAGTGGAAGAAAGTTACCACAGCTTTCTAAAAAAGAACACTTCACCATCCAAGATAGACAACGCAGTACCGGAGTTGGAGAGGTTGGGTATGGGCAAACAATTGGGCGACTACCTTCTTCAAGAAGGGTTGAACGGGTTCAAATGGGGAACCAAATTTTACAAGAGGTTCAAGTTCGACATCAAAGAAACCTGAACTTTTTGTTCTACAATGCAGTCATTCTATGGTTAAATAATGTCCTCATGTAAGTAGTGTACTATAGATGTTTTTTTTTGCATGCAAATCATGGTATCGTAAATGTGTGGCAGCACTGGAGTCACTGGCATGAAGCCATCTTGGCTTCATACAACGTAACCCCCAAATGCCTTATTTGTAGTGATATATCCATCAATTCCGCGAGCTTTGTCGGCATATTCAACTTCGTCTTCATCCTCGTCGAGATCTCCCTGGATGCCTCCTTCTTTCTCCACAATCTCAAAGTCCTCAATCAACTTAATTAACTCATTGGTGTCAGATTTGTCTCCGTCTGCCACAGATAAACCACTCATCATGGCTATGACATCGGAAATGGATTTACCTTGGTCTTTGAGTTCCTTGTGCTTGGCCAAAACCTCCTCCAAGCATGTTATGCCCTTCTCGTACCAATTTGGCGATACCTGGTCCGAGAATGGAATTATGGCCAAGATGTCTTTTCTGGCGAAAATGGCCTCGTTAGAAAGTTGGTTGCGGTAGAAGATCGAGGACTGGTAGTGATCCTTGCAGCAGTACTGCGACAAGTATGTATTGGGTAAGATCATCGAGGGTTTCCTGTTGTAGATTTGGTATTTGGTGGCCGAGCGGTCAGGAATGGCGGCATTGGTCGACGCTCTTCGGACCTGCTGGCGAGGAGACTTGTCGCAGATCAAGTAGCCACACTGGTGCTCGATATTGCGCTCCTCTATGATTTCGTCGTAAGACTGTTGGCTCAAGAATCTACTGAGAAACTTGAGGAGAGGGAAGTCGACATAGTAATCCACGAGGAGCTCTGTGATCACCAATTGAAGCTTGGATGCCTCCGACGGCGCCATGAGATCCGTATGGGAGAAAGGTTCCACCCGTTCGAGGAACTGGGTAAGGGTAAGTAGTTCCATCTTCTGGTTATGATGGGATGGGGAACGCTAACAGTAGTGGACAGTGGCGGTGGAATGCGCTTTAATTCGGTGCTTTTTCAAGGGTGCTGGATTGTGCTCTGTATCTTAGGCTGGATGGGGCTGTAGAATCGGCGGGCGACGCTGGGGCACGATGGTAAGGGCTTATCTTGGAGGTTCTGGTCCCAGTGCCCGCTTACATAACGGGGATGTTGATGTGCCACGTGACCCACCACCCCAGTACAGCTAACCCACAGATGGTCCCATCTTGACTACCATGTACCGACAACGTAATTCGCTGGGAAAGTTTGACGGCAGCTCCTCCCGGTCGTCCCGATCACGTTCCCACTCACGGTCCCGGTCGTTCTCTAGGCCCCGTTCCCAGTCTACGTTCTACAACTTCATCACCGGCAACACCAATGGCACGTCGCTTGCCTACAAGGCGGGATCCAAGAACAAAAACAGGCTCTTTTCGCTCTACCGCCTTTTGCTCATCGAGCTAAACCTCCCAGTGGACTCGCTCCAGGGCCCCAGTCAGCCGTTGTCCGACAAGGAGGCCACCAATTCCTATGACGAGCTCATCAACATGGTCAAGATCCCCTACTACCTCGAGAAATTTATGGTGTTTGGCCTCTTGATCTGCTTCAACTCGTTCCTTACGTTGTTTACGGTGACGCCGTTGAAGATTGTCATCACCTCCATCACGGGGCTCCAGAAGTTGATTCTTCGGGGGCGTGGCCAGACCCTGCCCAGCATCAAGAGCCACTTCTCGCCCGTCAAAAAGGACTTCGTGACGCTCTCAATCATCATATGCTCCCTCATGGTGCTCTCTTCGCCCCGGCTCGATATCTCCAGGATGTACCACGATATCCGTGGCCTGGCTCATATAAAGCTCTACGTCATGTTCGGAGTTCTTGAGGTTGCCGATAAGCTTTGCTCTTCCTTGGGCCAGGACTTTCTCAATGTGCTCCATGAGATCCCTTTGATGCCGCAGACCGCAACCCAAAGATTCAAATTGCTCTTATTCTTTACCCTCTCGGTGCTCTACCTTTCGTTTCATGCGTACATTCTCATCTACCAGACCATCGCCTTGAACGTGGCTGCAAACTCATACTCCAACGCCCTCTTGGCTTTGCTTCTCTCCAACCAATTTGCTGAGCTCAAGGGCTCAGTATTCAAGAAGTTCGAGCGAGAAGGGTTGTTCCAGTTGTCTATGAGCGACCTCTGCGAGAGGTTCCAGCTTTCCATCATGTTGAGCATCATCACTCTTCGGAACTTTCTTCAATTGGGTCAGATTGGTTTGATTCCAAACAGCTGGAAGAGCTGGAATACATGGTTTGGATTGATCTTCGGACCAGGAATTATTGTGATTGGCAGTGAAATCATGGTCGATTGGCTCAAACACTCTTACATCGCAAAGTTCAATAAGATCAGGCCAAGAGTATACAAGAACTTTCTCTACGTATTGAGTTTGGACTTCTTGACCCTTTTCAAATTTGACACCAGTTCAAGTGGCTCGGATTACGTTGTGCTCACTAAACGCATTGGTTTGCCATTATTGGCGACTATTGTGTGCTTTCTTAGAATGACGCTCATAGATCTCACCCAGCTTTTGATCTTCCCAGTCACTAGTTCCTACTGGTACTCTTTCTTTGCAAGCACTGGTTTAGTTTTGGTAACTTTCGCCACCCTCTTGCTAGTACGCTTGATTTTGGGATTAGTTATTATAAAGATGGCAAACAAGATTAATATTGACCATAAAGAACGTCAAGATTTAGCGAGGACTTTGGCATTTCCAGAAGTTACTAAGGTCGTTATTGATTCAAAGCAGATTGATTCGAGCTTTACTTCAACAACAGCTTCAGAGGATGGAACTCAGCTGGATTACTTTGAAAAGCCTAGGGCATGGGTCAATTCTAATAACCTGAATATTACTTTACCTTTGCCTTCAGAGGAAACGCCGGACGTTTCACCTACTCCTGAATCCCCCACTTTTCCGATAGACATATCGTTTTTACCCGGTGTACCCAACACCGAAGCATCCTCCATCAACCCCATCACTAGATCCTACTTATACGATCATGATGAGAGTGTACCACCCACACCCGAGGAAAAGAGAAACCAGCAATTACAATCTCGCTATAAGGAAAGTGATGATGAAGGGTTGGACAAGGTGATGAGGTACGAAATGTCCAGCAAAAAGATTTGGTGAATTTATAAAGACCAAGCGATGATTCACATCCACACTTCAAGCGACTATCTTAATAGATCGGCATATTAACAAACACTTAGAGTTTCGAAATGTCCAAAATTTAGCATATAATATAGTTCAAGTATATTATCCATTAATTTTCAATTTTTTAATTGTAGAAAACAATCATTGGGTATCAGCTTTAAGATATATTTAAGGTTCTAATGCTGATAATAGTCAACTATTTACAGGTTATATACATGTGGATTAGACTTTTTTCAACAATTGGTTTTTCATTGCTTGGTTGATGTAGTTGACAACTGCTGGTCTTGGTCTTCTCAAACTAGCAGAGTATGCAAGACAAGAGGTCAAAAGAGCAAGGGCACCAGCTTGGTGAGCAGAACCTAAAGGAATTGGTACCAAATAAATCAAGGTAGTGATTCCCAAGGCCACTTGCAATGAAACCAAGCCCAATACTCCGTGCATTCTCTTGAGCGAACTCTTTGGAAAAATGTCCTTGTTCTTCTTGACAACCCATGCTGCACCACAAACAGCGAAGAATGTGGTGGTAGCCAAGATACGATGAACCAATTGCACAGTGGTTGGATTCTCCAAGAGGTTTCTCCACCACAAATCAGACTGGTCAGCCTTTCTCGCGAAAACAGGGCTCATTAACTCGTTCACACTAGGAACAATCTCGTCTCCCATATGTGGGAAGGTGTTGTAGATCAAGCCGGCATCCAAGCCAGCCACCATACCTCCAGACATTGCAGTCACAAAGGCCAAGCCCAACAAACCGTGGCGTATTCTGGCCAATTTTCTCAATGCAGGGTTGTTCAACTGTTGGAAGAGTTTGGAGACGGTTTCGGGGGCTTGTTTGGCCCAGTTGTTCTCTCTGAGGATTTCAAAGCCAGTGGACAAAACTCCCAAGTATAACAAGAAAGCAGCTGCAAGATGTGTGGTCAATCTGTATTGGGAAACCGTGGGCTTGGATCTTCTTTCAGCCAAGTTTTCCTCATCCAAACCCGACTTGACCATCCACCATCCAATGGCACCCTGTAGTCCCAAAAGCAACGACAAGCCGAATACCTTCTTCGATACGTGTCTGGTCATTTTGCCAGACTTCCAAAAGTAGAGCGCAGGCAACACAAAGAACATTCCAATACCTCTTCCCATCAATCTGTGGGCCCATTCCATGAAAAAGATGAACTTGAAGTCTTCCAAAGTGATGTGAGAGTTTAATTGCTGGAACTCGGGCGAGTTCTTGTACTTGGCGAATTCTTCCTCCCATTCCTTTTGGTTGAGAGGTGGAACGGCACCAGTGATGGGCTTCCACTCGGTGATGGACAACCCGGACTCAGTGAGTCTGGTCAAGCCTCCGAGAACCACGATTCCGAACACCAAACTGGAGGTTCCAAGGAGCCAGTAGCCCACGTACTTCTTGGAAATGACGTTTTCCTGACTGCCAGCACCTTGGCCGGCGCCAGAATGCTTGGTGGAGTTCTTGAGGTTGCTGAGCACCGCAGACTCCGAGGGGGCGGCTGCATTCATGGGAAGAGTCGAGTATGGTCTTGAGGTTCTGGAGAGCCTAGAAAACACCTGAGAAAGCGAAAACTTGGCCCGTGAAGCGATCGAGAGTCTCGACACCTTGGACTGGGCCAAGGTGTTGAGAACCACGGCATTCCTGGTGAAAAAGAATCCCGTTCTGCAAAGCATAATGAGTTGGTAGGTAGTTAGTGAAATTTCTAACTATCACCATAACTAAATCAGGTGAGTGCGCCTCCCACATTTTTCCACTAATCGTAAGTTCGCAGTTGGTAATACGAGCCTGTACGAGTAGAGGTGGACAAACAGAGCAGGCAAGGGTTGGAGCGGCCTGGAAATCACTCAAAGTGGTTGGAAAAGGTTGGTTGCACAAGCTGCCAAGGTCTTTCGTGCTGATCTGGTGCTGAACTGGTGGCAAGTGGGTGTGGACTGGTTCCACAGACTTGGGTCAGGTGACTGTTGTCGCAGCCATCAAGCAGCTGTTCTGGTGTCTGTGGAGCAACCTGGAAGTGGTGCCCCAGAAGAACACGGCACGAGGAACTTGGCATTTCTGAGCTTTTACTTAGTTGCTGGTTCACGTGTGAAAGATCAAGCAAAGCAGGTGGACTTTTGGCGTTTTTGAAACGTTTGCATCCGCTCGCGCAAAGTGCACAGGTTTATTTGCACCCAAAACCACAGAAACATGGACTTCCCCAACTACGACGAAACGGGCAGTTTTTGGCTCGGAAAAGACCCAGATCACATAGAGGACAGCGAGAAGTACGATGAACAGTATGCAGCGGGGTCTGGAGACTACTGGGAGAGCGCAGATATCGACTTTCTACCCCTGGAGAATATGCACGGCTTTTCCCAAAATGAGCACTGGGGTATCCACCATGGACTCCCTGATGGCCAGAACTTGAAGGATGCGGCGTTGATATTCTTCGCCGTGTTGCTGCTTACGCTTGCTACAGCGCTAGTGGTGTTTGGGACCCGGAAACACCTATGCTCCCGTCGGAAAAGGAAACAGTTGAAACAGTTGAAGCAGTTCAGTGAAACCGAGGTAAAGGGCCAGGCGAAGCAGTCATTAACAGAAAATGACCCAGATGACCCAAAGGACACATCTGGCTTAGCATCAAAGACATCCGTCAATTCTAGGGTGCTCCAATTGCAAGACGAAGGATTTTCTCTCCTTGGGCATGCACTCTTAGGCAAATCCTCTTTTGGAGAAACGGAGGAAGCCAACAACGCCCGTGATGAAATTGACCTTTCTTGGGAGTTGAGACAGTTTCTTGATCACGGAGGATGCGGGGCTGCTACTTTGGAGGTTGTCCATGACGAATTGAACTCTTCAGCGTTGATCGAGAGCCCTTACTCCCAGACAGAGGGGATTCGGTCCAGGCCAGGAAAAGCGTCCTCCCGGTACAATTTCAAGCAACTATACCAGATAAAGTGGAACCAGATCAAGCTCCAACACCAGAGGGAAGAGGAGCAATCCAACAACTTGAAGTTATCTGGCATAATCAGGTACTCCACCGTGGTTCCCCGGATATGGTTTGTGGGCATAGAACAGGCCGATAACGCTGTTAATGAGATAGCCAGTGTTTTGCTAGACAAACAGCAGGACCAGGCCACCAGGAAGTTGGTGGGGCTTCGATTGGCATGTATTTGCACCTGCTACGAGGCCTACGATAATGTGACCTATTTCATCCAGTCGCTTGGGAGTTTGGTGCAACAGCTCATCAATGGCGGTGAGTTCTTCCAGTTGGTGAAGATTCTGGAGCTGGGGCTCCAGAGGCTTCTTGTGGAGTGGATGGTGATCTATTTCTGGACCCATTGGAACTTCAACCAGCACAGAGACCATATCCACCGTTTCTTTGTCACCCGGGGCTCGGTTCCTCACGTCATGCCCCGGATGTCGGTGTTCAACCTACTCTGTCTTGTGGTGCTCAAGCTCGACAGGTGCCAGCTACACGAGCAGCACCGGGCCGAGCTCAAGCTCAAGGTGTATGTGATCCTACGGGAGATGGAGTTGGGGTGCCGCTGCGAGGAGTACGCCGCCATGCTCCCGGTGGTGTTTCGCTATATCCACGTCAGCGAGGACCCTAAGTGCAAGATCCGGCTTTTTGACGGGTTCCGGAATATCGTGCTCGCCCACGGAACTTGCTGTATGGGGACCTACTTGGATCCCAACAACCAGGGACTCAAGGAGATGGTGCAGTATGGAATGCACCAGGCAGGCCAACCGGAGTTGCGGCGCAAGGCACTTGAAATCGCCCATTATCTTGAAACAATTGACGCCAATTTCCGTCGGTGGAGAAAGTGATTTTGTGGAGAACAGGGTGGGGAAGATTAGGCAGTATCAGATGGTAGACACTGGAGGGAATCCCATTTCTAGTGGGAGAAACCGTCTGTTCCTTTTCCACGGACAGACCAGGAGGAGACAAAGAAGTAGCATAGCAGCCTGTTTGGCTGGGCGTGTGTTTGGAACCATTCGCTTTTCACAGCCACCAGTTACTAATTGCTTTGAAATGGCACTGGAACTGGAGCTAGTACTTTAATGGAGCTAGCACTAAAACTAAAAGAGCCAGGGGGTGGGTGTCCTGGGCTAACTGGGGCACCGCAAAGTACACGTTCCGTAGAGACCCCAACATGCTTCGACCAACTCCAACTCAGCCAACTCCAACCCGGCCAACTCACACCCTACTCCGGCCCCATCAACTCCGAGATACTCACTACCCTCCGCTCGCTAGCAACTAAAACCACCGCCAACCAAGGGCCAAAAACTAAAATCCAAAAGCCAAAGCCCCAATCCAAACACAGGGCCATGGCTCTCATAGCTAGCATAGTTGCATAGAAGAACCCGTGGCGCATACTGTAAATCCCCTATAAATCCTCCAATCGTAGCAAATCCCTCCTGGCCATTATTATCGCCATTATCACAGTCAGCCGTTGGGGCCATTTTCACAACCTTTCCTCCCCGTTTCGCACCCAAACTCTGGTGGTTCTGTTGGCCGCCATGTGATTGTCGCACTCGCACATGCCAATGGAATACAGAGCCAAGGGTGTGCCCAGAGGGAAGACATGCAAAGTATTGGCTTCTGGGTCCGGGTTCCGGCTCTGGGCTTCTGGCTTCTGGCTCTGGGCATTGGGCCTTGGTCAGTGACCAATGGTCTACGGGCAGTGTTCTTTGGTGTTTGTATTGGGTATTGGGCCTGGTGTTGGTCATTGGCTTGTCTTGGACTTTGGTGCTACAGTTGGGCTTGTGCCATGTGCCTGGAATTTGTGCCTACGGCTTTATGTGCCTATGTGCCTAGGGCCATGGCTTTGGCCCACGACAGCCTACTAGGCGGCTTTTGTCCCCAACTGCCACATACATGCCCGGATGGGCACCCTGCACCCCCATAAGGTACTAAAAGGTACTAGTAGCTACTAGAAGGTACAGGCGGTGGGGTGGTTCTGGAAGCTGGTGGTGGCAGAACCTCGGACTTCATGGCCAGACCCTCTCGCAAACCCACATGAAAATGGTCCGCCAAAAATCTCACTGCTGCGGAGATCCACACATCACACTATTTAAGGCAGCACTTCGTTGCTTTTCCACCCTCCACCTCCAGTCTTCGGCATTGGCATTTGCAGTTGTCCTCAACCCTTCCACCTCAATAGCCGCCACCGTCAATAGAGCCTTACCATGCCAGCAGTCGAACTAGCCGCCGCAGGGCTTCTTGGATCGCAGTTGTTGGAGGCCAAGTACCACGTCTCCGAGGACCTTCTCTTGGCCCAGCACACATTGAGAAGCGCTGCCTCGTTCTTCTACCAGTGCTACCGCAGCAGAGCAAGCTACTGGTACTGGTTCGAGAAGTCTGCCGCCAAAAACAGCCAGCGCCCGGCCGTCTCGTTCCCCAGACCCAAAAAGAACCCTCCCCCCGTCAGCCATGATGCCCAAGGATTCCCCATCCTCGATAACCAGTTCAGCCTCGAGACCTACACCTATGGCGAGTTGTACGACATGGTGTTGCGGTTTTCGTACATCTTGAAGCACGAGTATGGCATCACTTCCAAGGACACCATTGCCCTCAGCTGCATGAACAAGCCGCTCTTCATCATCATCTGGTTCGCGTTGTGGAACATCGGCGCCCTCCCGGCGTTCTTGAACTACAACACCAAGAACAGACCGTTGGTCCACTGCTTGAACATCGTGGGCGCTTCCCATGTGTTGATCGATCCCGATTGCGCCGATGCCATTCGCGAAACCGAGGACTCCATCAAGTCAGAATTGCCTAAGGTCAAGTTGACATACATCAATGAGCCCGAGCTCTTGAAGGTGTTGGCCGACCCCTCGAGACCCAAGTTCAGAGAAGCCGACCACAAAAGAAGACCCGACGATAGCGACCACTCGCCCGCCGTGTTGATCTACACCTCGGGAACCACAGGATTGCCCAAGTCTGCCATCATGTCGTGGAAAAAGATCTTCATGGCCTCCAATATCTTCGGTCACATCATGAAAGTGAAGTCTGATTCGACGGTGTTGACCGCAATGCCGTTGTATCATTCCACCGCTGCAATGCTTGGTGTTTGTCCAACGCTTTTGAGTGGTGGTTGTGTCTCCGTCTCACAAAAGTTCTCTGCCACCTCCTTCTGGACCCAAGCAAAATTATCGGGTGCAACTCACATTCAGTATGTGGGAGAGGTTTGTCGTTACTTGTTGAACACCAAACAACACCCAGATCAATTAAAACATAACGTCACGATTGCTTACGGTAATGGTTTACGTCCTGACATCTGGAGGGAATTCAAGAGAAGGTTCCATATTCAAGGAATTGGTGAATTTTATGCTTCAACTGAATCTCCAATAGCTACCACCAGTTTGCAGTATGGCGAATTTGGTGTTGGCGCCTGTCGTAAATATGGTAAAATTCTTAACATGGCATTGTCTTTTGAACAAGTTATTGTCAAGATGGACCCTGAGGATGACAATGAAATATGGAAAAATCCAGATACAGGGTATTCACAATTGGCTGATTATGATGCTCCAGGTGAGTTGTTAATGAAGATTAGGGATTCTAAAGAGCCAGAGAAAACTTTCCAGGGATACTATGGTAATTCAAAGGCTACCACTTCAAAAATCGTTCGTAATGTTTTTAAAGATGGCGACGCTTGGTTTAGAAGTGGTGATCTTCTTCGTATGGACAAAGATGGTTTGTTCTACTTCGTTGACAGATTAGGTGATACCTTCCGTTGGAAATCAGAAAACATTTCGGCCACAGAAGTTGAGAATGAAATTATTGCATCTAAAGGTTGCAAAAACACAGTCGTTGTGGGTGTCAAGGTTCCAAATCATGAAGGTAGAGCAGGATTTGCCGTGATAGAGCCTGCTGACGAATTTGTTTCCGATTCTAGTCATCAAAAGTTATTGGATACTATCAGCTCGCATGCCATCAAGAATTTGCCTAAGTATGCAGTTCCCTTATTTGTCAAAATTATTGATCAGATTCAAACTTCTCACAACCACAAAGTTCCTAAGAATCAATACAAGAGCCAGAAGTTACCTAAGGGTGAGCTGGGAAAGGAACTTATTTATTGGTTGAATAATGACAAATATGAGGAATTGACTCAAGAGGCATGGGATGGAATAATGGCCGGAAAATCTAAATTGTGAACAGGTGATTCGGGTCAATGTTCTCGACATGTATTTTATGGCTTCTAGCTTCTGATCCAACCTTATCTAAGGATGCTCATTTAGTAGTACCAGCGTTACAATTTATTTCCGATAGTTTTGTTTATTGAATTATTAATGTTTGAATTTAACACTAAGTATTTATTGCTTGCTAGAAATAGCAACGACACCTGGCAATTCCTTACCTTCCAACAACTCCAAGGAAGCACCTCCACCGGTAGAGACGTGGGACAACTTGTCAACAACACCGTACTTCTTGGCGACAGTAGCAGTGTCACCACCACCAATAATGACGGTGTTACCTTCTTCAGCGGACTTAACAGCAGCGTCCAACAAGGACTTGGTACCAGCGGCGAACTTTTCGAACTCGAAAACACCTGGTGGACCGTTCCAGACGATGGTCTTGGCCTTGGCGACGGTGGCAGCGAACAATTCTCTGGACTTTGGACCAGCGTCCAAACCCATCCAGTTCTCTGGGATACCTTCTTCTTGGGTGGCAACACCAGTGTTGGCGTCCTTGTTGAAGTCATCGGCAGTAACGAAGTCGACTGGCAAGACGATTTCAACACCGTTCTTCTTGGCCTTAGCAACCAAGTGCTCAACGTTCTTAGCACCAGCTTCGTCGAACAAAGAGTTACCGATTGGCATGTTGTCCAAGACCTTCTTGAAGGTGAAAGACATACCACCACCGACGATCAACAAGTCGACCTTGTCCAACAAGTTGTCGATCAATTGGATCTTGTCGGAGACCTTAGCACCACCCAAGATAGCCAAGAATGGTCTGGTTGGGTTCTCCAAAGCCTTAGCGAAGTATTCCAATTCCTTGGCCATCAAGAAACCAGCGGCCTTTTGTGGCAAGTCCAAACCAACCATGGAGGAGTGGGCTCTGTGGGCGGTACCGAATGCATCATTGACGTAAACATCGGCCAAAGCGGTCAATTGAGATCTGAACTTCTTGACGTCTTCGGCGGAAGCCTTGATCTTCTCACCTTCCTTGGTCTTCTTGGAGCCTTCTTCCTCAATGTGGAATCTCAAGTTCTCCAACAAGAAAACTTGACCGTCCTTGGCGCCATTGACAGCAGCCTCGACCTCGGAACCGACACAGTCGTTGAGGAAGGTAACTGGCTTCTTCAACAAGGACTCCAATTCGGTAGCGACTGGGGCCAAGGAGTACTTCTCATTGACTTCACCGTTTGGTCTACCCAAGTGGGAAGCCAAGATGATGGCCTTTGGTTGTTGTTCCAAGACGTATTGGATGGTTGGCAAAGCAGCCACGATTCTTTGGTTGTTGGTGATGGTCTTACCGTCCAATGGGACGTTGAAGTCCACACGGATGAAAACTCTCTTGTCCTTGACGTTCAAGTCTTTGACGGATAATTTGTTGGATAAAGACATTTTTGGGCAATTGCGATTGATAACCAGAAGCAATCTCATAAATTGGGAAGCCAGTGGTATTTATGTAGTGAGGATGGGAGTGTGCACGAGTCCGACGGGTGAGGGGGTTCCGAGACCGGTGGTATGATTAGGCCAGCGGTGGGGAGTCGGACGGGGTGCGTAAGGAGAGAGTGCCTGGGCGTGGTGCGAGAAGAGGGTCCCTAGTGCAGGAGAACGGTGGGAACTGGACCACGTAGGGAGAGATTTCCCTGGAGTGGTGAGATTTGCGAGGAATCGGCTGCGAACATGCGAGCACAGTTTCGCATTTTAGTGCCATCTCAGTGCGACTCCAGTGTGTGTTTCGGCAGAAAAGTAGCAAATGCTACCGCGACATCCAGGTGAAATTTCAAGTTGTAGTGAGTCGCAACCATCGTCGCGTAGACATCTGGGAGAATTCCCCGTGGTGGGCTCCCTAGTTATTCGTGGTACCGCGGTGCGGCGTTGCCGTTGGCCCGTCAGTTTGCAGTCCCGGGAAAATGCCGGGGGAAGGGCCGGGAGAAACAAAGGGTCTGCCTTCTGTCCGAAACACACTCACATGAACCCCGGAGAAAGTCGCCAGAACTCTTCGGTTCCGCTGTGACCACCACAATAACCGCCACATGCCGAAAAGTGGACTGTTTGAGCAACGTAACCACTCGAGTAGCTTGTGGCTGCCACCACCGTGTGAGGAGGAGTCCACCAGGTCACGTGCATCGTGTGTCGCGATGTCGCGGATCGAACTTGGTAGAATGTCGTGGAATCTTCCAGAAAGCAGGTTACTATCTCTGGTAGTCATCGTGCTAGTATAACTATAACTACCAACAGATTCCCATTTCTCCCAAACTATAGTCTGCAATAATGGATAAACTCTTACAATGGTCGATTGCGCAGCAATCAGGAGATGAAGAAGCAATGAAGAAAATTGGCGCCCCAGACCCAAAGATGCTTCAACAGCTCTTCGGAGGACCCGATGAGCCTGCACTCATGAAGCAATCCATCATGGTGGTTGTCAACCCAGAAAGCGACTTGGAAGCCAAGGAAATCGCCTTGGAGAACTTCGAAATGCTTGTGGAAAACTTGGACAACGCCAACAACATCGAAAACATCAAGTTATGGCCTCCCATTATCGAACAATTGAGTGCCGATAAGCCAGAATCTTTAAGAGTCAGTGCCGCTTCTATCATCGGTACTGCCGTGCAAAACAATCCAAATTCACAAGAGGCATTCAACAAATATGATGGGTTGAAGGCTTTGATTGACATCGCATCAGAGCCAACCACCACAAAAGAGCTTTTGTTGAAATCTTTATTTGCCATTGCATCATTCATCAGAAACTTCCAGCCAGGATACGAGAAATTCGACGAGTTGAATGGTTGGAAGGTCATAAACTTATCTAAAGAAGATAACCACAAGGTCAAGTTGAGAATACTATCATTGATTTCTTCTATTTTGTCCACCGGACTCGATCAAAAGAAGGAAGAGCACATCCGTCTGGCACACATGACAGCCTACTTGTCGTCTGTTCTTGAAAAAGATGGCCATGCTGGTTGCATTGACAAGGCATTGAGTATCATTACTCAATTGTCTGGATTGAAATACAGTTTTTCTGCATCTGAGATTGCAATGTTCTCTCAAGGATTGACAAATGTGGAGCACATCAAGGAACACTTAAATAATGATGATCTTCATGCGGCCAAAAACGCCCTCAATTAATTATTAATGTATATTAGATAATATGATAATGATTCGATGCTCAACTAATGTGTAGAATACCCGTCAACCATCGTTAATGACTTCGCTTGGATCGTCACCAAGGAATGCCCGTCTCATAGCGGTGTCAACCGTTGGTGGCACAACATTCTTGCCTGAGCCATCCTTGCCTAAAGTTCCCTTTTCCTTCAAACACATAAAAATCGAGTATATGCTTTGGTGCAGACCATACAATTTGTCTGCTTTTGGTTCTGTCATCATCTTGAATTGTCTTACGGTTTGTAAGTAAGTACTTTTAGGATCCGTTCCTGATTTTACGGTACCCAAATTTGCAAGAGAACTATTTCTCTCATATTTGTCGTAGAGCGAATATGCAATTGTATATGTAAATGATGTTAACCATTCGAATGCTTCTTTTTGGGTGCGGACTGGAAATATGTTCACACCCAATTTAAGTTGACACTCATTTATCATTGATGCAGCCAACTTCAGTGTGGGATATTCTTGAGTTTCTTCTCCTTTTCTTTTCTTGTTTTGTGAAGACTCGTTCAATCTTCTCAAAACTTCATCCTTGTAATGCTTGTTTTCAATATTCTTCAACTTAGTAAAGTACTGATCGTATCCTTCCAAGATAATTATTATGGAGTATGCAAGCTTAGGATTTTTGGATTCAGCAGTCTTTAAAGCTTCATTAACATGAGATTCAATAACAGAATCCTGAAGCAAATTAACGAATTCTTCCGCTTTGTAGTATAATACCAACTTCTTTTCAAACATTTTAGTAGGTGCACATGGAATAAAAACATCTTTAGATTTGTCATATTGTGCCCTAACATTTCTATTCCAAAAAATCAAAGGTAACTTGCAATGGTGTCTTCTGGTTGAAATGTAGTTCAAATTTAATGATTCCTCCTCTAGGTTTAGTGCATCCGATAAGTACATTGTCATTTCGGCTAATAATTCTTCCTTCTTTCGGATAATTTTGTTGGCCTCCTTCAAATCTTTTGCTGTGTATGAATAATTCAGGAATGGATTTACTAATTGAACCTCGCTTTTCTTGGGCTTCTTCACTTTTGATGCTTGTGTTCCCTTCTTTGGCAACTTGAGTTCCACTTCAGCTTCTGAAGAGATCTTTTGGGTTTGAGTGAAAATTATTGGATCATCTGTGGATAGTTTCTTGTCTTGAATTTTTCTCGGATGTGAATCGTCTTCACTGTCTGAGAGCCATTTGACCATATTCAATAGAGGTTTCTTCTGTGGGGCTAGTTGCAGTTGCAGTTGCAGTTGCAGAAACGTGAAAGAAGAGTCTTCGATAGGGTCAAATCTTGAGGACATGGGAGGGGACAGTCTTTTAGTTGGCGATTCATTAAGAGTAGATATTTTTGCATGAGTAGGTGACTTCTGAATTCTTAGAGAAATTGGTATGATAGGTGATGGACTATCAAATTGAGACTCAAAAGGTTCCTTTGAATTTTTGTTAGGTTTAACAGGCAGGCTTGTTCGAGGAGCAACAGAAGCAATATTCTTTGGTGATGAGTTTAGCTCGTACGTATTCTTCAGAAATAATGGCGACGAGACTGGTTGGATAGGCGGGTTCTGCAGATTTTGAGTTAGCTTCAGGGAATCAGTTTCTACTCTAGCAGGTGAAGTCTCTATGACCTCATCCGCTCTCTTTCTTAACGGGGATAAGTTGTTTCGAGAATCATTCTGAGATGTTTGTTGGGAGGATGAGATAATGATTGTTGTGGCATTCTTGATGTTATTGGAGCTGTTTGTCTTTTCTTGTATGGAGGATCCATCGTAGAGTGCAAATGGAGAAGAAGGTGCATGATTTAGTGGTTTGTGAGGAGAGTATCCAGAGGACATCGAGTTATCACCTAACTTCTCAATTTCATCCAAAACTCCACTAATGTAGTTCTTCTGAGTCCCCCTGGTGCCCTCATTGACTTTGGAAGGTGATATAGTAGATGGTTCGGAAGTTAAACTATGGTTAGTATGTTTAATGGGTACTTGCAACCAAATCAAAACACGTACATTTCGATGACTTCAGGCTCCGTAAACGTGTCATCGGAAAGATCAATGATGTTTTTGGCTGACATCAACACCCTGGTCACTTTGTGGCGGAATTTCGTGAGAAATGTGCCAAATAAAGGCAGATCTAATGAAAAAGAGTTGTCCTTGATTATGTTGTGATTGAAGGAGTGCACATAGTGCAGATCAAGTGAGAGTTGATAATGTTTAGACTGAGCGTATTCTGACAAGTAGACAACCGTGAACAGCTCTAAGGCAACTTCGGGCCAAAGGTGAATTTTTATCAGCAACAGTCCCTCAAAAGATTCTGCAAGGTAATCAGGAGCAGCAAAAGGTCTTCAATTGCGCTTTGAATCGTTTAATTGGATCCAAAATTGAGATCACAACCAGCGTGGACAAAATCACCCAGCTTCGAATTGAGACAGAATCGACAGGTATCTAGGAAATATAATACCTAATCAAGAATATTGATTCACATAAACTGAAAAGTGGCACATTTTCGAGAATTATTGGACTAATATTAGCTATCGACTTTGTTTTGGCCCAATAGTCAAGAACCCAAAAAATCAATAATCCTACTATTTAGAAGTCCCTAGAGAGTTACATTTGTGAAAACACCAAGCGAGTTTCTCCCAATCAGCTTGTTCCTATCTGCATCTGCTTAATAATACCAGTGCATAGATCAAAAAATGATGTCAAACAGAAGAAGCTCAAATATGAGCCATAGTCTCGGCAGAAGCGGTACGACCAGCAATGGTGGCCCCTCTAGTGAGGCAATATTTGAATTGAAAGAAATTCAGAGCAGTATTAGGTACGATTGGCCGCAGTTACTCCAAGAAGATGCCAATCCTATTGAAATTGCCGTGTCTCTTTTGGACGATACATCAGTTGGGTTGGCACACAGACTCGATGAATTTGAACAAATCAAGTCAAATACTGAGTCTGCGTTAAGAAATGTTGTCAGTGAACACCATGAAATCTTCAATAATAGTGTTGGTTCGTATCATCTTTTGTTAAATACGTTGACGGAATCACAACAAGACTCAATTGAGATTAAGAATATGTTGGAAAGTACAACAAAGGATATTCATGATCGTTCTGATATTCTTAACGAGTTAAGTCAAACTTCGGCAAGGTATGCTGACATGATCGAAATCTTGGATGCTATTTCCGAGATGAACGAGATACCAAACAAGATCGATCAACTAGTGGGTGAAAAGAAAATTCATGAAGTTTATGATGTGATATCGAACGGTTACAAATTAGCTGAGCAATATCACTTGTGGTCATTGCCAGCAATGAACTCCATTCAAAACTATCTTGAAATTCAATCAAATAACTTATTTGATTTGATAGTTGATGAACTTCAAAATGAAATATATCTCAAAGGAAATGCTTCAGTTAATGTCAACGATTCAACGAGTCAATTGTATAGTTGGGAGACTTTGCTGAAGTCAAACAATCCACAATTATCTTCGTTCAAAACTTTGATATCCGAACTGACAAACTTAGATCAATACATCTACAACTCGGCTAACTTAGATATTCCAGAAACAGTCGGTGTGTTCCATAAACCAGTTCAGCATTTCCTTCAGAATCAGTTGCCAAAGTTACATGCTCATTACTCGGGGTCTGCTGACAAGAACTATACTATCTCTAGTACCAGTGAAAAACTATTTGCAAATGCTTCAGAAGATTCTAAAGAGGCAAGTACTTCTAAATTGGACTATTCCATTCTTTTAGAATCAACTTCAACTTACAGTTCAGAATCATTTTACTACATCTACATGCTTTTGAACACAGCTTACCGGTTGGGTAGGTTGAATCAAGTTGTGGAGATCCTTTCAGGAAACAACCAGCTGGAATTACATGCATTAATCAATCGTACAATCGAGGAGGTAAAACAAAAAAACGGATTATTACTCAACAAGCTCGACAAGCTCCAGAATTTCGATCGTACTATTGAATTCGATTTCATGGGAACCAAGAATTTCAGTGATTCATCTGTGGCAATCCTCAAAGACTTATTTGGTCTCATTTTTGTGAAAAGTTTGGCTGTTTTGCAAAGACATAAAATTGTTAGCGAAATTGTGCACCTCATTGAATCAGGACAGAACTTAGTGCTGGGTGTCACCAATGCCGATGGAAACAGAGTATACGGTGATACCTCCAAGTCTTATGATATTCACACCATTTGGAGCTCCATTAGAAAGGAACTCCAATCAATCATGTCAACTTATATCTACGATAGTTTTATTGTTAGTGGAAATTCAGATATGATTTCCACTAGTAGTAAAATTTATGATATTTTGAGAAAGAGGGAATTGTTTCAGTTCGAAGATGTTTCATACGACAAAACTTCCAAGGGTCCTGAAGATTTACAAGTGATGTTGCAAGATATGTTCCCTGGTTTTCTCCTTTCGGATTCTTTTAAAAGAAGCCAAGAAAATGAATCTAACACACCATACATTAAAAATGAAAAATTTAGTGCAGTTGTTGAAGTTCTCGTACCAAAGAATTTATATAACATGAGGGTTATACTTGAATTCTTTTTAATCTTCATTGCAGGCTCACAACAACTTTTTGCAGAAGAGAAATCACACAATCCACAGAATAAAGCTGCCATTCAATTTTTTGAGGACTTCATGAAAATTTCATTTCTTGCTCATGTCAGGGAGAGTCTTGATATTTCGTTCAAGGAGTATGTTGGAAACACATTGCATTTATCTAAAAATAATAATGGTCATCCATTCTCATCGGGATTAAAACTTGATTTAATTTCAATGGATAAATCACAAACCACTGGTGATATTGGTGTTCTGACTAACAGCAATAGTTTCACAGTCATCTATCAGAATGCTTTGGATTTCAAAAGATTATTTTTCAGTATCTGTTCAGTTTTTAACACTTCTTTAACATACAGAAATGAATTCAGTACTGTGATTTTAAGGTTCTTGAATCAATTTTCTGATTCCTATTCGTCATTCTATAATGAATTGTTATCTGGATCAGAAGAGAACAAGGTTGTCGATTACAACTCCTTGGCAAGTAATAAGCCAATACTGAGAACCAGTAAGTGGATACGAGTCCCCTCTCTTACCGAGATCAGTGGTTTGATTGTCCAATCTCAAGGAAATAATGCCGAGCTCAAGATTCTTGTGGGAAAGGAGTTACAAATGTTAATGTTCCAAGGTGGCGATGAGACTACTTTCGACATAACAAAGGACGACCTATTGGATAATGAATCATTTAATCAAGTTTGTTATCTTTTGTTGACTACTTCGTGGATCTTGACGTGGTTACCAAAAATTAAGAAGGAATCTAATTATACTGGGAATACCAATGATCTGCATTTCACGCTTTCCACAATCGATAAGCTCAGATATGAATGGACCTTCTTGGAAAATGGAAGATCTACAATTCATATTGATCCAGGAGTTCAAGATATTCAACAAGATAATCTTTATTTGGCTTTGACGAAGGAAAAATTACAAGGCTTTGATGAAGTAATCTCCAACTTCCAATCGATCAAAGAGCGTACTTTATTGGCGTTGAGATATGACTTGAGATGCAAGGCCATATATTACATTGCTAAATCGTTCAAGCTGATTGATTGGACTCCGATTACAGAACCTGGAGATTCGGACCAATTTATTGGCATGTTGAACAAGGAAGTATTCTCAATTGATAATAAACTTACGAAATACTTGAGTGATTCAGAGAAAGAAAGTATTTTCGTTGGATTATCTGAATTCCTTGATATTTTGGTGATACAAGGTTCTCAATTGGTCAGAAAGATCAACTCCAATGGTATCAAGAGAGTGCTCTTGAACATATTCACATTACAGCAGATGTTGAGGAACTTGTTGAAGAACCCTGAAGAGGTTGATTTCAGTAGATCGTCGGTCTACTTCGAACTATTCACCATGAATGAGTTCAATTTCCTCAACTTTGTCAAGACAAACGAAAGAGCATACACACTGGCAGATTTCAAGAATATGGTCAGGTTGGTTTACAGTGAGAAGTTGGCAGATGGAAACGGTACCCAATTCAATAAGACCAAGTACAACGATTTGGTTAGCAAGATAGACCAAGCATTTGTACGTTAAGATTAGTATTGTCGGTATTCGAAAAATTAATACTACTCTATTAAGATCTGAGGGATCGAAGCTATATACGCCTGTATAGTAAAAGATGAAGAAACGTTATTAAGGTAGTATTGCACCAAAGTTCGGTGACATGGAGTTAGCTAAGCCCCGCTAGTCTAACAATGTCTTCCAAAAGAAGTAGAAGCCTTGAGGTTGAGTCTGTCACTGATTCTTTCGAAGAAAAATCTACCGAGACCGGAACCAATCACAACGGAAAAGAAGTAGACCGCAGTGTAGGTCATGGCTACCAACATCAAGGCGTAGCCGAACAAGTCTGGGAGAATACACAAGATCAATCTGATGAAGTCTCTGTAGATGGTGGAGGCCAAGGACAAGCTGTTTGGAGATTTGTCCTTCTTGTCAGACTCGTAAGAGTTGGCTCTAAAGAGGGCAGAGTTGGGTTTCTGGATGCTGTCATCGCTTTCATCGCCACAACAGTTGCCTGCTTCCTTGGCAACAGCGCCATTGGCCTCACCGTGACCTTGTCCAGGATGACACTCCACATAGACAGGGTTTTTCCACACCTTCTGCTCCAAGTACATTCTGAGGAACTCAAAGCCTCTGGCAAGGAAAGCAAGAACAAAGAACAACACGAAGATACCGAAGGCTTGGGCCTTGGTGTTGGCCTTCAATCCGTCCCAAAGCACAGGGTATCCCTTGAAGTGGGTGGTGAACGTCATGTGCATGCCGTCCATGCCGTCCATGTCCATACCACCGTGGTCCATACCACCGTGGTCCATTCCACCCATTCCTGTGGAAGAAGGCATGGCCATGCCGGTGGAGGTGCCGTGAGCCATATCGGACATGTCCATGGACATGGATCCCATTCCCATGTGACGCTTCATAGTGAGTTTTTAGAGTTAACTGCGGAGATGAACTATAGCTGACGACGGTGACAACTGAGGCAGACTTTCACGACTTGAACTAGGGGGATTGGTTCACTGTTCGTTGCTGATAACACGGAGGATTTGCAACGCTTAAATATTTCCAGCGAAAGAAGACTAATCGATCTGATGATTTTTGTTAGGACAATCCATCATTATAGGCTAATAATTTGCTCTTTATTGCGAGCAAATATTCCTGCCCTATACAGTGGGGATTCCTGCACACACGCCGGGTTTCACCGCGAGTACATTTATGGTGCGAATGTGGAATCTAAGATCCACCGAATCGGTTGATGTTTCCAGTGAAGGGCGAAAAGTATTGGCGAAAAAGGTTTGGGATCAGCTGGAAGGCAAGGGGACAAATAACCGGAAATTGGAGTTTGAGCCATATTCTTGGCCGTTTATAGCCTCGGTAGATACGTGAGCGAATCACATCCCATGGTGGTGAAAAATATGTATTGGTACTTATGGGATATGTAGCGGAAGTGTTGAGATGACAGTCGAGCACATTGTCTGTGAGAATTGGGCAGGATGGAGGTGGAGCGGAAATTGCATTGGGAGCAAATTTATGAAGCAAGTTGAGTTCCTTGGGCTTCCGTTTTTTTTGCATCTCCTGAAGTGTAATTATTATGATCCTCCTGATCATCACTTCACAGCTATTCTTTGAGGACATGTGGACATCTCTTGGATTCGTCTGATGTCAAGACATGTTCATCCAACCAGTCCTTACCAACAAACCGGACTCCACATGCGACACACGATCCGGTCAATGGGAGCTTGTCCGTTAATGTGTGAGACAACTTTCCCTTGGGATCGTCGAACTTGAAGTGGATGTGCAACAAGTGCTTCTTGTAGTCATAGGGACGGTTGAAATGTTGGGTCTTGTGGTTGCACATGTATCTGGGGTAAACACACTGGAACCGACCCACTTCGTTGTGAATCCGCAAATGACGGGTCAAATCTCTGCTGATATGCTTGTTACAAATAGTACAGATGGCACCCTTGGGATTCCGTTTTTTCTTCCTCTTGAATTGATCCCCATCAGCACTGGCGTCCTTGCTAGATGTTGACGTGGTACTTTGATGGGAGCTGGTACGTTCCAATGGATGAGTATCGTACGAAGAATTAGAGACTGGTGATACCCCCACCAGCGCATGATCCTTATTAGGATCAAGAAAGTCCAGTTCTTCGGTTTCACTGAGATCGTCCGGTCCACTAGGCTCACTGACATGATTAGTTTTGGGTTCCGAAGATGCACGGGCCAGCCCGTCGACATCTTCTAAACCAATTGGTTTGAACAAAACCAGTGGAGAGGGCAACATTTCGGTGGGATTCACGTCGAAATTGAACCCGTTCATGTCAGCGGGATGTTTCTCATTTGAGTTCAACTCGTGAACCTCTGACTTGGGCTGAACCAAATAATCCTCAAAGTTCTTGCTAAAATTATTGTAATCTTGTTCGTTATAATTGATATGGGGAGAGAAGAATTGACCCGAAAGAGACGATTCTTCGAAGTAGCCCGCCTGGTTGGTACCCGGGGGCTTCATGTTTGGTGTCATGTTCGAATGCGTAGATATAAAGTTTTGTAGGTCTGCACCATCATAACCTAAATCTGGCTCTATAATGCGCAAATCTGGTTTGTTGAGTTCATCCTCCAAATCGTTGAATTGGCTGATGGCCTTGAATTGCTTCGATGGGACCAAGTTTCCCGGTTTGCCACCTTTTGGAGTGAATAACGAATCGACACTGCCATTGGAATTGATGTTGGGAGGAGCACCATTGATGTTGTCTAGTTTTATGTAAAAACCAGGATGCTTGTTCTTTTTAGGTCTTCCTCGAGGACGAGTTCCAGGAGTGGATTCACGGAACGATGGGTAGGGTGGAAACAATGTCTGGGAATCGGAAGTGGGCGGAACGGGTGCAGGCTGTGAAGAGGAAGGAGCCTGATCGATTGGAGGTGGATCGGACGATTTTTGCTGGTAATCGCTGAATGAATCGAACTCGAAGTACGACTGACGAAGAGGGTCATGGGACGACGAAACTCCAGAATCGTAATAGCTGGGAACGGCTTTGGTGACCTTGTTCTTGGAGATGGAAGGAAACGAGTTCTGTCGTACGGTCTTGGGTTTCTGGGCCTTGACGGTTTTCGGAGCGAGTTTGTTGCCTTTGGGCTTGGTCACCGGGGGCGTCAACGGCATGTTGTTGTTGGAGGGACTGAGCCGGCGCTTTAGATGGGAGTCGGGAACGGGGCCCAGATGCTGGGCCACAAGGGTGGGGGCCTGGGCAAAGGGCTGGGCCGGCTGGTTGACGGGGGGTCCAGCGTACAAGTGGTCAATTCTGCTGGAGGGCACCAGGAAGCTGGAGTATGTGAAGTAATCGAGGTCAGGATCTGGGCCGTTGGAAGCCAACAACGGAGTGCCGAGGGCAGTGGTGTTGGCACTATTGGCCGGGTCCAAGGGGTTCAAGAACGCCGACATGGCGGGCTCCGGTGCCGCCAAGTCGGCTACGGGCAGTGGAGGCCCAACAGACACCGAAGTGGGTCCGGTGGCTTCGTAATGGTGGTACAAGGCCTGTGCAAACAGGTCGATATCCAGGACGTCGGGAGGGGCGGCGGATGCCCACTGGGGGTCGTGGAACGCCCGGTGGTGGGCCGAAGAGGTGTTTTCTGGAGGGATTCCCTGGCTCCGGCCGTTGAAGTTACCGGGATTGGCATTATTCATGGTGACATTGAAGATGGAGGGGCCTGTGAGAGTTGTTTGGTGGGATAAAAGGGTGCGACCTGCGACACGACCTGTTGCGACATTCGGTGGTATGGACGGTTGCTGTTGGAGGTCACGAGGAGGGCAGTAACGGGCAGGGTGCTCGATAGACGAGAGGGGCTGGGCCGGAAGGGATGGGGTGTAGGAGGTGAGAGGTGGAGGTGGGAGGTGGAATTGGCCCCCATTGGAGGGTAGTGGAGGACAGGGTCGGGCAGAACAGTTGACCGACCCAATGGCAAGGTCGAGCAGTCGAGGGGTGGGTGAAGCCGGATCTGTGGGAGGTGGGACTATGGGGAAGTCGGAACTATAGGTACGGAAGTGGAGGCCGGAGGGCCGAGCCGAGCCTTGTGACTGGAGATGGGGGACTGGGGATTTGGTTTGATGGTTAGATGGTGATTCGGCGATTTATTGCATGTCTGGGGCAGATCGAACGTGGGAAAAACCGAGCCGTGGTGTAGAGACTGGTAGGTTGGTCAGCCCTTAGTCTGGTGGGTCAATGGGCTGTTTGAGACCGTTGTTGGAGACCGGAGCTTGTTTCATACGAGGGTGCATGTGGACGGTTTTAGTTTTTTCTGCACATGCCGAAGGTGTGTGGTGCGCCGGTGATTCCCGGTGACTTCGGTGTTTGAACTGGGGAGGTGGTTGGAGGTCCCTGGGTAATTCTAGGGGCTCCGCTTGGAGATGGAGATGGCTTGAGGTTGTTAGCGACTTTTATTTCCCCGACAGGTGGGTCGGGTCCGAAATGTGCATCTCCGATGCCTTAGACCGACATGTGCATGCAGGCTGACGGTATTTTCGGTGTCTGTATTATGTGTGGATGCTGGTGTCTGCAAGCGTGTTCTGCGGGAGAAGCTGTGCAATCAGTTTCTCTGTAAATATCTGCACTGCTAGTATGCATAGTGCGGCATCTGCAATGGAACAGGTGTCTGCCTACTTTTGAGCAAGTAATCGTGCCTGTTCGGTACCCATTCTGTTCATGTCTGTGTCTGCAGTGACTGCGGTGTCTACGGTGTCTGCGGTGTCTACAGTTTCTGCGTAATTTCGGTGGCTGCGCTGCCCACGATGCCCGCGATGCCTGTGGTGTTTGCGATGTATGCGTTGTCTGCCGTGTCCGCCGTGTCCGCCGTGTCTGCCGTGTCTGCCGTGTCTGCAATGCCTGCAATGTCTGCAATGTATACGTGGTCTGTGGGCTCCACCATATACAAACTGCGCTTTCTAGTGTGTCTGCCATTGCAATTGCGGCCCTGCGGTCTGCAGTGGCCGCCTAACGCTTCCTTTATCGTTGAAAAGTGTGCACGGAGTTGTGCAGACATGTCGCAAAGGAGGCTTAATCGCCTCCATCTCCAAAAGATCGGATCGCCAGATTGAATAGGGCATTTCGCCCGTGCTGATATGCGTTCCGGCTTAGTGGGGATTGCAGCAGATGCCTTCCCCTTTCGGCTACATCAGACCCCAAGCTGTGTCATGCAAGTAATTTTCCCAGTGGGTGAGAGCGGTTTTATTCTGGCGAAGAGGAAGTATGTGGGACACTGCCAGAGGTGCTTCGCTCCCTGACATTTCCCCTCCACAAATGTGTTGGAAGTGGTTGGGGCTGCGTCTCCAGCAAGTATTATGTCGGGGTGGTTTGAGTTTTAATACGGCTGGCTGCAACCCTTCGCGATATTTTGTACCCGATGCACCGATACAGAGGAGGTACAGACACAGGGGATGCAGAAGATGCAGCTGCGTCAACTGCAACCACGGTGGTACCAATTGCTTTCAGTCTTATACCCGCAAAAATATTTCGCTAGACCACGCAGGTGTCAGTGTCCATCTCCGCGGAAGCAGTCCTGGTGCCATCCACTCGTACTATATTACTATGTTTGACCACGGTGGTGTGTACCACGCTAGCCCACACTGCCAAATGTGGTCGTGAAACCCCCCGAACCCTGGGCCAGATAGCCTGTTCCAGGCGTGACCTCATCTACCAAGAACACGCTAGCGAATGCGCGAACCTCGGTAGACGTGGGAAAACGCATGGATCCCATCAATTTCTTCGGCATCATGCGCCTGTGCTTCCACATTCCAGTCGTTTGCTGGGTACTGCAAATACCACAGTCACGGAAACTAACACCTCATGCAGGGCATATATGGTTTGCAGTGTCTTTCTGGGAGGTGGCCTGGGCGACTGGACTACGGTGGAAAACTCATGCAGAATACTGCAGACAGCAGGCAAACTGCAGGAAGACAATAGGCGAAACCAGGAGGACAATAAGCAATAGCAGAAAGACAATACCCAATAGCAGACCGAAAATACGCAAAAGCAGTAAGACAATAGGATGCAGGGTGGAGGCATGGCGTGGAGGATCCTCACAGCCTTCATACGCACCATGACCCATCACGGCCCACCCGAACTGGCTGAACGTTTACGGCAGGTCAATGCTACCCCCGCCGCAACCACTTCAGCGTGCCATGTAGGCAGTGGCCGGAAATTCTCTCGGAAGTTTTGGGGTCGCAGCCCGTGGAGCCTCTCGAGCCCACGGAGCCTCTGGGCCATTTGCCAGTGTCTGTGGGCTTGCGTCGGGGCCAGCTATCCCAACCACTACTTGTATGGACCGAGCTGTCTGTCAATGTGGTTGTGCATAAGTGTGCATGAACGTCTGACACTTGTTGGTTGACGGCACTCTGTCCAACAAGTGCCATCCGGTGCCATGCGAAGGCACCAGTTTCCAGTGTATGCGTGGAGAGAACCCCTCAGAATCGGGTTATTTTATTTAGTTCAGGCTCCATCGGACCTCGATGGATCTAGATCTGGCGATCTGTTGAGTTTCCCCTTTGCACGTCCCTTGCTGTTGCCCTCATAAACTTGCCACCACTCTCCAGTCCGTCTATTCCAAACATGCCTCACGCTAGCCATTGATTGGTGGGAAAGCTTATTTCTATGCACCCAGCTGCACCTCACTCAAGTGGGTTTATTTTATCGTAAAAAACTCTAATGTTAGACAGGCTCAATATGGCGACGTCGCTTAACTGGGGAAGAAATCATGCCACGCCCCATGCACCCCCACAGGTGACAGTTGCTCCTGCACAACCGGTGGCCATGCGTCTCACAAGCCCTAAACCGGTGCATAATTCTGTACCACCTCCATTACTACAGTGACCGCACGCATGCTTGCATCACTACCGCAGCTGCTGGCATCGGGCTGTATGCAGGTGGAGGGAGAGGGCTGCGGTGACGCACGGCGCCTGTATGCAGGCAGGATAACGCTTTGTTTCAGTTATAAGGTACATA
Organism: Suhomyces yuchorum; assembly: GCA_030571845.1. Lineage (NCBI taxonomy): Eukaryota > Fungi > Ascomycota > Pichiomycetes > Serinales > Debaryomycetaceae > Suhomyces > Suhomyces yuchorum. The sequence goes on along the minus strand of JAJLYW010000006.1, from coordinate 400,648 downwards.
CGAGATTAGCTTTGGAGTAAGGCGGTCCAGATACGACAAGACCTGAGCTGTGCCTCAGCCCTGGTACGAAGGCGCCGCCGTTGGAGCACCCTTTGCCGTGTAAATACCAGCGACCCCACTTTTGCTCGCTGGTGCTCCGCCGCCGGGGCCAAACGTGCCCCCACCCCCGGATTCAAACACCCCACCGGGCAAACCACCGGGCGACCCACACTCCCCGGGCACAAGATTTGGCCCCGTGTCTCCCCTCCCTGTTCTTGGTGCCAGGCGCTGGTTGGTACCTGACCGCATTCTAGAAGTGGAGGTGGTCTTCTAGAACTTCCGTGCCTTCGCCTACAAGGACCTTCCATGCTGCTGTTCCTGCACATGCGCGGGGCTGCAGTATTTTGTGGCTTTGCTGTACTATCCCGCCGTCGTGCTGCAACCATGTCATATTGCTGCATCGCTAAAAATATCCCAGGTTTGGGGTTCTTTTGCATTACATGCCACCGTTTAGGAATCTGCACCTGCGGTGGAATTTCCACTCTTAACCACGCCTTCTCCTACGCTTATTACACCCAGAGTCTTTCCGCCCCGGGTGCTCGCCTTTGGTGGCTGGCCCCGCTGCCTCCGGGGTAAGCAGCGGAGGGGCCGAGGCGGGGCGGCCCCAGATCCTCACTACTCTGGAGGCGCTCGCCTCGTTTGCGAGCAATCTGAAATCTCCAAGCATCAGGGTCAAGAACGGTAGGCCCGTTTGCTGAGAATTTTCTGGGTCGGGGTCCGGCTGTTATTATCTACTGTTTAAATTTTATGGTGCTGGTTGCATCATCTGGAACATTGGCACCTGATAGTTTCTGTGGGCACTCACTAAGCATCGTTAGCTTCCAGACCCTTGGTTTTGTGTCGTTCCACCAGCACTGTTCTATTTCCGTGGTCCGTCTCCTGCATCTTCCATCTTCATCTTGAATCTTCCATCTTGCATCTTCGCTCTGCTCTGTTCTCTCTACAAACCGCTCCATAACCTCCACCTTCTTCCACTTCTCCCCTGATTCTTATTGTTCTCAGCCCCCTCCCTGGCCCTTTCTCCGTTTCCTTCTAGGTTAGTCCCCCTGGATGCCATGCTTCCTTCGCTTCCAAGACCTAACTGCCCGCTCCATACAAAATATCTGTATATCCGCAGCTCTCTGTCCATCCAGGTGCGTTTCCGCAGCAATCGTTCGTAAAACGTTTGTCATCAACCCCCCTCCACCCATTGCCCTATGATCCGGCTGCCCTGTCGCGTCTATCCAGGCTTTTGGGGCAACCCCATCTCTGCCTGTGGTGGGCTCCGGTTGGTCCTCCGTGGGGCCAATCGGCTTTTGCTTCTATTGTGCGTTCGCCTGAGCACCCGCATGGACCTTCGCCTGTGGCCTCGCTTCTGCAGCCACTGCTTCTTGCCGCAATCGTCGCCGTCGCCGCGTCTGGCGCTGCTTGTGATGCCTGCTGCCTGTTGCCGGGCCTTCCAACCGGAGGTTTCTGCGGTTTTCGCCGAGCTGGTGCCCCCGCCGGCCAACTGCCCCCTCCTCTATCCCAGCAAAGCTACCATTGCCAGGCCCCAGCGGTCCTGGGACCCACCATTACCCACTTTGCCTCGTTTGCTCACTGGACCCTTTCCATGGACCATATACGTTCTTTGCTATTGGTGTTCTCTGGTGTTCTGGTGGTGTCTCTTCTGGTGCTTACTCTGCCCAGAGATGGCCTTCGCTCCGCACCTTCATGGGTCCGGGCTCGTGGCAGTGCCAATAACACCCCATGGCCCTCCTGCACACAGAGGCCACGGCTCCCTACACAATTGTGGTCCCTGAGAACTCAACTCCATCCTCGCCACCATCACCATGAGCTACTTCGTCTTGGGTTCCACCGGTCTCACCGGTAACAGATTTCTCCAGCTCCTCGCCAACAAGTCCGAGGTGTCGTCCATTGCCTCCGTGTCCCGCCGCAAGCCCGCAGTGGAAGCAGACAACCTAGACGCCATCGTTGCGGAAGACGCCTCCCTGTGGCCCGGCATCATCCTGGAGCAAGCCAAGAACGTCAAGGTGTTCTACTCTGCCTTCGGCACCACCAGAGCCGCAGCAGGCTCTGCTGAAAAGTTCCGTGCCATTGACTACGGTATCAACTACGAGGCCGCTAAGGCTGCGAAACAGGCGGGTGTGGAGACCTTCGTGTTGATATCCACCACCGGTGCCGATTCGTCCTCCCGCTTTGTCTACTTCAACAGCAAGGGTAAGTTGGAGGACGACATCGTGGCACTCAAGTTCCCCCGGACCATTATCATGCGTCCCGGTGCTCTTATTGGCCAAAGAGAAGTCCCCAAGGACTTCTTGAACGGAATGGCCGCTTCCCTCGCCAAGTGGACCAGAAACACCCCATTGGCCTTCCTCACCTACGGTATTGATGTGGACGATTTGGCCAAAATCACCTACGACACCATCCAGGAGGATTTCGACCGCTCCAGCCCAGTGGTCAAGCAGGTTCTGGGTAAGGAAATTATTGCAAAGGCTGCAGAACTCAAATAATTGAAAAAAGCTTGTGAGCCCATCGTGTTACGGGTACACGGGCACTCACTTTGTTCCGGGATTCAGGCAATGCTCGTGTGTCCACGGCGTATTATCAACTGCAATTGACCTGCCCGAACACCTGATTTTGTCCCCGTTTTCCCCGACATTGTGCTTCGATCGAAAATTACTATGTTTGGATGTACGTGCTACTGTTTACGCTATTTATGGGATCTTTCATCTGATGGAATTCCACCTCAGACTACTTTAATCTCACCTACCTATTCACTATTCTCAAACCGTAGGCGCTGCCAGGCCATTGTCAAGCCAAAAAGGTGTGGACGGCTCACAGTGGAGCAACCTGGGAAACAATACATGTGGTTGACGCTATCTTTGGTGCTTGTGCTGTGTTAAAGAGCACTGGCAGCTTGAAAATATTCAATGTTCTGACTAAGTGTACATATTACTTAACGCAAGTGTATCGGCAATTCGGAACTACAAAATGGAGAGCGAAGGTCCAAGTGTGAAATCAGTTCGTCCATCAAAGTGGTATCTACGTGAGTTGTTCCGATTGCCTGATGTTGAACCTTTGCCGGTGTACACTAGTAAAATTATCGTAGACTAAACTGGACTTATTGCAGTACCAAGAAGCCCGAGGTGCCCCGGAAGGACCCCGGAAAGAACCCCCCGCTAAACCCAACAAACGGCTCTTTTCGGCGATAGCAGATGGGAAACCCAGCTCAATATCACACCTATCGCAGCTCTTCTCAATCAGCCTATCATGTGAAGTATTATGATGGAATAGTAGAATAGTCTTTTGTGGTCCCTACATTTGGAGTTTCCATACTTCTCCCCGAAGATTATTATTAGCCAAACATAAAATATCGCCAAACCCAAGGGTATTATTAGCAATTTATTGGCATAAGACATTCAGCACTTTGTGGTGGATATCCAAGAAACCCCACCACTACTCCTCAGGCTATGGATAATTCTTCCACTGTATCCGCTTGAAACCTTAACCTCGCCTTGTAGACAACCCCGTCAGGCGTTCATAATCAGCAATCACAAATGACGTCAATTAGCTTATTACGAGACCAAAGCTTAAGTTCTTCTGTTACATCTCCGGCCAGACCCTACGATAAACTATGGCATTGGGATGTGAAACCGGGAGAGCTCGGAATTCGAGGCGGATCGATGTCGATCCCAAGCAACTCTGCTATCTGGTGATGTTCCAGCGTGGTACCGTTTGGCGTTTGAGATTTGTGGTGCCTACAGCGTTTTCCATTAACATACATTGAAATACCTAAACTAATAATTACCCGAACTGAACCAACAACTTTTATCGTACACCACTCTCCGGCTCTATAATTTCTTCTCTAACTCATTCAATCATAGGACACTTCTTGGAAGCGTCCTCGGTCAAGATGTGCTTGTCTAGCCAGTCCTTGCCCATGAAACGGAGTCCACAAGGGCAGGTTCCCCAGTCGAACAACTTGTCACTGAGATTATGGAGTCTCTTGACACATGGGTCGTCGAACTTGAAGTGCCTGTTCAACAAATGCTTCTTGTAGTCGTAGGGACGGTTGAACTTGCCCAGCTTGTGACGGCATTGGCCCTTGGGGAACTTACAGGTGAATCTGGCTTCCGATTGGTGGGTTCTCATGTGACGGGACATGTCTCTAGTGATTCTCTTTCCACAGATCTGGCATGTCTTGTGGTCCACGAACTGGCTTTCCACTGGAGGGGGGAGCAAGCTGGAGTTGGAGTTGAGGAGGGTGGTCATGTCGGGGTACTGATTGACGTCGATGCCTTGAGGTACCTGGATGGAGAGCACGTTCAGCCCTGGGGCTGGAGCGCCTCCCTGGTAGCCCTGGTAGGGGTTGACGGGGCAGCTGCTGGTCCTGAACTTGCTAGAGTCGTCCTCGTAATAGTTCAGCGGCCTGATGTCTGGAAGGGAGTTGCCCTTGGGGTGCTTAAAGTCTTCGGGCACCTGGGCCATGGATGGCTGCGAATACTGGCCATTGTAGTATTGGGACAGGACCGAATCGTAGGACATCTGAGGGAAGGGACCCTGAGGGTAGGCCGAAGGGGCCAGGCCCAGCATCTGGGCATGGGGGTAGCCTGGGGCACTGGATCCGGCTCCAGGAACAGAAACTCCCGATCCTGGAACAGAGATGCCAGACACTCCAACGCCCACGGCGCCTGGGGCTGCAACACCGCCCCGGTGACTGTAGGACGAAGCGAGGTTGATGTTGGCACTGACAGGCAGGTACTGTTCGGTCTTGACGGGCAGGAACTGCTCCACCTTGACCGCCAGGTAGTGCTCGGGCTTGGGGGTATAGTTGTCGGAGACCACGGCTGGGGCCACGGCCCCGGCTGGAGGATTCATCATGTAGCTGTAGGACTCTTTGTAGTCGTAGTCATGGCCGTTCAGGTCGGTGTCCAGGTGGTAGTGGTAGAGCTGGGACCGGAGCAGCGACAGGGCAGCAGGCTGCGAATTGGAGGAATTGGCCATCAAGGGATTGGCATCGTAGGCTCGACGGGCAAAGTTCTGGGGATGCGATGACAACTTGGAGTTGTTGGCAGGAGTGACGAGCTTCATCAAAGTGTCGACTTCAGGCTGGTAGGTAGAGGTTGAGGGGACAGAATAGTTGAGCAACTCCATTAAGACTGTCTATGATGCATTGGCTGTGGGGTGGAGATGGAACCTTTGAGGATTGGCCGCAATGTGATGAACAAGAGGGATGGAAGATCTGGCCAGATTGTGATATTTAAATAACAGGCCCAGGAGGGAGTAGGCCCAAGATCTCCGATTAAGGCCTTGGAGCCCATGATCCATTTGAGGCGTGAAACAGAGGGTGAAGGTGCACCTGAAAAATAATGCAAAAAATAAAGGCGGTGAAGTATCGAAGTTTTACCAAGGCATTTAGCTGGAAAAATAAAATACAGTCAATTAGGCATCAGCGTGGGTTCGGTTTAGGGTTTGTATCTGTGGCAGGGCCTGAGCCAGGGTTAACGAATTAAAAAATATCGACATTTATTATTTTGTGAGTCTTCCGTGTCCCAAACAGGAGGGGACCCCGGGGCTTCGAACTAGGGCCTAGGAAGTGCTAGAAAATATTCCTGGCTCACAAAGCCGTCGCGGCTGCCGACTGGGAACGTGACTGGAGGCAACTGTCGGTGGTGCGCAAAAGAAACCCAAAGCTTAATTCGCTAGCGGTTTTAGTCACATGTCCCTAGTGGGGATACGAGGAATGTCGCTCGCCTGTATGCAGGCAGGGCTTCAGCCTAGGCCACTCTGTTGTTACCTCCCCTACCTGTTGGCCAGCTGGCCAACCGGCTGGCCAGCCCACGCCAGCCCTTCCAACCACGGATGTTATCGGGCCCCCGGTCCGCGTTCCGCTCCGCAGGTGCGGACTTCGCCTGGTTTTGCTCCAACTCCATTCTTCATGCACAGCACAAATTTCACTTGTTTGAGTGCCTCCACCTTTTGCTCCAATTTCCCAAATCTCTTGGGCGGATCTGATATAACCAAAGATGCTGTTTACGATATCGAGGCTGTTTTTGACCCACCAAGCAGCTCAATGGCAGATAGTCTGGTTAGCGCTCACCTGGGTCCTTTAGGGGGTTGGGTTGGTGAGCACCCTATTGTAGTCGTAGATTGCATCCACGAAGCCCGCCATGGGCTGGAAACCCATCAAGCACTGGACATCAGCAGCACAGCTAGGCTGTCCTCCACTCCGACCCCCCACGGTAATGCCCAGGCCGTGTCCCCAGGGTCCGGACGGCTCCAGGGTCTGATTCCAACCGTTACGGGCTCTCATAACCATGATCAAATTGACAAATCTCATGTCATCAGATTTCCCCTGGCCCATAGTTAACAGTAGCTGAGTGAGAATTTCTAAGCAGTATAGTGCAAATTAGTAATTTGAGACTGGGCAACTCTCGGATCTATCAGCATAAACGAAAGCTGTCAAGAAAATTCGACCTACATAACAATACATACTCTTGCAGCTTTGTGCAGGAAGCTGCGGGTGACAAGCAGTTAATGCTCGTTAATTATAAGGACCCTCTAACTGAAAAAATAATCTCGGTCCATGCACTTCCTGCCCACTCCCGAGCGAAGGTACGGGAGAAGGTGCCACATACGAAGGGAAGGGCAGGAACCAAGCTGGAGTCCATGTATCCCACCGCACAGATATCTACGGGGAGAGGGCTCGGGCCCAAAGGGCGGGAAGGCGGCCAGCCCACCTCATCGAAGGCCTCCAACGGGCATCCACCGATCGATTATTTTCGCCTTAGATTCGCATCCAGGAACTGAAATTTCATCATCATGCCGATGATGTACGGATGGAGTAGTGGAAGCGGTTGGAGTAGTGGAAGTTGCGCAATGAAAGCAATTCCGGCTGACTATGGCATCATGGCAAAGAGGGGGCAGAACAGCCCCGGACAGGCCTGCACACCCTGCACACTGCCGATAGTTCCTTCGGTTCCTTCGAAGCGATAACGTCTCGCTTACCATTTCCCTGGTGGCGTACACATGCGTGGAGGGCTCTACCTGGGCACATCTAACCCCCAAGCGAGGAATGGCTCCGCTCAGGGGTTTGCGCCCACTTGCTATTATGCCAGTGATTATCCCATACCGTCCAACAATGGTCCATCTGGCGCATCCGAGCCTGTCACCAAGGTGTCACCTTGGTGTGCCGACTAGTGCTTCAAAGTTGAGGCTTCGGCTGCAGCGCAATTCTAGACTGGCAACTGCCTGGCCCCATTAGCTCATGGCCTCATCAACCCATGCCTGGGTGTGCCTCTAATTACAATCGCAAACTGCTCGGGCTCACTCCAAAACGTAGGGTTGCGCTTGTGGAATATTCACCCGAGGCCAAGAACTGATCTGCCTATTCTATAGTTAGATGGACTAATCTCATAACGGTTAGACGGGTGGCTACAGGGCACACTACATGTCAGAAACACGTCAATTTCCAATTGGCCGGGGAGCCTACCTTGGCATGGTTCCGTACATGTGGAACCAGGCGGTGTTGTGCAACCGATGTGGTGACATGTGGACGGCCGTGGCTGTTGTTCCTAGCCTAGGGGCCCCATCCTGTCGCTTCTGGGTTCGTATCTGGGGTTTGGCCTGGAGATGTTGGGGTTTGACCATCGCGGGTTGCTCTGAGGGCTTTGGTCGGGAGATTGCTGCTGGCACCGGAGTGCCAGGCTGTCTCGGTGCCGTAGACACCGGTCCGGGGCCGTTGACGGTGCTTAGGCTGTCGCATGGAAATGCTGTTTTGGTGATGTTGAGAGCCTGACACCACAATTTCAGGCAGGAGGTTGCTGATGACGAACCACCTCTAACACAGAATTAGTATTCCAGTAGACTGTAGGGTGGACTAATGACCCGCTAGACAAGCGAGGCTGCCTAAGGATGCTGTCAGATTATCATTCAGACTTCTTAGCCTGCGTGGGCCCTAGCACCCAAAAGCCCGCCGAGCGCCATCATTCCGGCTATTCTTCACCTGGGGCCTGGTGACACGGCGTTGTACCGATGGTGATGTTGTAGCAGCATATTCTCTTGCGCTTCGGTTCGGCAGAATGAGGAATGACTGAGAAATCACATGGGAATCGAAGACGAGATGACCTGCGACTAGCTGGCCACTGTGCGCTGTAGGTACCCCAGAGTGCCACTGTAAGATGACATCGCTAGGGTTACCCACACTCACACATTTTCCGAATATTGCATGGGAGTGCATGCTGGAAGCGGCAAGGGTGAAAAATACCACATAGCCTCGTGGAAATCTGACACTTGACGAAAACGATTATCACCGAGATACAACCCCGAGAAATGTGAAATTTGGCCCTGGGGTCCGACACTTGCGCTCTGTGTCTTTGTGAACATGTAACAGGTTGGCCAAAACCCAAACTACAAAACTGAAAGCTTGATCTCTGTAATTAGCCGAGGCTTGAGCACCCAAAGGATATTTCCCAGAAGGTTCACGAAAGCAAAAATCGCACCCCGAATGGTTTCCGGGCATGGTTTCCGGGCATGAGGCTGGTGGGCAGTGATACGGTGCCTGAGGGAATGAAAATTAGATCATCAACTCCCTCAAGGCGGACATGGAGATCAAGGCGAGCCAAAGATCAAGGCAACCAAGGCGACCAACAGGATCGAGCCCACCCCGATCAATACGATCAATACGATCAATACGATCCATGGGAGTAAAAAATAGAAAAATCCCCATTCTTCCCACCGGTTGTTCCGTCGAACTACGAACCCATCATGTCCCAATCCGTCATATCAAAGGTGAAGTGAGGCAGGATGTGCTGGATCAAAAAAGGAGTTGTGCGTAAAGTGGTACCACTCCACCCAATGTTCAGCAACCCGGAAATAGATTAAACTAGAGAAGATTGCTTCGGCTAATTCGACGCTCCCCCACTACCCAACTTTTCCGCCTGTCTGACCGAATGGCGGGGTTGGTCATATGGTTGAGCTGCACCCACCCCTCTCTATCATCCCAAGGCTAGAACCCTACAAGACATTTCTGGGGTATGGCTAGGCACGGATCCCTGGGTTTGCTGTGCAACCACGGAATTGGGCCTTTCTCCTTCCACCCTATTGCCCAAAGCAGTCACGATGTCCATGAGCACCATTCTTTGTGTCATTGATTTACGGCACATTTAATTCAATACTAAAGGTTAATTGTAACTCTAAACCTCATATACCCTGAGTTCTACGGTCGTCTAGGTGGAATGACACCACCACAGGCAAGGGGCCACCCTCCACACAGGACCAGCGTGCATTGGTCTAGATTTGCAAAAAAACTATTGGTTAGGAAACGATGAGGGTATTAAACTTAGATCTTGTTACAACGTCATCAGGTGAGGTTCATGTGAAGTGATGGGAGAAAACCATAAAGATGCCGGGGTATGTTGAAAGGGAAACCGGCAAAAATCGTACGATTTGCCCTAGCCTAACAGGCTCAAAGGTAGCAGAAGACTCCATAACGCCAAACTGACCATTGTGATGCATGCAAGTTATGTAGCGAAACCTATACTTAGAATTCCTATCAAACTATCCCAGTCGAATTCTACTACACTGCAACCTAAGGACTTGCTGTTTTAAGTTTATTTTTTGACGCACGTGGCGGGAGTTAGAAGCTTTATACAATAAAGTTAATACGAGCTGCATCCTCCTTCCTATTCGGGAAAGGGTTTTTGGCTATGAGGATGTATGCTTCACGGCTTTGTGGTGATAAGCTATCACTGGCACTAAGAAACATCTTTAAATTACAACTAGCTTTATTACTGCATTCTACAATCGATCTAAACCCTGGAGCCAGGTTATTTACGCCTTAGCACTTCCGCCAACCCCATGGCGATTTAAGGTTTCCTGGACCGTCCGGATGCTATTGCTTCCAGAAATCGTATATACGCCCACCGCCGCCATTTGTTCCAGGTAGGAAGATCTTCTGGTGAAGAATCGCCCATCGAAAAATCTCTAACCTCCGATTTAGCCGCCCCAGCTGGTTGGCCATGGCCTTGATCTGCCACGAGAAACGTGATACGGAACAACGCTGAGTGGTTATATCGCCAGCAAAAAAATAGACGGATCAATGGAATCTTTAGTTTAACGCATTGCATGACATCTGGAAGGATGTAAGTACATTATTCCGAGTAACTTGCATCAAATAGAAGTTTATCTGCCACATAAATCAGGAGGCCCAAACCCAAAACCCTGCGACAAATTCAATTATGAGCAATTATACTTTGGGCCTAGCCAAACACTGGCAAGAATTGGATATCATAAGGCTGAAACTCAGAGTTTATCTTGCGGATTTGTGTGAAGATCAGTCTCCTACACGCCCGGATTTGCATACTGGATAAACGAAGGATGGTAGTAGTTGAGTGAAATTTTCCGTCCTCTCCTGCTATAGGAAATATTTACCTTCATCAAACATGCATCTTCCAAAGACGGTGATGGCATCCCGATTTGGGGTAGGGATGTAACATTTCCTTAAGCCTTTAGGTTCTGGACCAATGGAACCTCGGCTATTGGCCAGAAAGGGAGTTGGGAATTGGAGAGTTGCTGATCATGTTGCAGCCGCACCCCACTTCCAATGTAACTCGGTGGAAGACGTCAACTTTCTGCAGAATGTGCTAAATTGCCCCACTATCGACACTCAGATAAGTTCCTCCATGAATTGGGGCTGACTGGGAGTCCAGGCATATTTTCTGTGCCAAATTGGCCATTATCGAGATAAAGCATGGTGAAGCCTCTGGGAGGAACTTTGTCGGGTCCTCCCGAAGGACGCTCCGGCTTGTAAGTCAAGGCGCCACTGGGCGGCTTTGATGTTTCATAAATAAACAAAAGTTATGAAGAATCTGGAAAATTCCTGTTCTTTGCAATTTTTCGTGAATTTTGGAAATATTCTCAGGGAGTTCTTCCATTAATTGAGAACTCAAGATTTTTGACTTTTACATAACGATAGGATTCCAGATGGCATAGCTCCATTAACACCGAATTTGGGTCAGAATCTCACCCGCAGAAGCATCCAGATAGTGGCGAACGTGTACAATTTTTTCTGGTCCCTCAATTCACAGTAGTCCAATATCAACAAATTCTTACACGTTCAAAAATGTACTGAACAACTTTCTTGATCGTCCAGATATTACAATCTTCCGACCTTTGCCGTTAGCTGAACACAATAGTACATAACATGAACCACTCATACATACTATTAATCTACACTTGGGCGATTGAACAAATTAAAGTAAATCCGACAAAGAGATTCCGAGAACCCAACTTGAATTCTTATAGTAATTATACTTAAGAATTTCGGAAACATGAAGGACAGCAGAACGAAAGCTTTAACTATATGGTAAAAGATTTCTGCTCGGCTCAAGAACTGGGGTATTTTAGTTCATTAGATAACTAAACTGGAGCTAAATGGCCACTCTTAGAATAGGGAACTTAATTTTAACAGGGTCTAGTTGTTTTAAAGTACTTTAGAGGCACTGACTTCAAATAATCATCTAATCATTCCCTTTAGTGATGTTCATACCCTCTTTTCATCTAAAATAATAGACTTGGTTATATCATCAGCTTTAACGAGGAGAACATACGGAAATTACTTCCATGTACCCAAATGAGCAGACACCGGTTCTGTTCAAGGATTCAGAAGATGCATTTCAAAAATTCAGAACCAAAAATGGTATTGTCAAACTAGTTCTCTTCATGAATAATTTTAACCCCGGTTACTTCAGTCATTAATAAGAACTAATGTGCAAGTTCTTAGCCTTTTGAGAATATGTATAAAATAGTGCCTTTCTGTTCTTGCATAGTTTCTACAACTCACTTTCTGGGGAGAGGCATTTTTGGTGGACTTGGGAAGTTTGCTATTCAGCAATGAATATCCAGTTTTACCGAAGTCGTATAGAAAATCTCTTGGACCGCCTTATATTTCTTGAAGTGCCAGGAACAGTGAAACCTCGTGGTTTTAAAGTTTTTCTATTTTAATTATTATGGTTCCGAGAAATATATCTTGGCTTCCAGGTAGATGCTGAATGCATGAGGTTTCTCTCCTTAGTGAAAACCTGCTCTACGCAACAGTAGAAAGCAAAAATAACAAAACATCTTAGGCAATGCTTGATAAGAAGTGTCTAGCAATCAAGTAGCATGGTCCACCCCACAATGCTGTAGAATTTCTTATCAGGGAGAGTTTTCTGTGGGATCTTCCTCGAGGAACCGAATTGCTATAATGCCTAAAACCTTCAAAAAAACAGTCGTACTTCCAAAGTAAACAGACCACACACTCTAGGGTATTATCTCTGCTATGATAATCATCCAAAGGGTTCACTAGGTCATACTGCTCTTTCTTCTACCACTTCTGTCCTGGATTAGTGATAAAGCCAGAAAAAACTCTTTATTCTTGCAAAATCACCCAAGCTTTGATAACCTTACAAGATTTTGAAGAGACTGCAAGTACAGCCCCCATGCCAAAAATAGATGCCATCATGGCCAATTTCTACGAATTATACTGGTGACTCTTCATGGCTTGAAATAATTTTACAGTGCACAGCCATAGCATTGAGAGAGGGACAGAAAAAGAAGTAAGAGCCGGGTGGGCGGCTTGGGCGGCTTAGAGAGTCATCGAGGTTTGACGTGACTAACTGCGATTCAGCAATGCCCGATCTAGCCAATTGGAACCAGCATCGAGGACTTAACTGATCTGGTCCTAATGGACGAGTTAACCAGCATTACATGGAACCAGCACAAATCGCAAGTTGTGGGTGCATTGCTCAACCTGCAAAAGGAGCTAAAGGAGCAAAAATCGTTGAAGGAGCACCCTCGATTGTTAGAAGGAAGGAGTTGTCCGGTGGGCTGACAGGGTTAAATGCTGGATTAAAGTGAATTTATACCCATACAGCTTCAAGGGGTCCTGGTAAGCCCGACAACATGGTGCAACAATACGGGGTCTAAGGGGGTCTCTATTGTGGTAGGCAGTTGGTGCACCGCACCCAAAGGCCAACCTGCAAAAACACCCCAAGCAAACGCAGGCCACCGCAACTTGCGCAGCAACCAGCAAAACGCGGCAGCAGTGCAGCCCTCACAATCGGCTCCTGCGCCAAGCTGCAAAAATCCAACCAGCCTCCGCCACTTGCATGTTACCCATCGTCTAGCACTGCTGGTTGTTGGGAATGCTGGCTAAACCGGCCGGGGTCTTCATAAGAGAATGATGTCCGGCCTTTCCAACCTCTTGCTCGTCTTTTTCATTCAACCCACCCAACTTTTGTCACTCTTTGTACGTATTCATTGGAAGAAATGGCCGTTAGACCCCCAATTATAGTGGAGAGATATCCACCGGAATTTAAGGAGGAGTAAACTGTATCACTACCGGAAACTGCACCATGCAACAGGCGCAACAAGTACCAGGCGCCACCAAGAAATCACCAAATACCAGAATGACACGCAGGTCTCGCAATGTTGACGAAGATGCCCGAAATTGGAGACAGGGACACTGCCGGAAATGGCTCGGCGATTCATACCACCGGGCTACCTGCCTGGAATACCTAGTGGGGGAAAGTGAAATCCAGCACTGCCATGCGCAAGGATGGAATAGCACATGGTCACTACCGACCGCAAGTCAAAGGTGGCCAGTGAAATCCTTTCTTGTGGATCTGCCCACCAGTGGAACAATAGGGTGGAACAACTAGTCAGGTACCACCCCGGTATTGGGCAAATACCTCCCTCCTACAACATCCGAGGGCGCGCCGGACACTTGTCCCTCCCACGGAAGTGCGCGTCCTGGCTATTGTTTGTTTACCTTCCACGCGCCGAAACGCCTGATGTCTCCTTCCAACCCGCAACAACGCTCTAAAAAAAGATCGTAAATCCCATGTGTCATGTTTACCGACCATCGCTTCCCCCTCGGATCTCGCATTTCCCGGTGTTTCGTTATCCTACCGAGCCTCCTGATACATGCATTCCCATGTATTACCTCCGACCCAAATCCCCGTTTCAGCTCCTTCCGACCCAGTGGGCCTTCCCCCTTCCGACTTGCATTCTACGCATTCTTCTTGGTTCCGAGGGCCTTCGTCCACTATATATTACCTGATCCCCCGTCTACGCCCATTTCTTGCTTCTTCCCATATTATCTAAATATCTAACCTTTAGTCGTTCCTTATTCATTCCCAGGTTGGTAGTTATGAAGTTATCAATTCCCTCCGTATTGGCATTGTCTGCCATGACCCTCGCTGCCCCAGCCGCCGACCCTGACTGCTCCACCACCAGAGTCCATGGTCATCACCACCACAAGCGTCAAGTTGTCTACGACTACGCTTACGTGACCGTCACCGTGGACAAGGACGGCTCACTCATTCCCGAGGTCTCCACCCAAGTCAAGGGTGTCTCCTCATCCTCCGTCGTGTCAGCATCCTCCACTTCATTGGCCGCTGCCTCGTCTTCCCCAACCACCTCTTCCACTTCCTCCACTTCCTCCACCTCCTCCACATCGGAAACTTCAACTTCAGCCACTTCCACCACCTCCTCATCCTCTGCTTCCTCCAGCTCCAAGGCAGCCACTTCCTCCGGCTCCAAGCCAACCTCTACAGGTACCTCCGGCAATTCTCCTCCACAAGGTGACTTGGGTGCCTTCCAAGGCCCTAGCCAAGCTTTCCAAGATGGTACCATTGACTGTTCTGATTTCCCAAGCGGTCAAGGTGTGATTCCATTGTGGTACCTTGGTTTCGGCGGATACTCTGGTATCGAGAACAGCGATGGATCCACTGGTGGTTTGTGCAGAGAAGGCTCCCACTGTTCCTACTCTTGTCAAAGTGGTATGTCCAAGACCCAATGGCCATCTGACCAACCAGCCAACGGTGTCTCCATCGGTGGTTTGTTGTGTAAGAACGGTAAGTTGTACAGAACCAACACCAACACCGACTACTTGTGTGAATGGGGTGTCCAAGCCGCTTCTGTCAAGAACACCTTGAGTGAGTCCGTGGCTATTTGCAGAACCGACTACCCAGGTACCGAGAACATGGTTATTCCTACTGTTGTCGATGGTGGCCAATCTTCTCCTATCACTGTTGTTGACCAAGACACTTACTACAAGTGGAGAGGTAACCCAACTTCTGCCCAATACTACGTCAACAACGCTGGTGTCTCATGGCAAGATGGATGTGTCTGGGGTACCCCAGGCTCCGGTGTCGGTAACTGGGCCCCATTGAACTTTGGTGCTGGTTCTGCCAACGGTGTTACTTACTTGTCATTGATTCCAAACCCAAACAACCGTGAAGCTGCTAACTTCAAGGTCAAGATTGTTGCTGACGGTGACGCAACCGTGAGTGGTTCTTGTGTGTATGAGAACGGCTCCTACAACGGCGGTGGTTCTGACGGATGTACTGTTGGTGTCACCAAGGGTAGTGCTGTTTTCGTGCTCTACTAATTCACTTCTTTGTATAGTAAACTTGATAAATAATAACCATTCCGGACAATAAAGAAAAATGAAATTCTGATGCATAACGTATTCCTCAGAGTAGAAGTTACACTTATAGAGACCACATGGAGCATTTCTAAATAAACTTCCTATGAATTTAGCATCTACCCATTGAAAAACTTTGACAATGTAAATATTGATCTATCTCGGAATTAAACTTTTTAAGCGATCATACTATCTACGAATTGCTCTTTTGAGTTAAATAGGGTCACAAAATTATTGCGAACCTCTCCATTATGATTGATTTCATCTAGTCGATTTAAATGAACATTCGGGTCCTTTGGCCCTTTGGGAACCAGTAGGAAGTCATGGTGGGCCCGCACCATACCGTTTATCTTGACAGGTGTACTTGATGAACAAACCCTTACTAAATTAAGTAACTCGGTTCACACAGCCAGCGTTCTCGACTTAAACTCCACCTTCCACCTGGTAGTGGCCTGTTGAAGCAAGAATGTGGGAGTGTCCTGACAACGGTTCCAATAATCGGAATAATTAAGTGTCACCTGGTGCTCGGGCTTGGTAATAAATGGAACCCTACCACAGTCAATTATAGGAACCGATTTTGGCACTAGTATAGCGGTAATGCCATGGTGTCAAGTTCATGGGGGTTTCAACCCGAAAATGCTTATTTTTCAGTTGAGCTTGTAGTAGAATGGTTTAATTCTTGGTATTTAGAATCCAGCACTGTAATTAGGACACTCGGTGATTCTTCATCAAAGCTTGCACGGCTTGATACCCTCTGATCATTTAAGGTTTGGCCAACCTGCGGCCCCAACTTTAGCAGCCTTAAGACCAACAATAACCACCCGGTGGCCAACACTAAGGACCATTCCAGCAATATTCTTCGTAGTGGTGGTTCTCGGTGATTTTTCAGTAGATTTTTCAGCACATTTTTCACAGCAATTCACACCACCCAGTCCCACTGAAAAACTTCCCAGTCACACCAGGAAATGGGGAATTGCTGGAGACCCAGCGTATGCTTCGTTCGGACTACTCCGAACCAGCCAGACATGTAACACTGGACCTTATGAAGAAACGTGGTCCCCCAAGCAGTCCTCGGCGATAGCTGGAATCTCCGTCGTGTCAGCTGTTCACCGGCACGAGAGTAACCGTTCCGGATCGCATGTGGTTAGGAGTGAGATGCATGGCGTCCAAAGCCAGAGATACGAGCACACGGAACTAACAGGCTTTTTGTGAAGCCTCCCCCAACGTTTCAGCTGTGGACAATATTGTTGTCGATTATAATCAGCAGCAACCGCCCTCTAAGCCCCAGTTTGGCACCAGCTGCAGGTGTCCGTGAGCCTTCCACTGCCTGCAGCAGTCCATGCAAGCTGCACCAATCCACGCCACTTGCCGCAGCTTCATGCGATATCCGTGATATTATGGACGAGAACGAATTTCACAACAAACTATTCTGAAGCATGGACGATTTCGCCTCAGTTACCATTTGGTTCGTATACTATTGTTGGGCGAAGAGAATGGTTAGGGTGTCGACGCGAGAATTAGTAAAACTTAGTCAACGGTGGCCCAGATGGAGGTGGATAGAGAATGCGACTACAGGCCCGCCAGAGGTGACCGATATGGCCGATTCCAGAGGGCCAGGATGCGTAGGAGGTTGGAAGTGGATATTGGGCACGTGGATACACCAGAGAGCCCATTGGCATTGGCAGGTTTGACAGTAGCACTTTTTCGCTACTTTGTCCAGACATTGCACAGCAGGCCCTCTTGGCGCAGCAAATGGCCCGCTAGCCCCATCGACCGCCAGCCCAGTGGCCTGATGGTGCACGGCCTCGTGGACCTCGTGGACCTCGTGCACCAATGGAACTTTTCTAGGTAGCAAATTCCATACTTCTCTATGATGCACCAGTGACGTTGACACTATGCACCGATTCTGGCGTCTGGCTGCTCCAATTGTTCGACTAATGGGTGCAATGGAGAGATAATAATCTCCCAAAGCAGCCTAACAGAGGGCCTGTGCCAGTAACAAGCAGCGTTCCTCATGCAATGCAACGTCCTCCAGGTGACAGTCTCCCAACACCATGTCCCCAGACCCAAGCTGTCATGCTTCTCAGTAGGCGAAATTTTTTAAGCAAAAGATAGGCTCCGATAATTTTTTGAGCAATGCGTCAAAGCCCTGGTCGATTATGCATGATATGTCAAGCCCCATAGCTTCTTCGGTAAAACAGTGCTCGTGGAGGACAAAGCGGCAGGCGAGGCTGAAAATAACCCTGAGCCCCAATCGTACCATGTTGGGGTATGGGAGCTTTGCTACTGATGGGAAGAATATTTTGCATGGTGGTGAGGGGGAGGAGTGCAATGTTCTGCATAGCGCGGGTTTTAGCCTTCGCTTCTTAGCATGGACATGGGGCTTTTGGGCCGCAGGTTTGACGGTTTGGGCAGCGATGGTTGGCTTTGTTTCGTCTACATTTTCTGGGTTGGATGGATTGTCTGGCTTATCTGGCTTATCTGGCATTGTCTGGCATTGTACGTGTTTGGGCTCTGTTAACTCTCCGTGGGGGCATTTGCAGCTGCTGTGGAGGAGCCTCATGCAATTGCCGTGGAAGACCCACGGTTTCGCTGCCAGGGCCTGCCAGACACCTCCAGCAAACCGTGCAGTAGCCCAGCCCAGCCCGAAACCTGCGACAGCCCCACTGTACAATTAGGGTTTGGGAGGGTTGTGGTAGCCATCACAAATGCAAATCACAAACCCTGCACCAGGCCTGTGGTTCCCCCAACTTAGATAAGATCACGTGGGGTTCCGACACCGCAGTGTTCGCACCGCGGCAGTCACTTGCGACGTAGACCCCCACACCGGCCTCCGGGTGAGGTTCCTTCCCGGGTCCGGCAGATAGGCCAGATGACGGCAAGGTTGCCAAAATGGTACAGCAAAGGCCCGAGCCGGTAAACTCCGTGCCCCGCCAGGTTGGGCCCTGTCGCTGACCAGGTCTACGCCTCCACATTATTATTTGTTTCAGGCATTGGATATTTTGCCAATTGAATTTCCTGCCTATCCAGCAAATAATTCGTACATTACAATATGCC
This sequence comes from Suhomyces yuchorum, assembly GCA_030571845.1. Taxonomy (NCBI): domain Eukaryota; kingdom Fungi; phylum Ascomycota; class Pichiomycetes; order Serinales; family Debaryomycetaceae; genus Suhomyces; species Suhomyces yuchorum. The sequence goes on along the minus strand of JAJLYW010000006.1, from coordinate 382,101 downwards.
TAAAAGCGAGTGATTCGCGGCTACAGATGCACCTGCATATGCCCTAGTGTTTTTGGCATGGCGGTGCCTGCGACATTGTCGCAGTCTCTGGATTGAGGAGGACTACCTCAAGCGCATTTCATCTCGAGATCGGGAGAATAGCTCGAAAGCTTAATTACACTTCAGGTATCGCCGATACCGCCGTCTAGCTCTGTTTCTGAGGAAGTATGTGTTGCAGGGTTGCGATGGAACTGCCACTAGCCCGTCAATCTGGTGCAGATAATATTTGGCCGCCGCGAAAATAATACGTTTTCTCATGCTAGAGATTCTTCCAAAGAAGCCAATGTGTTCTTTCTTGTCGAACTCCTGTGGAGTACCATGGAAGTTGTGGAATACGTTCCTAGACCGCGGGTGCATTCTCACTGGTCACTTTGAGCAATGCCTGGGACGTCAATTTTCACTGTGACGTCCCTTTCGCTGCCCACAGACATTAGTGCCATTAGTGACGGCCATTAGCCACTGGTGATAACCATTAGTCATTAGCCTTAGCCTTTAGCACTGTTGGTGTGCTAACAAACGCAGTTGTCTGCCCGGGCCATTTTCCAACCGCCACTGCCTACAAACCGCTGGCCACTGCCCACTGTAACCTCCAGTATCATCCCTTTCTACCTCTCACTACAAATGCACCCTGATCTGCATCTTTCGGGCCATAGCCAATGTCCAAAAATATCCAGGGACCTTTGACTTTTGCATAATGTACATGCAGAAGCATATGAGCACACGACAATATGCTCAATCAACTTAGTCCTCGCCAACATGTAATTCCGTCTTGGCATGTTGTTGGCCCAGTTGGTGGCAATGGCACATGGCCGGATGGGACCCTTAACTCTTAACCGGAACCTTTGGTACCATAGTCAAGATACTTGACCAACAGTGGCCCACAGATACGAGCATGTAGCGGGGGCTAAGTCCTGCACCATCGGGGTCGGCTGGAAGGACAGCGGCCAGGTATCAGGGTTCAATGGAAGTAATAATCCACCAAGGTTGCCGGACCTCAGGATCATGCACCGTTCGATGGATTCGAAGGTCCCACTAGATTGTTCGGGACCTTGGAGGTGACATTTAATTGCCCCACTCTACTTTCAATGGAAGCTTTCTAGACCCACTAGATCCTTCGATGGACATTCGCTTGTCCGCTACCATTCGATTCGTTCTTCGATGGCCCCACTGCATCTTCCATGGGTTTTCGATGGCCCCACTGCATCTTCCATGGCACTTCCGCAGCCCCGCTAGTTCGCTCAAAGGACCCTGGTGATTCGATTTCCCAACGACGAAGGATTACTTGTTGGTGCTCCCCAGTGTTACTGGTACTTCCAGACTCCCACAAGGACAGCTACGGTATATTCAATAGCTCTCAGGGCCTTCGATAACTCCCAAGAACTTAGTGGGTTAATGTGTGATATCCAATCCTCGTTGCATTGCGAATACCTACAGGGTGTGCTTCAAAGACGATATTAATAATGCTATAATTAAATGAAATAAATGCCATGAGTGCGGTAACAGTGGTGGTTCACCAACCAGCTCAACTGATGATAGCCCAAACCTTACCCCACAAGTTCTTTGGCTTCTCTTCTTCCTCCCAGTCGTCATCAAACTCTCTGACACCGGTGTCTATGTCACACTCCTCTAACGGAATCATGAAGTTTCTCCATTGGAATGCTTTGGCCCCAAATCCGTTGAAGTAAAAGTGGAATCCGACCCAGCAGACAGCGAACAAGATCAACGAGATATAGGCGGTAAAGAACTTGGTGGCATCGAAATCCCAGAAGGCTTGGAAACCTTGAATGAATGTAATGATGAAAATAGTCACGGCTGCATAGTAAGAAGCATATGGCATGAATTTGGCCTTGAATGGCAAAGAGTCTCTGCTGATGTTTCTGGACTTCAACACATTCATGAATCTGATGTGTGTGAAGGAAATCCATCCCCATGCAATCAAACCGGCAGTGGCAGTAATGTTCAATAACCAGTTGAAGGCATTCTTACCGTTATCAGAGGTGGCCAAGAATCCAAGACATCCGAAGGCTGCAGTGAAACAAACAGCGACGTATGGAACACCTTGCTTGGTGGTTTTTTGGAAGAATCTTGGTGCAACTCCGGCTTGTGAAAGTCCAAACAAAATACGAGAACCACAGTAAACGTTGGAGTTACCTGCGGAAATAATGGTTACCAAGATAACAGCATTGAAGATGTCTGGTAAAACTTTGGTACCACAATTGTTCATGGCAACGATAAATGGAGAAGTGGCAGTGTAAGATCCATTCTCGTCAGACAAAGCTGGATCATCAAAAGGAACCAACAAACCAATGAAGATCATACAGGCAACATAGAAAACTAAAATTCTGAACAAAACCTTTCTGATAGCAGATGGAACAGTCTTGTGTGGGTTCTTGGATTCACCAGCAGAAATACCCACCAATTCACAACCTTGGAAAGTGAAGGCAGCAGAAATCAAAGATGCTAACCAACCAAGGAACCTGGCAGTATTGGTGTTTTTCACAAGAATACCTGGACCCCAAGGACCTGGGTTTCTCCAGTATCTGAATCCAATAGGACCGGTCTTACCTGCACCACAGACCATGATAAAGGCGTACAATAACCAACCGACAACGGCAATAACCTTCAAGAAAGCGATCCAGAATTCGATCTCACCGTAAAACTTAACTGGAACAAGGTTGGAAGCAGTCAAAATAACGAAAAAGATACCAATCCATGCTGCCAATGGAACACTGTAGGTCCACTTTTCAATGATTTGACCGACAACAGATAATTCTAATGCAAAGGTAATGGCCCAAGAGAACCAGTAGTTCCAACCGTTGGCGGCACCCAAGGCTGGGGAACACCATCTAGTGACGAATTGTGCGAAGGATCCTGCAACAGGAATAAGGGTGGCCATTTCTCCCAAGGCTTGTGTCACAGAGAATGCCAAAGTAGTCATGAACAAGAAGGAAATCACAGAAGACACAGGGCCGGCGTTGGCCAAGGTTTGACCGGTGGAAATGAACAAACCAGTACCGATGGTACCACCGATGGCAATCATGGAGATTTGTCTGGCGTTCAACCCACGGTGAACGTCATCGGTGATGACAGGACCATCTTCCTTGATAGAGTCGGTCTCGTTAACCAAGTCCAAGTGCTTTTCCTTGTTAAGAGGCTCCTTGGAGTTGCTGGGGGATTGAGGGTGGTAGTCTCTGTATCCCGAGGAGGATCCCACAACTGGGGATCCAAGAGATTCTTTCTCCGACATTATTGGTGGAGATTAGGATGTGGTGGAGAAGGTTGCGAAAAGTGGAGAAACTGAATACCAGACGCTAGGATGCTGGGGGTGCTAAACAGTTGAAAATCCAAGGACGATTCGAAGTATAAATCACCAAAAAGCGTAGATGTTTTGGTGTTGTTGTTTCAATCACGGGGCTTCACAATAGATAAGCGGAATACGAGGGTGGACGAGGGCGGTATTGAGGTAGACGAAGGAAAAGACTTTGGGGTTCGTCACGGATATCACGCCTGGATGTGAGCTGTAGGTGTTGTTTGGTATTAACCCTGGAATATGAATTCTGCAAAATTGTGGATACGGCACGCTTTTATACTTCCTCCGCCTGGTCCCTCGATATGCATCTGTGCCTCCTTATTGTTCATCCTCCACCACCCGCAGTAAAACCGTGCTGATAGCGGGGTTGATATCGGTATTATCAAGGTACAGGATGCAGGTGCCTGACTCGGTGCCGCCAGCAGTTTGGGTCTGCCTGGCCTGTCTGGGGCCACTCGGTGTCAGCAGCTGTTAGGGTGAACCATCTGGAGGTTCTCATCGCAGAGTTAGTGACACCGATGCGCGTGAAAAATTAGCATGAACAGGCGAGCATCTAACCGTAGAAGGGCACAATATGCGTGAAGTCAGGCGCACCAAAGAGGTATTAATCATGGGCCTGAGGGAGTGTCCAGGCGCCGATTCGACCAATGAGGCCAAATACGCATAATGTAAATTGGCCGAAGTCTAAGTCACATTCCGGTGGATTGTTCTCTAGCCGTGTAGTTCCACAATAACCCGATCTACCACCAGTAACCGTGGATTATTCCCTCCAGGCTTTTGTTTTTGGAGCGGCATTTTGCGTCTGCCCGCGGCTGTATACAGGCCACCAAGGCGTTTTTGTCCATTTTGGGAGTCTTGGGATGGGTGTAACCCAGACGTCCTGCAAGTGGAGCAGGATCAATCGGAGAGCGAGGGGTACGTGAACAGAGGGGCCCCGCCAAACAATCAGGGTTCTGGGAGGGTGGGTTCAACCGCTTGACCCCACAGTGTGCCGGGGCACTCCGAAAATGGTCGGTGGACTGAACAAATTAACGTCCTTCCCTGGTGCGGCACCGCACCGAACATTCACGAGCACTGGTCATGGCCGGTCCAAATTGCCTTGCCCAGATGATGACCACATATCCGCTATTGATCCAATGATAGCGTTTATCACGCAGCAGAATGCGGACAGTTCCACAGCAACCGCTGATGCGGGCCGTTCCTACTATCAGTCCGCCTTCACGTGAGAGATAAGAACCAATTACCCCTTGGGTGGATGATTTGCTTGGAAGCCGGAAGACGCACCAAGCCGCAAGTAATATAAGGCGGATGCCGAGGAAACCGGTGAAATTTCACTGTATGGCTCGAATGGTGATTCTGGGGCTGGTGCTTGGGTTGGTGATGCTTGGGTTGGTACTTGGGTCTGATGATTCTTGGGTCTGATGAATTCTGGGCTGGTGGGTTTTGTGCAACAGTTTTTGTGCGGTAGTTTTGGTCCAGTTCTTGGGTCGTTCTTGGGTCGTTCTTGGTGTTACCAGGTCTTGGAGTCTTGGAGTCTTGGAAATAATTGGCGCATGACTGAAATTGTTCCCTCATCGCCCTCGGACATTTGCAGTGTCAGATCCGAAGCTTCACCAAATAGTCACACGAGCAATGCCCGGCCCATCGAGGTGATCGCTTGTCCACCAGCACTCAGCCCAGCGGACTTGAAATGTGGTTGTCCGTCCTAACCGCATAAGTCCTCCTTCTTGGTACCCTTGGTGATGAGGTTGTCATTTTGATCTGGAATTCATTCGCCGTGTTAAAATTTTTGAAAGCTTATTTTCTCACCAGACAAAGCGGAGACCAAGCGGAGCCTAAGAGGTGCCGAAGCGATGACGTTGGACATTCTGGACCCCCTAGATTGCCTATCAATCAATGAATGCCGCAATTGACCAAGTGAGGTCACACCACTCACACACAGCTGCGGTTGCGGGTCGCCGTAGGTCTTATCGTAGGTCGCATGGTCATATGCCGAAGGAACTTCGGCCCCTCCTAGATTTGGACTAGCGATGTTTCCCATCGCCCCAGGCTGAATCGGGAAGCGGTATTGTATGGGGTCCCTGTTGGTTCCTCTGGCCCACGTCGCTTATGTTACCCTTGCGGGACTTAAACTCTGAACCCCGAGGCGTTGTTGTCCTGGCGAGCAAATGCCGGAGCCTGAGGTTGGAGCGAGTTTGGGAATCAAACTGCTCAAGGCTCTTTCTCTTTGGCCCTATTCTTATTGTATGGAATTGATCCAGCTCCAAACTGAACCAGTAGCATTCCTGACTAGGGGTGGACAATCGACGAAAAGACCCATTTTCGCCGCTACACTCCTGCCCTCCAATTGCAATACCCTCTGAATTAGAGCCATTACCTTTCTGTAGCTTCAAAGTGACCGTTTCCGTTTCCGTTTCCGTTTCCATTTCCATTTCCATTTCCATCTTCCATCTTCCATCTTCCATCTTCCATCTTCCATCTTCCATCTTCCATCTTCCATCTTCCATCTTCCATCTTCCATCTTCCATCTTCCATCTTCCATCTTCCATAACCCCATAACCCCATAACCCCATAGCGCCGTGTAGCCAAATCGCCTTTCCCCCTAAAATCCCCCAATGCTCACTGCCTGGACCCCTCTCCCCACAGTCCCCACCAGAAACTCTCTCTCTGTTTCTGTCTCTCTCCCTCTATCTGCTGGCAGCCACAACCCCAAGCATTCTCCACTTGTGCGACTGGCTCCAACCACAAAGTCCTTGCCTTGAACTTCTAACACGGAACCGATTCGTTCTTTCCTCCCTTCGCTCATTTCTCCGTTCCTCCTTTCGCTCATTTCTTCGTTCCTTCTTTCCTTCTTTCCTTCATTTCCTCTTTTTTTGTCTCCCTGTCCAATTCCAGTTCCGTTCTCGTCGCATTATTGCAACCACATCATACTTGTGGCCGTCTCCACTTCCTCAAGAAGCCACCAACGGACCACAAAGTGGAGGTTCAGGGTGTGACCTTCCCTTTTGGAAAAGAAGGTTGTGTCAATTCGAATTCCGCTTTGGATCGGATCAAGATCCGATCTATTGTGGCCCACTCGGGTTTTCTGGCAGTATTTGGCTGAAGTGGGGGCCTGGGGTCGGACGCCTGGATGGAACTTGCCGAATTGGGCATTGCTTTATCGCGTGATATACGGTCACGTGCACAGACCTAGGTTTCTGCCTCCAAAAGTCCCAAAGGATCCGCTAAACCAAAGGAAGGGACAGCCGAAACTGGTTTCCCCACATCGCCAACGACTTCCACCTTTCTCGAGCTTTCCTGGACTCCGTTAAAGTACCCCATTCTTTTCTGTGGTGCCCCGTCCGCTTCGTGCACATAGTGACCCTAAAAGCTGCTATTCCCCCATGCCGAGCCAGGCATGAGGCTAAGCACAACATTTCGCAGTACAACTCTTCAAGACCGTTGGCTGCTGCCATCGGTTCCGGGCTCTAGCATCCTACCGTTCCCCCACACCTGAACCAAATCCACCTGATCACGTGCCATTTATACACGTGATGTGTTTGACACGCTACGCGTTGCGACATCTTATTTTTGGTGACATTTTCATCCATCACCACAACCAGAAACAAATGTCATCTTCTGACGAAGACCAGCCTCTTGCTAGAAGGTCAAAGCATTCTCGAATTGATTCCGACGAGGACGACCTTCCTTTGGCCAGAGTTCAGGCCCCGGAATCACATCTGCTGCCCGCAAAGAAAAAGACCAACGACATTGCTGCTCCCAAACCAAAGAAGAGAAAAAGCGATGCCGTCAATGGTGAGGCTGGAAAGGCCAAAAAGATAAAGAAAGAGCCCGAAACACCAGGATTGAGTAATGCTTCCAAAGCAAGCGGCTCCGGTTCGGCCAAGGTCAAGACTCCAAAGACCCCGAAGACTCCAAAGACTCCAAAGACCACCAAGGCTACTAAGACTCTGACTGCTACCAAGGTTGCAAAAGATCCTAAGACTCCCAAGACCCCTAAGACTCCCAAGACCCCTAAAACACCCAAGACTCCTAACAGCTCAGAAAAAGCAGCTGTTGATTCCAAAGATGATATCAAAGAAGAGACACCAGGTGAAGCCAATGACGGCTATAAATGGTGGGAAGCCGAAGAGAATGATGGAGAACAAAAGTGGGACACCCTCGAGCATAACGGTGTTATTTTTCCTCCCGAATATGAACCATTGCCCAGTCATATCAAACTCTTCTATGATGGGAAACCAGTGACCTTACCAAAAGAGGCCGAAGAAGTAGCTGGGTTTTTCGCTGCGATGCTTGAAACTGACCATGCTAAGAACCCTGTTTTCCAAAAGAACTTCTTTGAGGATTTCCTTCAAGTTTTGGAAGAATCTGGAGGTGCAAATGTGGAGATCAAAGAGTTTGATAAATGTGATTTCTCCAAAATGTTTGCCTACTACTATATGTTACGTGAAGAAAAGAAGAATATGACCAAGGAAGAGAAGAGAAAGATCAAGGAAGAGAAAGAAGCTTTTGAAGAAGTTTACAAGACTTGTTTCTTGAACGGTCGTAAAGAATTGATTGGTAATTTCAGAATCGAACCTCCTGGTTTATTCAGAGGTAGAGGTGCCCATCCCAAGACAGGTAAATTGAAAAGAAGAGTCCATCCTGAGCAGGTGACTCTCAATTTGGGAAAAGAAGCCAAAGTTCCTCCCCCACCTCCCGGACATGAATGGGGGGAAGTAAGACATGATAACACAGTCACATGGTTAGCGATGTGGAAAGAAAATATCTCGGATTCCTTCAAGTATGTTAGATTTGCTGCCAGTTCTTCGATCAAAGGTCAATCCGACTTCAAAAAGTTCGAAACTGCAAGAAATTTGCGTATTCACATTGATGCCATTAGAAAAGATTATACCAAGGCCATGAAGAGTGATGTCATGCAAACAAGACAAATGGCCACAGCCACTTATCTTATTGATATCTTTGCCTTAAGAGTTGGTGGAGAAAAAGGTGAAGACGAGGCTGACACAGTTGGTTGTTGTTCCTTGAGATATGAGCATATCACTTTAAAGCCACCAAACAAAGTGATTTTCGACTTCTTGGGTAAGGATTCGATTAGATTTTACCAGGAAGTCGAAGTGGATCATCAAGTGTTCAAGAATCTCCGTATTTTCAAGAAAGATCCTAAGCTGCCAGGTGATGATTTGTTTGACAGAATCAATCCACCAATGTTAAACAAATTCTTCCAGAACTACATGAAGGGATTGACTGCAAAGGTCTTCCGTACTTATAATGCCTCCAAAACCATGCAAGATCAAATTGATTTGATTGAAAACGAAGGTACTGTTGCTGAAAAGGTGCTTAAGTTTAATGCTGCCAATAGAACCGTTGCTATTTTATGTAATCACCAGCGTACGGTCAGTAAAGGACACAGCTCCTCGGTTCAAAAGATCAATGACAAGTTGAAGGAATTAATCTGGTCGAAGATACGACTTAAGAAGATGATACTTCAATTGCAACCAGCATTGAAGAAGAAGGAGGCGAAGTATTTCAATGAAATAGATGACTTAGCTAAGGAAGATGAAGAACACATTCATCACACCATCATTGAAAGGCAAAAAGAGCTGGTTTTTAAGAAGTTACAACGTCAAAACGAAAAGTTGAAGGCAGAAAAGAAGCCTTTGCTTACAGAAGAGTCCTTAAAGGATGATTTCGAAAAGGTTGAGCGTTTGAAAGAGGAATATGCTCAAGAGTTGAAGACCGGGAAGCCTGAGCCCCCCAAGAATGCCACTGTGGAAAAGTTAAAGCAAAAGATCGAGCAAATCGAGAATAGAATTCTGACTACCACCTTCCAATTGAAGGACAAGGAAGACAATTCTGAAGTCTCTTTGGGAACCTCGAAGATGAACTATATCGACCCAAGACTCACAGTCATGTTCTCCAAGAAATTCGACGTGCCTATCGAGAAGCTCTTTGCAAAGACTTTGAGAGACAAGTTCAAGTGGGCCATTGAATCAACAGACAAGGACTGGAGATTCTGAATATCAAAACATACAAGAAATCAAGAAAAAAACGAAAAACGATAGAACAATAATACAAATGATTTACTTCTTGTAGCATCACATAAATGCAGCCGATGCATTAACATGAGACTTAGGCTGTGTTCTGCAATTTAGGAGGGTAAATTTGAACACTAGCTTAATCCGAAGTGCAGTTAATTTAACCTCTAGAAAATTCACCCGTTTGATTGTTTATGTTTTAGACTAGGGAGTTTCACACTCCAACGCTTTGAAACGGCCTGATGTGAATTGACGATGCGGATTTAGCCCTACCATTGTTATGTATCACGGCCAAAGATAGACACTGGTGCTGATGTTTGCCATGTTAAATTCGGCAAACAGGGCTAAGTTAGAAATGATCCCACCGATTGATCTGGATTGAACCTGAGACCTGGCCGTATGCAAAGGATACAACAGTGAAACTTACCACACTTTTGGGTAAGAGTACTTCCACTGGGGCCGAGATCCCCAACAATTTATGGCCAAGCAGTTATGTTACTTCTACTATTGCCCGAACGAAGTGAAAAATTATCGAAACTCGGCATTCCAAAAGTTCAGGCTGGGACCAACAGCTTGCATCAGGGGAAATCTATAGTTCAATCTATGGTTAAAACCTCGGAGTGTACTGGTTGGCAATTCTTTGCATAAAGAAAAAATTCAATCCATATAGTAAAGTTTGGAGAACCACAATACGTCTGGTACCAGCACAATATTCATGACCTTCTGGCTAGTTGGACCTAAAATCTGCAACTACCCCAAAATCTGCAAAATCGGCGAAAGGCCCACACAATGCAAAGGTCCTTATTCAGTAAAAGTCGTAGTGAATAAAGCCCATAGCCCCATGCAGCGGTCCTAAATCATGCAGTGGCCCTAAATCATGCAACAGCCCTTATACTACTACCGAAATACATATTACCTTCTGTACACTTCCAGGAACCATAGAGCTGCATGCGCATATGCATTAAGTGAAAAATAGGAATGGCTCAGGAGCCATTTCAAGCTAGACTAGGGGGGCTTCAGAATACAGCCACCACTTCCACTATGCTCTTCTGAGGTCACAGCCGCGATCGTTCCAGGCTGCTAGAGTTCCTATGCACCAAAGGCTACTGCTGAGGTTTGGGTTTCTCATGCTGGATGGGGTTTGAAATGATGCCCTGCCGCATGGCGTCGAGTTTCTGAAGAAGCGCCTTCCCACCTGCTTTGCTAGGCTTGCTAGTAGGATGAAGGGGGTGAATGGCTCCTTTAGAGGTGGTTGGGCACGTAGGGGCACAAGTTCATGAATAAGATACTCTGCTCGGCATATAACGGATCACGTGACCTCTCTGTTTTAGTCAGAGGCCCGAATCCTACACACGGGGATAGAACCGGCCTTCTGGCCTGCAGCGGTGATCCCTGGTGCATAGATTGCACGGCACCTCCTTAAGATTGCCCGGGGTTAGAGACGCCCCGAGTCTCCTTGTTGTACTTCTTGCGGCCAACCACCCGGCCAGCTAAACCTGCGATATCATCGCCTGGAGACCTCGCCAGCCCCAATGGCGCAATTTCAGCCTCGCCAGCTCTCTAAAACCCGAGATAACCCCCATGGATCTTCGGCACCATCTCCAACTCCATCTTCAGCACCAGCTTCACTCCAGCACCATCTCCTCATCGGACTGCCCTACTATTCCGTTCCCAGGGCTCGGAACATAAGTCGCGCACGCGTTGTTCGCTGCATTGACGTGGATTGTCAACATGAGCACTTTGTTCCATACAATCACCATAACGACCCAGTTGTGAGGTCGAAGCCTTCTTGGTGAGTTCCCCTCCCTGTCAAACACAGCAAAGGCTTCTCTGGCCTTGTACCCACCCTCTGCCCGGGAGTGTGCCGCCTACCTGGCTGCCCTTCTGGTGATGCCAGATACGTTTCAAAGTTTACCTTTATGCAAGTCCATGCGACACGCTACGCGTATGTCAACACAGGGGGACGTGCACCCCAAAACCAAAACACTTGATACTTTATAAGCAGCCATTCCCATTGTGTTGAAAAATCATAGATATTCTCTGGCCGTCACTACTGCTGGTAAATTGCCACACTTCGTCCAACAAGCCCTTCTACTGCCTCCTGGTCTGTGCCTACGGAGTCCGACTTTCGCATCCACCCACCGTTGCAAGACCCTAGCCCCAACCCCACGTTTCACTGGACTCGTTTCACCCGTGAAAAATCACCACCACTGTCTTCAAACGAGCCTGCCCATTGAACGACCGTTTTGACCCGCCACAGCACCCGCTTCAACCATTTGGATTGTCAAGCACGGCCGAATCGTATTTCTGCCCTTCCCATACATCTGAGGTCTACCCATCGACTCCAGGAAAACCGCCAATACACTGATCCCACACGTCATGTTGGTTATACCGATGCTCTTCGCCGGAATGGCAGCTGCCCAGCACGTTCACCACAACCATCATAGAGACTTGCCCAAGTTGGCTTCTGGCGCTGGAACTTCCATCATGCTCCCTACCATGACGCAAGAAACCACTCTTGTGACCTCTCAAACTTCGGAACCCACATACTCGTATAGCATCGCTATCCCCGATGCTACTTCCAAAGCTGAATCGGTGAGGAAAAACCCCCATATTCATATGTCCTCCCTCCCAGAAAACTTGCTTTTCATCATATTCGGGGCCATCATTGCTGCGTTGTTGGTGGGGGTGGTGATTTACCGAATCATAGCCTACATCATCTACAACAGAACCGCCAAATCCGAAAAAGAGGTGTACTATGCCAACTACTTGACTGGCTCCTCGTCGGATTTGGGCTCGGTGTTCAACAGCTTTTCCTCAACCTCCTCAATGATGGAAAAAGGTAACAGATCGTCCAGCTCTAGCATGTACTTGTTAAAAAAGCAGAGCTCTCTTCTCCGGTTACAGCAACTCCTGGATGAAGGGTCGAGCAGTGACTCCAGTAATCCAGGACGTTCTTATAGAGACAACTTCAACCACAGTGGCCAAAGAGCCTCGATGTACTTTAGTCCTGTGATGGACATCATGGCCACCAAAAGAGCTTCTCAGCTCGAGCTTCCTTTGTATCATAGTTCAACTTCGGTATTCTTGCCTCTGGACTCACCCTCACCCAAAATTACCGAGAGTCCAATCCCTAGTGAATACTCATGTGGAGATGGGTTTATTCACGACTCGAATTTCGACTTGAGTTCTTATCAAAAGACCAAGGAAAAAGACCAGACATCCCACAGCCTGGATAGAGAGACCCGTCCTCCATTAGTAAGGCCTCCAAGTCAGTACTTGGACGACCTTATCAACGAATGATTATAGACTAATAGATTTAATACCGCAATAACGACGTAGATAAAGGAATTTCCACGACTTTCCAGGTGTCACCGACTGTCGGAATTAACTCACCTTGTTCTAGAGCCTAAATGCCCAAGATTCTATTTTCTGGTGCAGAGAGGGTTGGTTTGTAACTGAAGTGAATACTAGCAGAAAGAGGCTTAACGTTTCGGCTGGAAAACACTATGGATTCTTTGGTGAAGCCGAGATCCATCGATTATAATCAAACATGTCTGTTTTAACTTGTCAACACCAATGCCTCAAATTGTACATTTGTGCCCAACTTTTCACTCTGCCACAATTACTATACTAAGTGATGGTGGGCAGTTTATGATAAGGAATATTCTACGTATTTCCAATGGTAGGCAATTTGCCAAAAACACCACTCCATGCTGCAGAGGGTCTCGATCTCAATTGATCGTATAGATAACCATCGAGGTAGGCATAGATTGAACGATAGATAGGGCCAATCACAGGGTTGCACTGGGCCCCGGCTCGAGGGACTTCGCCCTACAGTAGTGCGAGCCCACAGCACCGCATCAACCTTCTTTCATGGCCAATGACGTCACACCGTCCCCCGTGCTGCCCACAGTGCCCTGCCGTCATCGAACGTCCACCCTGCCACGTTTCCACGCGTCCACAATGTTCCACGTACTTTTCACCCTCCTGCCCCACATTATGCCCTTTCTGACCCACGTGACACCTGTCACGCCCGCAGCACCACTACCGCCCCGCACCTCGGCACATGACCGGCCTTGCGGAGCAATCCCTGATACCCTCCACTATATATAACCGAAGGATTCCGCTTCTTCTCCCTTACCCTTCATATACCACCATTCACTCCCTTCATACACTCAATTCCATCCCAATTACCTCCAAGACCACCGCAATGTTGAAATCGTCCAGAATTGCTGTTCGTGCCCGTGCTGCACTCCCTAAGAGAACCCTCCACATGGCCAGACCATTGATGGCCAAAGGTGACCCATCCACCATCGACTCGTACAGATTGCCCTCGCAGACTTCCATCCACGAGTGGGAGTTCAGATACGACTTCATCCCCAAGACCGGCGAGCCCAAGGTGCCCCCTGTGACCAAGGAAGCCGTCAAGCAAGACATAGCTCAGGAGAAGGCCAGACAAGTTGCCAACGAGATGTTTGCCAAAGAGAGCAACTCGTTCGTCAAGGTCGAGGCCAATGCCGCCAACGTGGTCCACGGCGGAGAGTCCGTGTCTGCTGAGCCAGAGTTCATTGACGACAAGGGCAAGGTGCCTGTGGATGTGACCAGGCGCGGAACCGCAGCCCCTAAAAAGCCCGCCAACAGAGACCAGTACGTGCAGTCGTCGCTCAACCCCAACATCAATAGCAGCGACGTGATCAACTTGGGTGAAAGCACCGTGGACCACAAGACCTCCGATGTGGGCAAGCAAACCCCCGTGGTGGACGATTTGGACCACGACAACTTGCACCAACAGGAATCGCACGAGCCCAAGCCCAGCAGCTCCAGCTACACCGTTCCTTTGGCCATTTTGGGGCTCGGTGGTGCTGGCTACTACCTTTATGCTAAGGACGATAAGAAATAGATAGAGACTTGGTCCCAAGTCGGACGATGAACCAATGTAGTGACCCGAACACGCCAATGGCTAAAAATCCGCCGAGGTCGATCAAAGTGCCAAAACCCCTTATTTGGAGTCAACGGCCGGAGCTGGACCCTTGTTGAAAAGATCAATTCATTCATTGATAGAGAATTGGATCTCATCACCACCGAAAATGGCCATCTGCTACCATCGCAAGCCTTCCTTGTACCCGAACCGAAGTGGAAATCCAGTGCTAACCTTCGAGCGATTCTACATCATAGCATCTACTGCACCTGTTTAGATGAACCAACACTACATTGGTCTTCAGAGACTCGATGAACTCTCGATGAACTGCTGAAAGACTTTCGATGGACTTTCGATGAACTTTCGATGGACTGTTTCGTTGATTCTTTTCGTTTATATACATTTTACTAGCACCATGGCAATGCTGCTAGCGGAAACCGACACACGTGGATGCCAGGAAGCCTACTATAAATAATCACATATCTATGTTTATGCTCAATGCAATGATGTAATGACCTCGGGCCATGTTATTCAAGAAAACACGCAGATGATGTGTTTTTCACCTTCGCCGTGCTCCACTTAGTAGTGTCTGGAAGCTTCTTGACAAGCCTTCAACTGTTGCAAGTAGAAGTCACAGATTTGCATGTTACCGTTGTTTTCCTCCAAACATCTGGTGAAGGAACGGGCGTCGGCATCACATCTGACTTGTTCTGGGTTTTGCTGTTGTTGTTGCTGGACTTGCTCCACTGGCGCAGAGGAGGAGGAGCCTCCGAACATGGAGGTGATACCGGCACCCAAGGTGTGGCCAATGGTGGAACCAACAGCAACACCGGCAGCGGTAGAGGCCATTTGGCCGAACAATCCTGGGCCCTGGGATTGGGTTTGGACTGGGTGTGCTGGGGTTGGGTGGGCCGAAGGGTAGCTTGGGGCATGTGCTGGGGCGGCGGCGGAGTGGGCCGATCTGGTTTGGGCTCTTGGAGCTGGGGCGGATCTTCTTTGTCTAGGCATGTTTAACTATGGTGGTGTTAGTGTCTGATGGGTTGGAGGTGATTATATAGGAAAATTTTGAGTGGCAAGTAGGTGTATCACGTGGGATACCGCGGCACGTGCGCGGTGCGAATGGAAGGTCTACCACCTTCCACCGGCCATCCAATCACTGACGCCTGAATAAGCAAAATGCGGGGCGCCGCACCAGGCCGGTTCAAGACTCGAGACTGAAGGCACTCGCTACCGCCAACGCTACCACCAGCCACTGGCTGGTGGTGGTGGAAAAACCGGGCCGGCAGCGAGGTTCGGTGATCTGCAATGAGAGCTTGGCTCGGGGCTTTATGTTCTGGAGCTCACGCCCATCACCAGAAGGTTCTAGGTGGTTCTAGAAGCTTTTGATGGTGAAAGCTTGGAAGTTTGGAAGCTTGGAAGCTTGGAAGTCCTGTGGTATGGTGATCCGGGGTGTTTCCGTTGGTCCTGTTCGCGGGGAGCTTTCGTGATCAGGTATTATTACGATGGGGCGCGGATTTTCACATCCTCAGTCATGAATATTTCACCGGAAGACAGTAGCTTTACTGTTGACACCATTTGTAGCCCACCCGTTCCAAATCTACAGCCAGCGAGTCCCTCACCCATTCCAATTGCCCCCGGCCAAATCAATTGCATCACTCAATTGGCCCAACCACTCCGTTGGCCAATATCGTTGGCCAATATCGTAGTCATTCGCTTTGCCAATACCCCCAAGATCCGCCCCACCAAATGTTGAGATCGCACTCCGATGGCACCGCCCTCGCTATTGTTCGCACTTCACCTCCCCACCCCAAGGAAACCCCCCGGGGCCCAGACCTTCTCGTACGAGCGCTCGCTGTAGCTCTTTCTGCTCCTTCCCTTCCCACCCATTATTCGGCTCCAGGCACAGTCGTCAAGCCGCTTGCCATTCTGTAAAAGTCACTCTGGCTGAGCTCTCGTTATCTCCCCTGAGTTCTCGCTATCATGGTCCTATCTCATCTCTCCTTATCTCTCCCTGTGTCTCCCATTCTCTCCCTGTGTCTCACTACCTGCCGCTACCTCTCCCTATCAGTTCCTTCCGCCCTGTACTGCCACCCCGCGCCGCACCGCACCACGCCGGACCTCCCCCTCCCCCACTCGCGTCGCCTCTTATCGTCTCCCTCCACTGACTCACTTACCTCCACCACACCTGATCTTGTTGATCTACCAATTGCCCTCGTATCTTGTCGAAACTCCGAACTCGTAGCCACGAATTCGCCTTCCTTGATACGTCGACAAACCCCTCCCGTCTCCCTCCCGTGCCAACCACTGCCCCGTTGCGTTCTCGTTGTTCGTTTTTGTTGCTGTTGTCTAGTTGCTAATTCACACCGTCCACCATGGATTACGAAGAACAGTTGGAAAAGGTCGAAAAGCTCCCGGAACCTTCGCTCGTGGGTGCTTCGTTGAGATCGGCTGATGATTCTGCCCACAACAATTACATCCACCCCGAAAAGTCCAAGAAGAAAGCCACCAAGGCCAAAAAGTCGTCCAAGAAGTCCATTGCCGCTACCTTGGACGACTTGATCAGTGAAGGTGCCTTGTTGGGCTCTGAAGAGGACTTTGAGCGCTTCCTCGATAACGAGGGCCACGTCAAGGACGATGCAAAGTTCACCGAGTCCTCCCAACCCTCCACTCGCTCCAAGCTTGCCCAAGACACCACCGAGGAATCGTTCCAGGAATTTTTGGCCAACAACCCAGGATTCCTGCCTGAAAAGCAGACCTTGGAAGAGTTTTTGAAGTCCAAGGACGCTATTTCCGATTCTCCCGTTCAATTCGATGCTGGTGAGTCCCCTGCCAAATCCGAAGCCCCAAAGCCTCAGTTGAATCCTAACCCTTTGAAGAGCTCTTCTTCTTTTTACAAGCAAGAAGACTACTCCACTCCCAACTTGTCGGAGTATCAATTGGAGCACAACATCAAGGATCACAATGACTTGTTGACCTCGATCAAATCCATTGATCCCCACAAATTGCCAAAGTCCGTTGATGGAAGCAAGGCCCCTTCGGCTCCCGAGAAGGTTAGCCCTCCTCCAACAGTTTCGGTGTCTCAACAGGAGCCAGAAGCTCAAGTTTCCGAGCCAATGGAAAGTTCAGATTCTATCCACACTCCCTATTTCCACACCGAGAGGTCAAGATCTAGATCTAGATCAGTAAACCCTTCCAAGAATAAATCGGAAAGATCCAGATCTAGATCAGACTTCAAACCTCATTTGGCCCGGGGTGACTCCTACAAGAACACCAACTTGAACGAGCCAAACAAGTATGAATTACCACCTGATTTGGCCGTTAATTCAAAGGAGGAAGTGAACGAGGAAGAGGAAGATGGTGATAGAAGATCCAGACAATCGAAGCCTACTATGGGTGAGTCAATTGCTAAGGCTGAGGCCGCAGAAGTTGACATGAATGAGTTGGGTGATCGCTTTAAGAGAGATGCCTCTTTGGTAACTACCGGTGATTACACCAACTTCAACGTTGATGGACCATCCCATGAATTCAAGCCTCTGGACAGATTATACGCTACTAGATCAGAATCATCCACCAATTACTTGAGATCGATTTCGAGGTCAAGATCAAGAGCAAGACCAAACTTTGATGCAAGTCATGAAAATGAGAAGAATGACGCCAATCCAGAGGAATTAGTAAGAGAAGGTGCTCTCGTCACCGATGATCCTTTTACTACTATCGATCATTTGGATACTATGGTGGAAGAAGTTTTGCACCCAAAGACCGAAAAATCGATTTCGGAGCAAAAAAAAAACGCCAATTTTAAGTCATCCCCTTTAAAGGAGCTGATTGACGGCGAAAGAAAAACTTCAATTGAAAATGACGAAATTGAAACTGAAGTAAATGAAATAGAGATTGGTACTCTCAATGAAGCAGAGGAAATTACTCCTCAAGATAAAAGTGAAGGTGAAGCACCATTGATCACAGCTAAGGATATTAAAGTTGAAGAATCAGACTTACCGGAAACAACTGAAGAAATAAAAGACCCCAAATTGGAAAAGGTCACTAATGAAGAAATTGTTGACTTGGCATCTGAAAAGATTGATGACACTGAAAAGGAACCAGTAGCGCCAACGATTGATGCAAATGACATCCATATCAGTGAAAAATCGGAATCTACTAAAAAAGATGATGATGAAGATGTTTCTACTGAGAAAGTTGTGGAATCTGTGAATAGCACAGTAGAAGAAGCTTCTAAGAAGAAGGAAATCAAGTCTGACAGTATTTCTGCACAATTGGACAAAAATATCGATGATATGCTTCAGGAACTTGGTGCAGGTTCCGATGAATTGAAGGGTGATGAAGAAGTAAAAGAAGTGATAGAAGAACAAGAGAATGTTCCAATTGTTTCTAAAAAGGAAATCGCTGATTTGAATGAAGATGTTCTCGAATCAAAAGATCCCGTTCAAGCTGTAGATATTGAAGAAAAAGCTTCTGACGACAACGTTACTGACGATAAAGCTACCACAGCTGAAGAAGCAAAAGAAGCAAAAGAAGTGAAAGAAGTGAAAGAAGATGAAGATGCCAATGCTGCCGATTTAACAGTTGAAAAGGATGCTGATGAAAAGGCACTTGAAGGATTGGACATTGACGAATCAGAAGCTAAGGATAAGATTGAAGGTGACGAAGAAAATGTTCAGGATACCGACAAGTTAGACCTTGAGGTTAAGCAAGCCGATGAAGAAGTTTCTTCTAAGGAAGCTGGAGATAAAGCTGAGGAAAATGATGAAAAGATAGATGAGAAGGAATTGCCTGAAAAAGAAGAGGCTTCTGCTTCCTCCAACGCAGCTGTTGCTGCTGCAACTGCAGGAGCTGCTGTTGGAGCAGTATTAGGTGCTGCCACAGCAGCCGTGAAATCTGCTATTACTAAAGACGATATGGAGGCTGATACCGAAGTGAAGAAGGAAGTTAAGGACGCCGATGATGATCTCGACGACCTTGATATTTCTCCAGAAGAGCTTCGCAAGCATCTCGAGGCCCAGCCAATATATCTTTACACTTCCTTGGCAGGAGGAATGCAAATCGTACCAAGAACGAATAGGCTTGTTACCATTTTGCAAGCTAACGGAATCAAATTCGAATATCGCGACTTAGGAACCGATGAAGAAGCAAAGAAACTTTGGAGAAGACAAGCTGGGGGTAAATTACTTCCTGGTGTAGTGAGAGGAGAAGACTTTATTGGAAACTTTAAAGACATTGAAGATGCAAACGAAGAGTACCAACTCAGAGAATTACTTTATGAGACGTTATAGGAGTTTTTAGATCCCAAGATTAAATAACCCCAACTTCAAATCGATTGCGATGTAGAGCAAATTGTGGGTCGCACGACTATTCTTCAATATCAAAGTGGAACCATCACAAGCAAGAAACTGTTCAAATATTACAACAGCCACTAAAGATAAAGGAAGCTGCTCTTCTTTCAACGGCATTCATGTAGCGTGAAATTCAATTCAGCCCGTGCCTTTGTTCCGCTATAATTTGAGGAAATGGCTTAAGAACCCTTCATATTATACCGAAAGCTAGGGAATTTCAGATTGCTTATCAATTCATCTGTAGTACGAACGCAAATTCCTTGAAGTTAAATTTCTCCTCTTTGACCTCCAACATTCTCGATGCGAGACGCAAGTTTTATTGTGTAGGGTGCTCGGAATAAATCAACTTCAACAATAGCTCAAGTGCCCGGTTTTCCCAACCTACACCAGCATGAAGGCGGTATAAATACCTGGATAACTCTGGTAGTCTGGTAGATCAACTAAAAATGAAGCAAAGTTTATTCTCTTTAATCTGGTTGGCCTTGGCCTCCGTTACTCTTGGGGCAGCACCTAATTTCGAAGCCAAAGCACTGGAGTCGTTATTGTTCACTGCAGGTAGACAAGAAATTACCGTTCTTGCTGGACATGATATTGGAATTTATTTCTCAAATGAATACTTCGCTGAGAATGGTAAGGTTATCTATATTGGACTTCAACCCCAATCTACTGGCCCCAACAGGTTGGTTTTCAGTGTTTTTGGAACCGGACCAACATCCGTCCACCCTAACTGTAATCCTGGTGCAGACGGTGGAGATGGTGTTTCTTGTGCCCTCCTCTGGCCATGGCAGGTGAATGTAACCTACGAGACTAATGTGAGAAGAATTGCCGCAAATGCTGATGGAAGCAACAAGTGGGTTGGATATCTCCACGATCCAATCTCGGGACAAAACATCACTATTGGAGAGTTCACCACACCAAAGAGTTATGGTATTTTGCAGTCTCAGACTCTCTCATTCGACGAGTGGTTCCTTTGGGAAGAGCCATTCCCATGGAAGGGCTACAAGTGTATTCCATACAGTAAGGTCAAATTCGGGTTTCCTGTTCTCTTCACTGCGGAAGGAAAAGAATATCCTACCTCGTTTTTACGCACCAACAACGTTCCACCTCCTATTGATCCTCATGACGTTTGTGCGGTGGCCCATAACGAAGGCAACCAGAGGGTTTCGGTAGCAGCTGATTCGGTGACCTTCATCAATGGTTTCGAAGACTCTGATCCATATGCTACGTGAAGCTGAACGCTGGGGACCAGACGGGGTTGTAAACTGATTGTGTTGAGTAAATTGACCAAGAAACTGCTGGAAAGTATGAGATATTCCACCAAGACTGAAATTGCCTAACTTGAAGAGACCAGCTGTGAAAATTGTTTAGCGAATTAAAATGACCCTGAGATAGCCCGTAGAATTCGTAGCTGCAAACAGCACCACGTGCATAGTGATAACTCCAATGAGATCAATAAGACAGAGCCAAAAATGGCGAACTTTGGTGGCTTTTCCATATTTATCTTGCTTAATTTCACTCTAATGTATGTCTTAGCCATTGGGTGAGGTAATTGGGATATTCTAAAGAAATAGTCCATTGGGATAGTCTAGACAATTTGAACACTCCAATTGTTGCAAAATAACTGCTCCATCTTTCGGTTCACCCACATGCTTCATCCACTGTAATACGTGATCTGATTCGCTTTAGGACTTGAAGCTTTTCCTCCAACCAATATCATGGCTTTCAAGTGACCAGGCTCGAGCTGGGACTTCTTCCTTGTGTGGTTACACATTTACAGTCTTCACACTTTGTCTTCCACAACCAGACCAGTATCACCTACTGCATACGGTGCATCTGCGGGAACCTGATTGTTCGATGCACGACCTTTCCTTTCTAGTACTTCACTCATGCTATGTTGGGTAGAGGCAAATACCTCGTTTGAATTCTCATATTCAACAGGCACCGGTTCTTAATCGGTACGCAGTGGAACCAGGACAATTTTTTTCAGTGAAAACGATCCGGACGTGGCTAAGTGGATACCTCGCAAAGATACCTCTGCAGAGATACCTAATATGAAATAATACCTCCAAAAGCGCAACTGTGGGCCCTCAACCAAGGCCGTCTTCCCAAAATAAGCCAATTGCAATTGTTTACCAAGCAGAGACATCGACCAGGTCATTTTCTACGCTTCTGCCTGATTATGGCATCCATATCAACAGTAGAGATATCTAGTCATGTGATCAATCTCACGTTATGTGCATCACGTGCAAAGCCACTTAATATTGGAGTAAGTCTGTTGTCCCACTACACTATCCATGACTTCGAAGCAATATCATGGCCGGGCCCTACTATGCATTCAAGTTTACAAGTCCCGATACGTGCCGAAGTCCTCAATGCTGACTTTTTTGCTGACGAAACCCCCCGTTTTCAACAACATCTCAGCAACGGCAAACCCATGGATCTCTTACTTTAGCACATCGACAAGGCACCACCACCCCCAAGATCACGATATACGAGAGCAGAACCGTAAGGCCAACTTGGGAAGCACAATTGACCAGATCAAGTTGTTGGTGCCCGAACTTCTCACCAGCTCGTTCCCCAAGTCCATCGTCTCCACCGATATCATGCTTCGAATATGTCCTACCCATTTTGATGAGAGCTACTTGCCTGTTTTGAAGGGCCGAGTATCGTACTTTGCCACATGCAAAGCCATCCAGTTGGCAATGACCTCGTTGGTGTTGAGTCCTCGAGTCAGATTACATATCCAATCGTTGAGAGTTGCTAACAAGCCGGATCCCCAAGCCATCTATTCTAATAGCACCAAAGTCTACGTTCGGTGGAGCACATGCTACGACGGCTGTGAACATTTGATCAATGATGAATCGAGCGTTCACTTCACCTCCGATGCCAAACTAGGCTCACATAAATGGTCCAAATTGGACACTCTACGGATATTGCGAGAAAATTCCAGCATCGACGGTGAAAAACTGAAAACACTCCCACCTATTAGCACCATCATCAGTCAAGTGTCTTCCTCCTTGGTCGGGATCGGTAAGGACGGCCAGAAGCTCGAAAGGGTGCTCAGTGGCATTTTCATATTTGAGTTGAACGAAGACAACGATAAAATAATAGTACATACCATTGAGAATGTGGACTTGATAGAACGAGGAGAGACCGAGAGCGTTGACAGTGAGTTGAGGGTGTGTTAGGATCGCTTCGGAATCGTTAAATACACTTACAACGGAGCTCTTCATTTCAAATGTCACTCGCATCTTTTGTATATAGTTTGCCAGACAGGATTCTGGAAATGTGCATATGACTCAGTAAATAAAGCAAAGAACGAAAATCTCGGTAGATACTTAAGGTTGATGTTGAAAAGCATTCTGAAAAAGCAAGTGGTTCCTCGAAATAAATTCTAAAAACGATTACTCTTGCTATGTTTGAAGAGCGGATAGTAAACGAAATTCTCTGTGCTTTTCCATGATTTCGGGTGATATCAATTGATGCTACTTTATTAGCAATCATGGAACTTCACAAAGAGAGGGCGATTTACTGCCACAACCCTAGTTCAACCAATAAGAAGAAACCAAGAACATAAATCGCAGCTACCCCATTGATCTCATTTTGAACATCTTCAATTTGCTTTCCATTCGCTAATTGTGCCTAACTGGCCAATTTTTCAGCCTGAGGGCCTATTCCTCGTTCAATTGTTCATATGCATGAGATCTCGATCGGGTGAATTTTGCACCCAACCGAACGGCTCTGATATGCTCCTGGCGATAGTGACAAACCCATGGAAGAAAGCTATAAAAAAAGGCCAAAGTCGGTGCCATTGTTTGCCTTCTCTCTAGGGAAAGCTCGCCCCTATTCCCTGCTGAACCCTTTCCTCCTATACCACCATTGGTTACGAGCACCTGTCCAGTTGCAATCATATATAGAGAAGGTGAGACTCCCAGAAATAAGCCATTCGAGCTATGGAACCTCCGTCGAGATGCCTCAGTTGGATGGAGAAATTCTATGTTTGCCGTGCCGATAATAACTATTACACAAATTTCCACGTTATTGCCACCTACGACCATCATTTCAGCCCTCTGGAATTGTCCAACGCCTTAAGCGAGCTTATCAAGAAAGAGCCGTGGTTGGCCTACAGCATCTATAAGACAGAAGACGTCGATAGCATCAAGGCAAACTATTCCAACTGGAGGGTCCAGTTGGTGGATAAGATTCATTTTGGTGATGTGGTCTCATTTGAGTCCATTGAGTGGTTGAATGAGACAGTCTTGAACGAGATTCACCAGTTGAAATGTCCTCTCAATGTACCCAATTCACCCTTGTGGAGAATCAAGGTCCTAGAAAACCTGGAGGGAGTCCAACACGTATGCATATATTTCGATCACGCCCTTTTCGATGGGCGATCCGGTGCTGAGTTCCACAAGAACCTTGTCAGACTTCTATCCCAAGCAGAACATGCAGCACCAAAGGATGTGATCTTCGACAGAATCGAAGATACCAGCTCCACCGATATACTTCCTTCCAGATGCAACGAAACGCAAATTTATGAGCCATCAATTCTCGAACTTATCCCGGCCTATATCAATGAATTTTACCCTTCCGTTTCTAAGGTTTTTAAGGGTATACGGAAAATATTCGAAACAAAAGATGAGATGAATCCTGACACTAGCAAGAACCCATTGTTCTGCTTGGATTCCCCTAATAACAACTTGCAAATGTGTACGAAATTGATAAATATTTCTCCAGAAGAACTCGACCAGATCAAAGCTTACTGCACAGAAAAGGACATCAAGCTAACCGCATATTGTCATGCTGTGCTCTTGCAGACCTTGGAAGAAGTGGTATTCCCTAAAATCAATCCAGATGTCCAGTTTTCCACGATGTCTGAAATTCCTCTCGATGGAAGACGGTACTTTCCCAAGGATTCACCGTTCAGGTATGGATGTATTGTGAGTGGATTTGAACTCATGCTTCCTCCGATTTCGAACAATATCCTCAAGGTGGCATCTCATATTCAAACCAGCTTAGATTTGGCTTTGATCTCCAAATACTCGTTCAGATACATGGGAATGCTTAGGTACACAAATGTATGGACTATTTTCCAGAAATACTTCACCACCAATGAGAAAATAACAGTATCGATGTCCAACTTGGGGGTCTTGGGTACTCCCCATGAAAAATACAAAATCATAGATGCCTATTTTGGCCTGTCAACGGGGGTAAGTTACAACTTCTCCGTCCACATGCTAACGACCGAAAAGAATGGTCTTAATTTAGTAGTTGGATACCTACAAGATTTCGATAAATATAACACACACAAGGTAAATACAATGGAAACTTTCAAAGTATCATACAAGGAGAAATTATTACAAACAATCATAGCCCCTATTTAAGGGTCTTATTTAATACTTAATACCTTAAAACCTAATTTAATTTATGAATAATATATTTTGTAATTACGTGTATCAAAACCATTCGTGATAAAATATATCAAGCGTACGCTCTAATTAATCGGGGCTACCGGACAAGTAACGGCTTTTTTATTTTACACCGCTACTATCCTTTCGACCATCTAATAATTTAGCGTGCTTTCATGTGCAAAGCGGAGCAAAATCTTTGCCTGAATTCAGTACCCTAATATCCGCTTCATATCAATTCACCGATCATATCCCGTAATTCCTCTAGATACAAGCCTTGATAGTTAAGACCCTCCACCTTCTGCTTGATTCCTGCAAATGTTTCGCCGTACACTTTGTGGTTGAGCTTTTGTTTTGGTTTGTTACTCTCGGCAGAGAGCTTATTGAGTTGATAGCTTAAAAATTGTATCTTCTCGACTCGACTCAATTTTTTACCATAAGATTTGAATACCCACTCCCATAATTGGTCATCATTGTTAGCAAACTTCAAGTCATTCTTCGTTATTGCCTGCAACAAGTTATTGTTCAATATCACCTGGCTCTTGGTGAATTCATTGGTCTCTTTGAGCACCCTCAAAAGTCTCAATTGCGATATGAGCAATAAACCAAGAATTGAAATAAAGAAGTAACCCAAAGCATAAATATGAATACTGTTGGTAGTAAACCATTCCTTTTCTGGCTTGACGGCTTGTTTCTGGGTGGCATTTTGTGGTTTGGAGATGGTGGCAACCTTCTTCTCGGATACTGGTTCCGGTTCAACCGGTTTGATGACAGTTGGTCCATCGACGAAGTATGTTGATGCAGTGATCTCCTCTTTTAACTCTTTTATCAAGTCTTTGGCAACAGCCGTTTGTCCAGATAATGATTGTTTTTCAATAACTCCCTTTATCCATGACCTTCCTGTCCAAGCTATGAAAAATGACAACGCAAGCCTTGTCTTTCCTCCTTCCGCCCATTCGAAAACATATCTAGTTTTGACGGAAAATGACTGACCCAGTGGAACATCTGGAGTCGCCGTACTTGTCATGACAATGATATAATCAGTGAAATTCTGATGTTCTATAATCTCACTCACTTCACACTTGGTGGACTTGGGTCCAATAGAATACCCCAAGGCTCTTCTATAAGTATAGCTTCTTTCCAATCTGGTAGGATCATCTTGCATTGGAAGAAATTCATCGTATTCAGAAATTTCTGATCCATCATGTCCCTCAAGGAACTTCTTGTGGAATGAAGTATTTGAGCTCCCGAATAGTATATCAAACACAACCCCAAGAGGAGCATCAATAATCTCATCACATAGCATGACTTCATTCGACTCCATTGTAAAAGCTTCTGATGCGTCAGTTGGAGTGTGTAAATCAGGGCCATGGTTTTTGTATTTTGATTCAGGCTTGAATTTTAGGAGCTTTGTAGATACTTCCTCAAGACCGTTATTAAATTTGGTCCCTTTAGGAAGTTCTCCTTCACTAACATCATTATCTTCATCTCCATCGTCACCATCAATGGACATTATGTACGATTCAATTTTAGGTGTTCCTGACTTGTCATCCTGCATTAACTTTTCTTTCTGTTGAAAGATCAATTCTTCTTGTGTTATTCTAGGAAGATCAATGTGTTCATTACGGGATTTCTTCCATACTGTATTTAAGAAATCAAATGTGATGTCTCTTGAAAGAAAGCTGGCAAAATTATGCTTTGTATCTTTTGTTTCAATTAGTATTCCGTTGGGGAAAAGACCAGCGGTGGATTTTCTTTCAAAATTGATGATATCTTCAAATTTTATCACCAAATTAGTTACCCACCCTAGTAAATTTGAATTGAAGCAGAGATAATGTTCACTCACATAAATTCTTCCTTGTAAAAGTATTTCTCGACTCAATGCACAAGAAAAATCATCCAAAAGCCTGTCTGTTAAATCCAAAGAACGGAACAATTGGTGGAATTCTGTGTTTCGCTTCATTGTGGCATAATGATAGGGAGTGTCCCGAAATATTTCGTCGGAATAAAGTGCTATGTCGTGGGCCTTCGGAGTTTGAGGGCTTTCGGTGAACGGCTCGCTGATTGATTTATTCTTGGACTTACGGTAGGTGATAATTTTGGGCGATATGGGGTCTTCACGGGATTCTGCTACCACAGTCTCAGTGGTGCTCATGGAGTTGCTCTTGTTGTGAAGAAGACTGGACCGGGCTGAGCTGTTGACGGATTGGTTTCCAAGGGCTGTTTCGAGGGTGCCGTTCAAATTGTCTTTGGAAATGATGGAGGCAGCGTCCTGCTTGGTAGTGAAAGGATTGGCCGGGGTGGACTTCACCATGAACGGCGATTGCAACGAAGCAGACGACCGGGAAGATGTTCTGGAGATTGGTGCTAACGCCAGCAATCGATTCTTGGGGTAGTCGCCATTGGATGGCCCATTTGCGGAGGATCCAGAGGAAGTTTGGGACTGGGCATCTTCGGCGTCGCCTTTTCGTAATAATTCCACCTGCTCTGTGTATGTACTCCCTCCGCTGATACTGGTGGGCTTCAATGGGTCTCCCAAGGCTCTGGATTTGAGTTCCAGATCCTGCTTTGCTGGGGTTGTGGGAGGGTCGGAACTGGCCGAATCTTTGTTTAATGGGAGGAACTCTGTGGATGGAGGGAACGAGTAGTTCCAAGCATCGTCTTCGTCGTCCAGAAGGCTCATTTTACGTGGTTCAACAGGGTAATGATGGGGAAAGGGTTTTTGGCATTCGCAGAACGATGGGTGTGACTGGAACGGCGGAAGCGGTACGAGACTTGGTGATAACGGCCGGACTCAACGGGGACTCGGCTGGAATTCAAGGCCTTGTAAAGAAGATATGGGGGGACTGGTGGTGGGGCTTGACGTTGACCAGAGTTTCGTGTCGGGGAACTGTTGCTAATTGCCTGGAGTCTTGGGAAATGGTCGTATATGTGGGGTCATTTAGCGGAACGACGGAGCATGGCGGTGGTGGCAGTGGTGGGGAAGGTGCGACTCGGTAGTAAAGAGCCTGTTCCTAACCAGTTAGCGAGAGATGGCGAGTGCTCGTCAGAGAGAGACAACAGTCTACGTTACCGTAGTGTCTTCGTGTCATGGTGTCATGGTACCATAATGCTATTGTCATGGCTATTGTAAATTCTACAAGGGCTGAAAGCGCAGTATTTCAGGCTAGGTATTTGTGTGGGAGCTGTTGGTCTGGCCCCGCTGGTTGCGGGACCTTCCCCCGCTGGAGATTTTCGCGGGCCAAATCGCTAGCGAGAGATGCCTCGATAGCGAGATAGTACGGAGTGCCCAACTCCGTTTCCGGGAATCGATAGCGTTGAACCAGTCAAGGCTCGGGGTCCCCATGCATTATCACCATAACCACTCGGTGGGCACGATAGCCGGGTATTCTGCCTGGACAGGCATTCATTTGCCTTCTTAGATCCATGGAATAAATAGAGCAATCAATTATGAAGCCATCTGAACCATTTGACCCATTTGACCCATTAAACCCATCTGGACCACTGAAGTCCAATATGGTCATGGGAGAGAGCTCCTACTACGTGATTCCATACTATCTTTCATTAAATCGACGTACAATAAAATACACGGCCGTAGCCAGGCCCATCACCGAGCTTAAACATTCTCCAAAACAACATCCTTGAAACCAGCAGAGACCTTCTTACCCTTCTCCTCAGTAGAGCCTTCACCGTGCAAAGCCAACAAAGAACCCAAGTCGAACTTTGGTTGCTTCAAAACCTTGACCTTTCTGACGTGAATGTTTTGCAATGGCAAGATGGTTTGAGTGGACTTCTCGATCTCACGGCCAATGACCTCTGGAATCAACTTGGAGGTCAACTGAGCCAAAGTCACGTTGGAAACTTCTCTTTGCATGACTTCGATCATCTTCTTTCTGACTTCTCTCAACTTGGAGGATTGAGCGTAGGTGGTCTTCTTGACTTGGTTAGCTTGTCTCTTGGTGAAGGCAATGGCGAAAACTCTCAAGACGTAGTCGTCAGAGGTCTTGACGGTGACATTAGCTTCAACCAAAGATTGCCACTTTCTGACTAAGGATCTCAACTTGTCAGAGGTGAAGTCCAAACCGTGGAAGTTGGTCAACAAGTTCTTACCTTGAACTTCGTCGACTCTCAACTTGACCTTTCTGTAGGAGTGGTCTTCGGAGCCTTGCAAGTCAGCCAAGCAGACTTCGAAAACACGACCCTTCAAACCATCGGCAGCGTTCTTCAAACCGGTGGACTTGTTGATCAAAGTCTTACCAACGTTTCTGTTTTCGAAGGTGGATGGGGCCTTGATGTCAAACCATTCCTTTCTGGTGAATGGGTCGACGACCTTCTTCTTCAAACCCTTCTTTCCCTTGGATAATCTCTTGTTCTTTCCGACAGCCATTATTCCGTAAGTGTTAATGAAAAATCGCAGATTCAGCTGGTGAAAAGTTTTTCAAAAGCGGAACCCGCACGTGCACGCAGCATGTTGGCCATGGTCGGGTTTCCGGATATCACGGTCGGATCTTGTGGGCCGGGGGTACTGCAAATTAGCTGCAGATCACGTTTGATAGCCTAGGGCACTGTGACTGTTTTCTGAAAAGAAAAGCTTATTACGTCAGCATCATATTCAAATAACCATGGTAACAACTTTAGCAACATGCCGGCATATCTGTAATGGAAGCCCATGGAAGCATCTTGAGATTCGGCAAAGCTTGCTGCAAGTCATCCAAAGTCGAGGTTTAGTAGTTATAGCTTCAATTGGTCAGGCTATTATCTAGAACATAAGTGTTCTGGTGCTGATCAAGAATTTTGACCAACAAACCACATAAAACTGGGGCATTGATTATTACTGGTAGTTATAAGGATTAATATATTTAAATAGACTGTTTATTCGACAAACATGTCCTATATGCAAATTTTTATATACCAAAAATCCGATTAAATAGATACAAAAACTAGAATTGAAATCGAGGGTTTAAAATCTTTCAGTCATTCGAGACCATTGAAGATTTTAGATATTATTGATCGCTTATTGGTTTTCAGGACGCAACTTTCTGACTTCCTTACCGACTCTCCAGATTTCCATTCCTCTGATGACCTTCAATTCTTCTTCCAACTTCTCACGGTAGTCTGGTTGGGAGTTGAAGTCCAAGGATCTTTGGGTCTCGGAACCGTTCTTGACGGACTCGTACAAGTCTTCGAAGACTGGCTTCAAGGCGTCCTTGAATCTTGGGTACCAGTCCAAAGCACCTCTTCTGGCAGTGGTGGAACAAGCATCGTACATGTAGTCCATACCGTACTTACCAATCAATGGGTACAAGGATTGGGTAGCTTCTTCGACAGTCTCGTTGAAAGCTTCAGATGGGGTGTGGCCGTTCTCTCTCAAGACTTCGTATTGGGCCAAGAACATACCGTGGATACCACCCATCAAACAACCTCTTTCACCGTACAAGTCGGAGTTGACTTCTCTTTCGAAGGTGGTTTGGTAGACGTAACCAGAACCAATGGCAACAGCCAAAGCAATGGCCTTTTCTTCAGCCTTACCGGTGACGTCGTTCCAGACGGCGTAGGAAGAGTTGATACCTCTACCTTCCTTGAACAAGGATCTGACGGTTCTACCGGAACCCTTTGGAGCAGCCAAGATAACGTCAACGTTAGTTGGGGTCTCGACGTGGGTCAAGTCCTTGAAAACTGGGGAGAAACCGTGGGAGAAGTACAAGGTCTTACCTTCGGTGATCAATGGCTTGATGTCGGACCAGGTCTCGGATTGAGCAGCGTCGGACAACAAGTTCATGACGTAAGTACCCTTGTGGATGGCCTCGTTGACCTCGAACAAGTTCTCACCTGGAACCCATCCGTCTTCAATGGCAGCCTTCCAGGAGGCACCGTTCTTTCTGACACCGATGATAACGTTCAAACCGTTGTCTCTCAAGTTCAAACCTTGACCGTAACCTTGGGAACCGTAACCGATCAAAGCCAAGGTGTCGTCCTTGAAGTATTCCAACAACTTCTCTCTTGGCCAGTCGGCACGCTCGTGGACGATTTCTTCGGTTCCACCGAAGTTGATGGTCTTGATACCACGGACAGCAGCAGGAGCCATGGATTGCTTGGAGATAGCAGGACGAGCAGCAGCAGCTAAGGCAGACAAAGCTCTCTTGGAAGCAATTTGCTTGGAGGCGCCAGAGGCGGCCATTCTAGCCATACGAATACCGTTGTTTCTGAAGGACATGATAATGTGTTGAGTGATGATTCTCCAATTATGGAATTTTTCACCCTTATATAGTGGTGAAAAGTGGTCGGTGAGTAATCGCGCCCATGTGCAGGGTTGACGTGTCCGGCCCAGAGGGCCGGTTTAGGGCCGGTGCCGGGCGATTTGGCGGAACGCCCATGCATGGACGGTGGAACGCTGGGCGAAAGGCACAGGCGCCCGGTGGGTCCCGTGCCGATGCACGGGACCTTGTCCATGTGGCTAAAGGAACCGCTCTGGCTGTTCTTAGCGCTACCGCCTGCTGGCCCACTAGGGCCAGTTTCTTAGGCAGTGCGAATTTTCTCCAATGACACGTAGCGCAGTGGAAAAGGTGAAATTCCTGCTGTGGGGTAAGTGCCCCATGGCCAATTGCCTTGTATTACCTCGAATACCCTTGAATAACCAGGACCCAATGCTAGCTATGCCACTAGGGCACGGCGTATGCGTCCTGTATGTAGCGCCGGGTCCTTCTGTGTCTCTGTTGGCTACTGCCCCATCGGGTTTGTGTGCTGGGCAAGATTGACTGGAGCTGAGGCCGAGACTTATCGCCGTTCCCGGCAGCCACCGGCGGTCAGCGGCACTCTCCGGTGGAGGGCCGGAGTCGCTCAGCAAACACAATCACTACACCGGTGGTGGACCGGTCCACCACCGGGATCTGGGGTCATGGTTATGGTCATGAGTCAGGCAGTCCGCATGTGGGGCCGCCTTGGATAAGCATTCTGGGGTTCATAGCGCCGTGGCATTTGCACTTCGTCGAACATTGGCCAATCTTGCCTGGTGGGCAACTCTGTTGACCCCCGGGGAAGTGGGGAGAAGCTCTGCTCCAATTGAGAGACCGGGGGAATATGGGAGGCATGTTCTGGCGATGGTGGTTGGTGGTGGGTTACGGGCTACATGATACCTGTTATGGTGGGTGTTTCGCTTATCGGAGCTTATCAAACGTATCAAATGGATTATGCAAGAGAATCTCCATGCGTTGCTGAGGTTGAAGAGTGGGAGAATTTTTCAGTTATGGAGAATTTTCATTTTTTTCAGAAAAGTGCGACTTCTAGTGGGCAGTGAAAAGTGAAGGAGGTAGCGAGATAGTAACAATAAAGAAAGAGAAAGAGAAAGAGTGAAGGGAAAGAGTGAAGGGAAAGAGTGAAGGGAATGACAACACATACAGTTGTAGTTATGAGTAGAGTCTTATTGGAACTATATAGAGGGTCTTGTTATATACGTGGAAGAGCATCGAAGAAGCTGAACGATATGCAATTGTCAATTGTCAATTGTCAATTGTAAGTTTGCAGAATGTTTGTGATGTGGGGGATGAACACTAATGGCCACTAAAACTAAATTAATCTAAATTGATCACCAATTGATGCGAAGATATTTTTGGTATAAACCAAATTTAGAGAGCCAAGAGGCCTTTGATGACCTGAGGAAGTCAATTGTGCCGTAGTAGGTTGTCATATCTATTGTTGGTGCCTTTCTAGAATCAACTTGGTTACACAAGTGATCTTACTCTAAAATACGCCAAATTTTGACCTAAAGAGATACAGTTACCTTGAAGAAGTACCTTGATTCTTCTCCCACAGGTCCTTCTGTCTTAGAGTTTCATCAAGTGCATCGGATGCAACTACATGAAGTACCATTTGCCTTTAATTCATTCTAAATAATCTAAACGAATCAACAGTCAAACCAGTTGATCACTCTAGCGTCGTTCATCGAAAGTTCATCAAAGATGCGGATTTCATTCTCTGCACTAGCGGATTTGGTAAATGGAGAAACTTCACGCAGGAAAGGAGTCTTGGACCTCATACTGGCGTTGTCATCTGAATTCAAATTCAAATTGTCGAGAACAACACTAATATCAGTGTCCAATGCCCAATCTTCTTCGTCATCCAAGTCACACCAGGAGACAGAAGATTGGATTGAACTCTCTACCAACGAAGGAAGCTTCATGCTTGGCTGGATACTTGAAGTAGGTGCAGCCTGCTTCTTGGGCGAAGCAATGGGAATATTTGGTGACACAGTCTTGTAATCAACCAATGCGAATTCCTCTTCATCAAATTCATCATCATCTTCAACAGATGATGGTTTGGTGTCGACGGATGCAGATTGCAAGTCGTCATGATCCATATCAAACACATCATGACCTTGGGTGGCGTAAGTATCGTTGTCGGTTTCCACAGGAAACTCGACCTCATAATCATCGTCAATAGTTAAACCGTAAACCCACTTGGAATTCAATTCCAGGAGAAAACGGTCCACGTCACGAGAACGAACCTTGTTGGTCGAATTCAGGGTGTCGTCCTCGTCACTTCCAACCTTCAACAAGTTCATAAAGATGTCGAAACAGTTGGAGTTCATTGATGGATAAATGTCATACAAAATGTATGGATTGTTGAACAAAACAAAGTTCTTGAAGTTGTAGTCAGACAGGACTGACTTGGTGGTGGATGGTTGCTTGAAAGGTGAGGTACCAAACACTGCAGTCAACAAGGTGACACCGTATGACCAATAGTCTGCGTAGACACAGTCATAGGCACCTTCCGCAGTTCTGTCCTTAAGAAGACATTCTGGAGCCATGTACTTCTCGGTACCGACGTTGAATTCGTCGTTAACGCGAGTGGTGGTGGCCAAACCCCAGTCACAGAGCTTGAAATTGAATTGCAGATCGATCAAGATGTTTTCAGGTTTGATGTCGCGATGGTAGACACCGTTGTCGTGGGCGTAGCCCATGGCATTGTTCAATTGGGTGGCTAACTTCAAGATTTCGTTGATGGAAAGGTGGCGATCGTGAATCAAATCATACAAGTCGCCATTGGAGCAGTACTCAAGCACCAAAACAACGTAGTGTTCGGTGTCGAAAGTGTCCAATAATTTGCAGATGTTGTCGGAGGTGTGCTTGCCGGAGGCACTCACACCTTGGTTGAGTTTGCGAAGGATTTCGACTTCGCTGCGGGCTATCTCCTCAAGGCTGCGCTCACCGGGAAGTTGCTTGGTGGGAGAGACCTTGGGGATAGCCTTGATGCTAACGTGGGTATTCAGGACAGAGTCCATGGCAAGGGAGACCTTGCCAAAGGCACCGTTTTGGATGTTGCGGACAAAATGGTAGCGATGACCAAAGTCGTAGGTGCCTGCTTCGTATTGGGAGTATTCGTTGGAGTTCATTAGGAGTCGTTATGTACAAAAAGGAAAATCAAGCCGGATGGATAGAAAGTGTGGGGGTGTAAATAAACATAAAATGCAGTAGTAAAATCAGATATCAACCGAAAGGCCTGCTAGCGGGATAATATGGGAGGATGACACAGTTGATATCGAAATGGTAACAAAAGTTCAGAGGAGCACTCCACAAGATACCACGAGACCACAGTGCCAGAACGCCGAACTGGGGAGAGTGGGAGGAAGAAAGTAGTGGATAAAGTGGTAGACTAGAAGTCGGAGTGAAGGGCAGGAACTGCTGATATATAAACGTAGGAAATGAAGTGTGTAGGAGTTTCTAGAGGGTTCTATGGTGAGGCAAAGGTGGGTTTATATGGAAGGGCATGGAACTGAGGAGAAAAGGGGTGGGCCGGTCGTGTGCCGGCGATGCGGCCAGACGGTTGGGTGATTTGGCCGTTTTGGGTCACCAGGGGGTTGGGCGCTTTCCCCGATAGGAAACAGCGGCCCGGTCACGTGCCACGTCAAGCCCCCGCCATTGACTCATGTCACGTGCCGGCCGGGTCCAGGCCTCGCCGGTGACCTGGCAACCCGGCGATAGGAGGCAAACAATAGGTCCGCGAGTGGGCCAGGGGCAGTAAACAAACAGACTGGCGTCGCAGGGGCATCCGGCTCCTTGGGAGTGGCATAGGCTTGACGTCGGGGGTGAGAATGACTCCGTGGCCCTTGGGCAGTAGTGGAGCAATAGGGGACGGGAGTTCCGCACCTTACCTCCCCACACCACGTGACCTCACATGCTGGCTGGCACTACTAGGGCAATAGTAGTCATCTGGACACGGAGCAGCCTCGGGGTTGGATCGGAGTTGGTTCTGTGCTGGGTCAGAGCTGGGTCAGGCCCGGTACTGGCGGAGAGCGGACGGATCCGTGACCAAGCAAGTGGAACAGGCTGGTGTGCTGGTGGTTGCTCGGAAGTACATCGAGTCATCACCATCGCATCGGCCTAGACCAAAGATTTCTGGTCTGGGCCTAATGCCGTGCCAAAGGCCAATGGCATTTCCCCCAGGCCAAGGCCATAGTGGGGTGTAGAGAGGGCCCCAGTGCCATGTAGAGGAGATCTGAGCAGCCAGGAGATAACAGGCCCAGCGGACGGGTCCCGATGCTGCTTCCATAGCATGATGCTGTGCTATGCCGATGACTACAGAGCGCAAAAGTGCGCTATCTTTGGCACAGACACAATGGAGTGATTCACGCTGCCTGGAGCAAGGTAGAGGCCAACAGCACGGGTGTGAACGAGAATCGCTGCAGCAGTCATCTAATGGTTCAGCCTTCCAACATTTCCGCCTTCCAATGGATCAGATTCTTGGACGCCTCACTGTTTCATCAGTTTCTTCACCTTCTTCGCCTACTATTCTGCACCTGGTTACTCTTCCTCCAGATGTTCGGTGCAACGCATTCTGCGATGGCACCATGTCCCCACACCTTCGCCCACGCCCACTGGCCCGTATCGCTACTAGACCGCAACGAGCGATATCACCGGGATTGGCCAACCCAACGGATATTTTCATTTCCCGTCACGGCTATACTTCTCATGCTACATGACAGTGCATGATAAGGTGCATGATAGCATGCGTGATAAGACGCATCTGACACTTCTGTGGAACCGAATTGTGGAGATAGCAAAGCGATTGTGGAGCAATGTTGTGCCAACATGCCATGTGCAAAGTGCAAGCCCAACAGGTGCTGGCCCAATGACTTGGGTACCGACCGTCGGCACTTTGGATGGCCCATTGCCTTCTTCAGCGGTGTACCAGTCCCAGCATCCCACCAGTGAACTGACAACTTAGCAGGTCTGCGCACTGAAGATCTGGTAGTGAACCACAATAGATCACAACCAAGCTACAAGCCACAAACCATAACTACTACGTGGCCTTATCGGGCCCAACCGATCCCCAAATGCCTGATTGGTGTCAATGGCCCACGCAATCGTCCGAATGCTCGCAATCCACAAGTTCCTCGCCCTCAATCCGCCAACCTTGTTCCACTGTAGGCCATGGGCCATGCAGAACGCATCTCAGTTGCCAGGTGGCCACAATCCACAACCACAATCCACGATCCACAATCCACAACCCAAAATCCGCCCTTGGCAGCATCGGTGCTTCTACCAAGTTCTGCCATGTTCTATTCCGGCACCTATTCACACCTTCGCCGTTTCGGGGTAGAGTGGCTTTCTTAAGCGGCTTTTCACTTTTCACTTTTCACTTTTCTCTTGGTTCCCCCTCCCGGTCCCGGCCCCTTCTCATTCTGCTTCCATTTCCATGCTCTTGCCATTTCCGTTTTTGCTCTGCATCCTCTTGCTTGTTCCTCTTCCATTGGCCTTGGCTCCTGAGTGTTGCTGTATTTCTTTTGCCATGGCCGGGTCCTTCCCACCGCCTGGAGTCTCTTTTTTTTTGGGTGCCCTCTTCCCTCTTCCCTCTTCTCTTCCCTCTAAAGTCAAGTTTCCGCCATCGCACTTTGGCCTGAGTTGTGGGGACGCAGATGCCAGGGAGGGCATCGCATGAGGCCTTTGTGTGAACTACAAGTGCTGAGACCCCGGGAAACCGCAGTGGACCCCACAGCAAACTCCCCAGATGCAACCAACATTCAATAGGGCCTCAATTGATCAACAAAGGGGGACTTACTGCCTGAGGTGGAGGATGTTGGGCTTTCCATACAAAACTAGTGGTTGCGTTCTGTAAGATGGGATACCTCAGTGCACACTCATCCAATAAGCTCCAAGGAACTGGAGGCCTATTTCATTGGATTGCTGTGCTTGAGGAGGCTTTTCCAGCTTCCTGTTGCTTTGCTTATCGTGACTTCCATGTCATTAGTTCCCCCGGTTTCGGTGGCTTTCCACCATCCCTTTACCTCGTTTGGAAACGTTTGGGACCACTTTTCAGTGCTCCCTGAATTTCACCATGAGGCACTCGGTTGCCCATCTGATGCACAAATAAGCGTTGGAGGATGTGCCGTGCGTTTTTCTCCTCCAACAGCTCAGATCGGATCTGTTGGTGTTATCTGTAGGCCATAGTAGAAGCCCAGAAGCCCACTGCCCAGCAAGCAAGATGGTTTGGGCCGTCAAACAACCGAGGCATGTGAAAGTCGCCATCTCATCCACAGAGTATAAGTATCGGCCATTCGATGGGTGCCCGACGCCAGGTGTGGTCAATGAGGAGTAGTTTGGGTCAAATTCGCTCAATTGGTGGATATTAGAGCACCAACTAGAGCTCCAGAATGCTCCACCAATTGCTTATCAATTATCAGTGTCCTCCAAAGTTCTACAGCAGTCAATGGGTTCATATTAATTAGTACTATTATTCATGCTACACCGTTGGTGGGTTCAAAAGGCCGCGGTGATTACTTCTTCAACAACTCTTCGATTTTTGGAGCGATGGAGCTTGGCTTGGTCAAGGAGGAGAATCTCTCAACAACCTTACCGTTTTGGTCGATCAAGAACTTCTCGAAGTTCCACTTGATTCTGGTCATACCCAAAAGTCCAGACTTTTGAGCCTTCAAGTACTTGTAAACTGGGTCCTCGTCGCTACCGTTGACGTCAATCTTGGACAACACTGGGAAGGTCACACCATAGTTCAAGGAACAGAAGGTGGCGATTTCCTCAGCACTACCTGGCTCTTGGGAACCGAATTGGTTACATGGGAAACCCAAGATCTGGACGTTTTGGCCCTCGAACTTCTTGTTCAACTCTTCCAATTCCTTGTATTGAGGGGTGAATCCACACTTGGAGGCGACGTTGACGATGACAACAACCTTACCCTTGAGTTCGGCGAATGGGTATGGGTTTCCCTTGGCGTCCTTTGGACTGAGGTCGTAGAAAGTAGTCATGTTTGTTATTGGTTTTGGATCTGATGTGATGGACTACTGAACGAAGGATATCCCCGTATTTATATGTATGCGCATGTGGCGAGAGAATATGCAGGTCGCGGCCTGGAAGTGGCAGCTCTAGTAAGCAGTCGCCAAGTGGAGCGATGCAGAGATCAGCAGTATAACTGGACATCTTCGTGGGGTGGGGAGAAGAGTGGGGCCCCATTGGATCAGGTAGGGTCCTTTCTGCGATGGACAGACCCAAATCCACTGCTTCTGGAGCTGCCACCCGCTATAGCACTGACAGATGGGCGAAACTTTCCATGGTGGATCTGTTAGGGTGGACTCAATGCTGGTGGGGTCGTGACTTCAGGTGCCTTGTAGACAACGTCCAGACTGCATCTATGCTTACAAATTTGGGGCCGGGGACGTGTTCTGGCCATGGGCAAGGCTGGTGGTTGATGCGGCTATATGCACGAAATGCGTAGAGCCGATGAGCGAGGCAGTAAGGACGTCGAAAGAAGAGCGGGCTCTGGCGACGCTTGGATGTCCCAGTTCGCTTGGGTGTCTTTCAGGGAGATTATGGCACCCTCAAGACTCCCCTGCTATATAAGTGAGTTTGGTAGACCAATTTCCCGTCTTCATCGCCTAGTAGAGGGCTTATCTCCACTTATCTCCACCCCTCTTCACTAGTGAGTATACGGCAATGCCATGCAGGATATTGCCGAAAAGACGTTATGTGATTAATAATAGTAGCCGATGACAGACGGATGGACTCGAACCAGAACCCTGGATTCTTTGTCATCCCATCAAAGAGTCCGAGGACATGCAATGGAAGCCGAGGGATCAAGGGGACCGTTCGGTTGCTGCTCAGCCTTCAGTTGTTCTTGGATCTGTTCCGAAATCATTTCGGTGACTAAAACCAAGTTGCCAATTAATAACCAGACGACCTAGACCGTTTATATCTGGGGTATAGCCTTATTGTTAAAGGAGAAATTGAGTAAGCCAGTGTTACCAATATTTTATTGGACCCCAGATTGCGATGACGATATTTTAGTAATTTTAGTGGAAGTCAAAACTATTTCCCCCGCTTTGCCAGTCCGATAATTACTACGTTGGTATTACCAATTCACTTCCGAGACATAGATATAGCAACAAGCCTAATTTTTGTTCATTAGATAATTTTTTGCACCCAAATGGGCCGGGATTATTTTTCAACTACAGACGAAAACAATATGCCAAAGCTGGTATATTTTATCACGAGTGCATCAGGACATTTTCAGTCGCTTTAGCATGCCTATGATTATGCGAAGCCAAATATGTTTTCTGCGTTTGCATACTTATACGTAATTGACTTTCACTGTCTACGTTCATCAAAACTATTTACATGTTCATTCCGAGAAATGAACGACATGATAAACTTGCTTACCCACTCTTACCAATAACAATTTTCCATCAATAAGATGGTGGTCTTTGTCAAACAACACAACATCTTCTGGGTCCTCAAATTGGTCCCTCTCCAATCCCAAGTATATACCACCAGATTTAATCAAGTTCTTAGTTTCTCTCTTAGACTTTCCTGTTATCTGAGCCAACAATGTGCTCATCTTCAAGTCATCGATGTTGAAATCACCAAACTTCAAGTCGACCAAAATTCCCGATCTCTTAAAAATCTCGATTAATTTATCTGCTGCAACTTCATCATTGAACGGTTGATCAGGGGTGGGGAAAAGGAACCCGGTAATGTATGCCATCTCCTCACCCATGCCATTTCCATGTACCAAATCCACCACTTCTCTGGCCAAAATACGCTGAGCTAATCTGAGTCCTGGGTCTGCTTCGTGCTTTTGAACTACATGTTCGATTTGGTTCATGGGGAGCAAGGTGAATACCTTCAATAACTTGCTCACCAACTCATCAGGAGTGTTAATGAAATATTGGTATAATTGGAATGGGGTAGTGAGCTTCGAATCAATGAAAACCGCATTACCAGCACTTTTTCCAAATTTCTCTCCTGTAGGAGTAGTCAACAATGGAACCGTCAACCCATAGGTAGGCTCTTCCTTGAGCTTGAACAATTTCTGCAAACGAGAAATCAAGTCGGTACCAGCGGTAATATTTCCCCACTGATCATTGCCACCTACTTGCATGTTCACACCGTGATTCTTATGCAAGTGCCAGAAATCGTAAGCTTGTAAAATTTGGTATGTAAATTCATTGAATCCCAAGCCCTGCTGTGACTTCAAACGCGATTGGATTGAGTCACGCCCTAACATGGACGAAATACGAATATGTCTTCCATAAGTTGCCAAAAAATCCAACATCTTGATCGATTCCCACCATGAGGCATTGTTTGCACTAGAAATGGATCCACCAGGAATGATGGGGTAGTTACGTGAGTTGGCATATTGGACACCGCTTTCGAGGAACGATTCCATCTGCTTTTGAATCCGGCTGACGTTTTCCAACCGCTCCTTTTCCGCAAGCTGAGTTCTCTCGGTACTTCTCCCACTTGGGTCTCCGATTGCACCTGTGGCACCTCCAATCAACCCAACCACATCATGACCCCGAAGGTGGAAGTGGAGCAACACCATCAAAGGAAGCAAGTTTCCTAAATGTAAGGAATTGGCCGTAGGGTCCGCTCCACAGTATACCTTGATCCGTGGTCCGCTCGTCCCCTGGTTGACCTCATAGAGGTTGTCGCTTGTGATGGACTCCACCAAGTAACGTGCCTGCAAGTGTCCGACTAGCGGGGTGTCGATATCTGCCTTGTGATTTGAAGCATCTGTCAATGTGTGTACTGGTGGTATGATTGTGACAGTGCTGCCACTGTTATGTCTAATCTGGCCGAATCTCAAGGCAAACCTTCTTGGAAGCCTCATGGGGCTCACTATGGGATAAGACATCACTGAAGTAGGGTATTTGGACCTCAAGAGTGGAATGATGCAGAGAAAGTGTTGCCACGGCCTTCTATATGGTAAGGTCCCAAACTGCTCTCTTTGATTTCTGTGATTTCTGTGATTTCCCAATTCGCGATTGCAGTTTATCTCCATCTCAGCTTTTCAAGGCATACACCCACTATTATTAGAAAGCTATGGGCGAGCCAGACCATTCCAAGACCCCCGACATGGCCAACGGTAATGCCGATGCTGCTAGTGCCGGTGCATCCAAAAAAAGAAAGAGAAAGAGAAACAACAACACCAATAATGTAACCAAAGCTCCGTTGGTGAGCGATGAGCTCAGTGAAGAAAGAGCAGACAAGATCCGTACCAACAAGAAAATCAAGTTTGACGAGGAAGAGAAGCCAGTAGAGGTGGTCAAGAAGCCCACAAAGTTTGTGGAAAAGACAGACTTTTCAAAGAATGAACAAACTCTCGATTCTACGAAGAACAATCATGTAAATGGAGCCATCCAACAGGCCATGAAGAGCCCAGAACAGAAGGAAGAGAAAGAGAAGGAGAATGTCAAGGAGATACAGAAGAGCTCAGCAAATAAAGCCAAGTCATCCAAGCCCAGAATAAAGGTGAAATCAGACGAACCAAAAACAGTAACTTTCGATTCAGATGATGAGGACTTCACCTCAAATGCATTTCACACCAAGCCAGTTGATAGAACACAGCTTTTAGCAAAGGCAAAGGAGCTCCTTGAAGTAAGAAAGCAGTTGCCAATTTACCACCACAAAGACAAGATCATCGACTACGTCAATCGTAACCAAGTGACAGTGATAATTGGTGAAACTGGTTCGGGTAAATCCACCCAAATTCCCCAATTCTTGATGCCAATGAACAAAAAGCAAATCGCTGTGACCCAACCTCGTAGAGTTGCGGCTGCCTCGTTGGCTGCCAGAGTCAGTGAAGAATACGGATGTCAATTGGGCCAAGAAGTTGGTTACCAGGTTAGATTCTCCAATTTCAGCGGTCACAAGACAAGACTCAAGTATCTTACAGATGGTATGTTACTTCGTGAAATGATGATAGATCCCAAGCTTTTGAAGTATTCCACAATCGTTCTAGACGAAGCCCACGAAAGAACGGTTTTGACCGATTTGATTATGGGTTTTTTGAAGCAATTGATAGTTTCCAAGCAACGTACAGACTTGAAGGTAATTGTCATGTCCGCTACCTTGAATGCTGAGCTTTTCAGTAAATTTTTCAACGATGCTCCTATATTGTTTGTTGAAGGTAAGATGTATCCAGTTGGCTCCTACTATTTGACTGATTCCAATGAAGATATTGTGGACACCATGATAAGAACAGTGGTTCAAGTCAATCGCTCTGAACAAGAAGGTGATGTTTTGTGTTTCTTACCTGGTCAGGAAGAAATTGATAATTGTGTTCAGGTCCTTTCACAATTGGCACCTCATTTACCAAAAGATTCTCCGTTGATTGTTCCCTTACCCTTGTATGCCCAATTATCACCTAACCAACAATCCAAGATATTTGAGCAGCTCCCAAAGCGCAGAAGAAAGGTCATTTTAGCCACTAATATCGCAGAAACTTCCATTACTGTCTCTGGAGTCAAATACGTCATCGACTCGGGATTAAGAAAGGTCAAGGTCTGGAAACATCAATTGGGTTTATCGACCTTGTTAACTACTCCAATTTCTAAGGCATCAGCCAAACAAAGAGCCGGTAGAGCCGGTAGAGAAAGTGCTGGTAAGGTATTTAGACTCTACCTGGAGAGTACCTTCGAAAAATTCCCCAAACAACAAGAATCAGAAATCATCAGAAACGATATCATTTTACCAATTTTAACCTTGAAGAAATTACAGGTGGATGATTTGTTGAACTGGTCTTGGTTGGAGCATCCTGGTCAAGAGGCCATTTTGAGTGCCCTCAATACCCTTTACTCTTTGGGTGCTTTGAATGAGGGCGGAAAGATCACACCTTTGGGTTACAAGATGGCAGTCCTTCCCTTACCACCTCAACTTTCTGCCGTACTCATCACCGCATTGGAATTCGGCGTGTTGAATCCTGTGATTGATATAGTTGCATGTCTTTCGGTAGACAATTTGATCTTGAACGTGGGTGCCAGCAATGCTGAGGTCAGGGACGAGGTCAATTATAAAAGACGTCAATATTGTCCACTTGGATGCAAATTCGGTGACTTGATCGCTTTGAAAGAATATTTCAATTACTTCCAAGAGGCCAACCAAGGTGAGTCCAAAGCTTGGTGCAAAGAGATGCATTTCAGTTACAAGGGCTTTAAGAATGTTTTGAAGGTGAGACACCAATTAAGAGAATATATGCTTGCCACGGTAAAGCAAGATGATAGCACGAAACAACATGAAAAGGATGCATTGCTCAGAAAGCTCAAAATGCAATTAGATGACGAGGAACAAGGAGATATGGATATTCCAAAGGTATTGAAGTCTTTCTTGAAAGGATTTATTACTAATACAGCCATTGGAATGCCAGACAGATCATACAGAACTTTCAATACTGGACAATTGATAAGTATCCACCCTTCATCCAATCTTTTCGGAAAAGTGAATCTCGACTGTATCATGTACCTTGAATATGTTTTCACAGCAAAGGGTTATGGTAGAAACTGTTCTGTGATGGAATTGGGCTGGTTACAAGAAATAGCACCCCATATTCTTGGAGCATCGAAGGTTAGTATAGATGACAAGGCATAAGTATAGACTCCCAGTAACAATAATATTTAATATATTGAATGTAATATACACGATTATTTTTTCATTTAGAACCCAAGACCTCGCTAACACTCGAAATCACTTTGTCAAAGATGGCATTACTACCAGCAATAACACCCTTTGAGTTCAAATGTCTACCATTTCCGAAATTCAATTCGTTTCCGTTGATGTCTCCGACTTTTCCACCACTCTCGTAGATCAATATGTTGCCTGCAGCATGGTCCCAGATTTTCTCTCTGTAGGTATCACTAACTGGTAACCTGAGGTAAATATCAGCTTGACCCTTGGCCAACACACAGTATTTTACCTGGGAGTCCAAGTTAATAGTTTGCTGGGACACAGTTTGTTCATCAAATCCCAACAATGCCTTGATTTGGGATTGAGTGGAGTGGGAAGAATGTCCCTTTTCCACACCTTCTGCTACCTTGAGCTTGGAAACGTCAGTGTTTTGCTTCATCTGGATACGCTCTTGCTGAGAGAAAGGCTGGAACCCTTCAGTGAATAATTCCGAATAGTATGAACCTTCACCCTTGATGGCGGAGTACAATCCTCCAACCACTCCCGACTTTTCGTCGTTGGATACAATTGTCTCCGCTAAGTTGGGGCATCCAATCACACCCAAGACAACCTTGCCGTCCTCAATCAATGCCAAACAAACGGCAAATTGATCTCCACGGAGAAATCCTTTAGTACCGTCGATGGGATCCAAGGCCCAGAATCTACCTTTGGAGCCCCCCTCAGAGTTTCCGAAGTCGATGCTGGTGTAGATAGTCAGAAGGTCCTCAAGAACACCAATCTTATCGGAGGAGGAAGGTGTATCTTTCTGGACATCTTGGATAATTTCCAAGATCTTTGAGCTCAATGTTCTAGCCTCATCGGTGTCGTCTTTGAGGCTGTCCGAATCCTCTTCTCCCACAATTTCGTCCCCGGGAAAGTTCAACTTGATGGCATTGTTGATA
The DNA here is from genome assembly GCA_030571845.1 of Suhomyces yuchorum. Classification (NCBI taxonomy): domain Eukaryota; kingdom Fungi; phylum Ascomycota; class Pichiomycetes; order Serinales; family Debaryomycetaceae; genus Suhomyces; species Suhomyces yuchorum. The sequence goes on along the minus strand of JAJLYW010000006.1, from coordinate 337,188 downwards.
ATGGCTTGGGCAGCGTAGTCTCCGATGGTCACGGGCGACTTGTCGTTCTTGATCTGAGTGCCTGATTTTTGGGTGGATGCAATTGAATCGCTCAACCTCTTGGTCAACACCGAGGCTCTCTTGACCGCAAGAGTGGCGATTTCTAGTTCTTTGGCGTAAGGATGTGTCATTGGGTGTACCCGAAAGATGGCCGGCAACAAGGACTGTATTCTGGAAAGATTCAACACGATTGAGACAACAATTAGTGCTATGCCGATTCTGGTACCAGTTCTCATGGTGTGGTTGCACGTGCGGTAGCGTTGTCGCGAAGAATAGGGAGACTTAGCGGGCGATAAGGAAGCCCCGCGGTATCAGCTAGAGAGGCACACGTGAAGGACCCTCCTCGATGAGCAAACGGCCTTCCACTGAGATGGTTGATTGCCCATTAAAAGGGGAAGTTAAGGAAATAGCCAAGGGTCGAGGTGACAGTCCCAAATTTCTTGCCACCAGACTTGGATACCCAGCAAGCAAAAAGTAGTGAACTGATAAAGATCACAGTCACTGTCTTCCCTAGTTCCGCTCCCTAAGAAATTAGTGAGAGTCCAGCGCACGAAGGTCGCCAAGATCAAAACTCATTTCTGAAGCCTTTGAAGCTCTTACCTGTCCACCCCATGAATAAGGAACTCTATGCACTAGCGGTGCTTAACGCCTTCTGTCTAGTGGTGCAACTACTTCCCATCATCTCGGTGCCGATAACGTCAGCATCAAAACTGATCTACTTGAGCCAATACCAGTCCTATAGCTTTGGGGTTTTCGGGATATGTGACCTCCAGACCTCCTTGTGCTCCAAGCCCCAGATCGGCTACCCTCCAGTGAACAGCTCGTTCTACGATATTGCCAGCATGGACATGCCCAACGTGGGCAAAATCGCCCTCCCTTCAAATGCTGCCTACACCATCTCCAAATTATTAGTGGTTCATGTGGTGGCTTTTGGGTTTTCTGCCCTTCTTTTTGCCGTGGTGCTATTCCTTCTATCGCTAGAATACTTCGAAAAGTTGGACAAGAGCTACTTTTTCCGACTTGTGGGAAAGCCTAGACCAAAAGAGATGATAGCTGAAGAAGACTTCCTACCAAAGAAAAAGACAAGAGATATCACCACCTATTTGAACATAATGTTGACATTTTCTCTTTCATCGTTTATCTGTACGTTGTTGGGACTTATGGCGGATATTTTGCTATTCATGCCAAATTTAAGTTATGTGGGCTGGCTCCAATTATTCCCGGTTACAGTGCTAACATTGATTTCTACCATGCTTTGCTTCGTGAAAAGAACAATATCATCGAGAAGGTACCTACAACTCGAGCAAAAGTACGCTAATGACGATATGAGACTCCGTCGTCATCTCCTGGAACGAAGTTGGAACGACGATGCCAGCGATGATGGCTTTTATGTGTACACCAATGGGTTTTACAGTACCCAAAATAGAGGTGAAGGACTCCCTGGTGCAAATGATACAAACAACGAATGGGTACATCATGCATATAATAACGATAGCGCAGACGAGTACTCCATCAATTCAATGCATTCCGATGACATAGAAATGGAGAGGTTAACCATCTCAGATGATCGCCGTTGATTGACTTATCCCACCAAATGATGCAGATTCTCCTCTATTATCAAGCTATACAACAAGTACCAGATTCGATGAATTCTACTTTCTGATGTTTTTGCTGATCACAATACATTAAAGAACTATTATTGCCAGAAACTTTCTCACTGGAAGGTTTATTCTATGTACATATATTTAATGATTAATGCCCTCTATTAACGACCTAGATTTTTCGCTCAACTTCCCCTTCTTCGCCACTAACCTGGCCAACTGGACAATCTCGATTCTTTTGTTCAAAGTACTTGTTGCCTTCAGAACCTCTATTCCTTTGCTGATGATTTCAAATTGATACTCCTCTACCAACTCTTTACTCTTTGATCTAACCAACTGCAACAAATGATTCAAATCCTGAGAATCACCCACTATGCTCAATAACACCTTGAATTGTGTTGGTGTTATCACAGTATGGAATAGAGCTGGTTTTACAATGCTGATTTCTTCCACCAATTCCTCGAAGGTGTAACGTCCTCTGACGAGGTCAATATGGCTGAAGTAAGAGTTCATGGTGGTCGAGGAAGGACAGATCCGTTTGTCGTAGATTAAGTACGACATGATGAGTTTAGAATGCTCGATTTTACCATTTGTGTTCAATAAATGAGCCAATTTATCCAAGTTGCTGGTATTTAAATTGTCTTTGATTTGGGGAAACAACTCTAGCACCGTCAGGAAGTATGAGGCAGCATACTGGCTGAGCAAGGCTTCTGGGCCATATACCCGAGCTATGAGAGCACTTAATATATGAGAGCATGATTGCAAGGTACAGTATTCTGCCTTGGATTGGATATAGTCCACCACTTTCCCAAGATCCTGATTGGGCGTTTCCTTGATGAGAAACACCGAAACCGCTTCGAACGAGACGCCTCCATTACCGAAGTTTTGGAGGTAGTCGAGAGAGCCGGCGCCCAAAGTGGCGCCCAAAGATTTGTATAGTTGATCCAAGTCTTCCACACCGCTGTATACTTCGGCGTATTTGCTCTTGATCTGCTCCATATTTGTGGACAAGCTCAAAGAATCTGTCTCATTAGGAATGTCGGCGATGTCGAAGATCTTCTGGTTGAAAAGCTCCATCCACTTGCTGGCAATGTTACCATAATAGAAACTGATGCTTTGGCTCGATTCTCCCTTTACGACCACCTTGTGCTCGTTGTTGCCCAAGAGAGTGGCATTCTTCGACAACGACGACACAAGGAGATCGTTGAACAGTAATTTGGTGAAGGCATCGGCCACGTCTTCGGGATTCTTGATATCATGATGGTATTTCAAGGTGTCACTTGGGATGGGCATGGAGGGAATGGCCCGGTCATTCTCTTCGGCCGTCAACTTTTCGTTCTCAAAAGTGTACTTGTCGCTATTGGGAGTGAACAGAAGCGGGACCCTCGAGTACCCACGACGTAAGGTCCGTGGAATCTGTCTGGAAAGACTCATGAAGGTTGGTTAGTTGAAAATTCCGATCGCGGCACGTGAGGTTAAGGTGGAGATCAAAACTGGTTGGTAGACTCTGTGTGTCTGCCACTAATTGACTGGAAGTATCTATAAATTACAGAGCCTGTTTGAGCGGGGAGATTAGTATATCTGGATGAGATAGTTGAAAAAGCAAGATACCACCTGATGGGTTAACATTTGACGTTATAATACTGGGTGAATATCCAAAAAAATGGACGAGTCCGGAGTCGAACCGGAGACCTTTCGCATGCTAAGCGAACGCGCTACCAACTACGCCACACGCCCTGGAAAGAAATGGTCCCTAGCGGGATCGAACCGCTGATCTCGGCGTTATTAGCACCACGCCTTAACCAACTGGGCCAAGGGACCTGTTTCTTGTATGTAGTTTGCTGTCAGAAGACCAGGATTCGAGTCAAGATACAATCTTGACAATAATCAAGCACAACACTGAAGCAAAGCAGTCAATCTATAGGTTTTTGGATAAGTTCCATTGGAGTTTCCTTCTTTTTTTCCCCTCCTTTAAACGCGTTACTTCGTTGAATTTTTGGATTTCGTATCAAATATGTTTCATAATTATAATTGTGAGGACTTTCCAGCAAATTTAACGCAATAACTCAATATTCCCTGGACTCCAAGCATGAATCTCTTCTTCTATTTGATATTAGGTATTGATGCTAGGCAGCTATTGAATGAGGTTTCCTTGAATCCTGGTTGTGTACAGCAATCATTGGTGTCGATACTTCCCGATTGCCTAAGCATGGGAGTGGAAAGTTTAGACCCCATCATGAGAAAACAGCTGGCCATCAAGTTGGCAATTTGCGAATTCAAAAATGCAGGGATAGTGTACCCAGCCTCTTGTGACCTGCTAGAAAGCAAGATTGACCAGTGTATGTACGAGTTGGAATCATCTCCACAATTCTGGACCAGCTTCAGTGGATACTACCGAGAGATTCAAACCATTTGTCACGAGGAGTCCTTGCCGTTCGAAAAAGACCATATAATTAGATTGTTCAACAACGTGACTTTGGAGTATTCAGAGTTTTTGAGCCAAATGAAGGAAAATGCCCGGTTCAGCCAGCGGGAATACGATACACTTCGTTCGGAATTACTGTCTTTGAAGCAGATTATGAGCCAATTTCACCAGCAACACTCCGAGCAGCAAAAATAAGCAGAACAAGAGTTATTTGGCTTCAATAAAATGATGGTGGACACGCTAGAAAATTCCTTTGCTTCAGTAAAGCAGTGGGCCTCGAAGTACGAGGCCCATTTTGACAATGTTGATTCTGAATTGCACTCGACGAACGAGAAGGTCCTGGCACTACTCCACACCCTTCAACTGGTAGACCTTGACGAAAAGCTCCAAGAAGTCCAAACCAAGATGGAACTGTGGTCACAAGAGGCTGACATGGCGTTACTCAAAGTACTCACTGGAATCCATGAAATTAGCGAGGTGCACTTTATTACCTTGAAAGAAGATGCAGAAAGCATTTCGCAGCAATTGGACCTCTCCAAAATTGCAGCCACCAACTTGAACGTGGCAATAGAAAGTAACAACCAGATAATCACCAAACAAAGAAAACGTATCACACGAGAAGTTGAAGGCATAATCTTGGATTTTGATTTGGCTTTCAATGAATATTTCGAGACCCTCATGGCTGCAACTGCCCTGAGGATAGACGGTTTGGTAGCGATGGCCATGAGTGATTTTGAAGCAAGAATGGCCGGAACACAATCACGGATGGACCAGCTAGATAAGCAATTCCTTGGGATTTCTGAGAGTTTTTCCAGCATGACTCAAGCATTCAATAGCACTTTTCAAGAAATTAGAGATATCGGACTATTCAGCCTTGGAACCATGGCCACAGACTTCTCCGCCTCCCTCAGTCTGCGATTCGAAGGGTTTCTGGCGATGGGGATTTTACGATTTTTAGTTGGCCCGAAACTTCCAATATTTGCCACATGCATCTTCCTGATGTATTTGCTACATTTAACTCATATGAGCTTAGTTCCGTCCCCCTTCAAAGCTGTATACAAGATCACCGCCTATGTAGCCGTATTGGTGCTGGTTCTCAGCGGGGCACTCACTAGTTATATTGTTATTGTTATTTACAGGAACTTTTCAAGCTTTTTTGCTCTGGCTGTCGGTCAAGCTGGAGCTGTCTGAGTGTCCCCACAGACATTGTCTACAATGTTTGGCATGAACCGTCTGTAGCAGTGTTGGGTATATTGTACGGTTTCTATATACACTACTTGTAGGTAAATATGCACTAGACTCTGGTTCCAGATTAGGAAATTCGGTAGCTGGTGCACTTTCGTGGAAGGGCCCAGGTTCTTGATGCTGAGCACTCAAGTGTCAAGAGCTTACGATATCCATGCAAACGATCCCACTAATTAAGGCCACAGAACCAGTGAGGGATCAATGTATGAGTTTTCTGGCCAAATCGTCAACTCATCTCGTGAACAGTTACCCGTGGTCCCGTGACCTTTCTCATCCATCTTACCCCATATTGTCACGCATCTCCACTTTTTGGCATATGTGGTTAACTATTCTTCCACTCCATGAGACTTCCTCTCTTCTTCGTCAGTATATGGCCGATATTGAAGCCTAATCCCATCAGCATACCAATAGGCCATCCGGAAGAATACGACAATTCCGTTCCAGAAGTTTCGCCCATCGATGAGGCCGTCTATTCCAACCTCTATTCCTATGCCCAGCTAGCAGATATGGCCTATTGCCTTTCGGGGTTCAACGATCCGTTTGATTGCACCAACGGATGCTCCGAGTTGGTATCAAATTTGACCTTGGTGCAAAAATGGTGCCACGAGGAGACATTGTGTGGGTTTGTTGCTGTCAGTGACGAGAACATATTCCATCATCGTCCCGACCAATTTTCGGCTGCATCCCCCAAAAAGACCATCATCGTTTCGTCCAGGGGTACAAGGTCCATATCTGACTCATACACAGACGTTAAGGTGAACATGGTCCCGTATTCGAACTCGAAGTCTCTTCCACCTTGTATTGATTGCAAGGTACATCAAGGCTTTCACGAAGCATTTTTGAAGACATTGGGTATAATTGAAGAAATAATCGAAGGCGAGTGTGCCAATGAGAATGTCGAAATTGTCTTTGTTGGTCATTCTATGGGCGGAAGCATATCTTTAATGCTCGGGTTGCATTACTTGAATCTCGGATTCGAAAATATCCCAGTGGTCACATTTGGTCAACCATTAACAGGAAACCGCAACTTTGTGCAGTGGGCCGATAATGCCATGGGAAGTCAGAACAGTGCTAGTAATGACTCCTTTAAAAGAAAATTCCTTCGTGTTATTCATAAAAATGACGTGGTTACAACCATCCCTCGTGGTAATGATCCCCTAGAAATGTATCATCAGTTTGATAATCAGATATATCTCAACTGTTCTTCCGACGAGGTTTCTCCGACCATAAATGAGGTTGTTGATTGCCACAGAGGGGACAACCCTCGATGCATCTCTGGAGATTTCTCTAATCGATTGAGTGATACTATGGGGATGATTAATCGGAATTACTACCGCAGTCACAACACTTACTTCAGGCAAATTGGTCTCTGTGGACTTCCGAAGTTAATCTTCAAACCAAAAGTGTATAACGAGTAAGGACTGCGATTTATAAACATACAAAAAGTCACCGGGACCTTTTGAAACCAAATTTAGGTTGGTTCTCATCTTCGTCATCATCGTCATCATCATCATCATCAATAAAATTGACGTTAACGTCATCATCTTCACTTTCAATTCTAATCTGCAAATTTTGCTTGATACCCTTGGTTTTGGTAATGAAATTTCTTGAGGTGCTTAATTGAGCTTCAACAGGTTCTTCAATTATTGAAGCTTTATTGAAACTTTGAGAATCCTCATCCACAAAAAGGCTAGGCTGCTCGACAAGTGTCTCATAGGGTTTAACTTGTTGCATTTGTCCCTCAAAATCCTTAGCTAAGGTTTGTTCCGTGTCATAATTATCTTTAGGCAATCCCGTTGTAAATTTGATTTCATTGTCAACTTGAATTGTGTCTAATTCAACAAAGGACCTGGTGAGTCTTGATCTTAATGGAATATTTTTCCTGAACTTTTTGAAGTTTTTCGATTCAGTACTAGAATCTGTTCTATCCTTGTAGGATGGAGGTATTCTGAGAGGTATATCGACTTCTTCAACTATAGCTAGGTTAGATAAATCTTTCTCAAAAGTGTCTTCTGATTCTTCAATTCCCAACTCATGGTAGGTAGATTTGGTAGCAGACTCTTTAGTTTTGATGATTGCATCAACAAGAGATACTTTGGGTTTGATCTTCAGTATTTTGCTTGCCACTTGTAGATCATCTGAGGCCCTCCGCTTAATCGATTGTCTACCCTCTTCAATTGTAGTTTCTTCCATCTGTTTTAAGTGTTCTTCGGGAGTAGGACTTTGGGTCCTAGATTTTGACAGGGTTTCAAGCTTATGATTATCTGAAGCATCAACTTTATTCCCATCAGAAGCTTCCGTTTTAGAGAGAGATATGGGAAGAGGAATATCTTCAACTTCTTCTGGCGTTTCCATAATTTTATTGACTATCGTTTTCGCTTTTTCTAAAGGTTCAAACGGTTCTTGATCGATAACAGGCTCTGAAGATGCTGATATAATCGGCTTCGAATCTACTGGGTCAGCCGGTCTTGACACTAGCTCTTGTGTCCCACTATCCTGAGTCATCAAATCAAAGAAATGCAATTTGTCTTTCTTTTCATATCTTTTCCTTCGCTTCTGGGTATGAGTTTGTTGAGATTGAGTTTGGCCCTCAGATTGGTTTTCCAGGTCTCTATATCCGGCTGGAATCTGAGATATTACCTCGGATTCAAAAGCCCTCTTGACTCCTCTAGGATTTAATAATTCAAGTTCTTTAATTGAGCATTTTTGCACCATTTTTAGTAGTGATTCCTCGTCATATATTTGAGAAGCGTATTTTTTAACTTCCTTCTTCATTAATTCAAAGTCCAGCGTAGATTTTTTCAGCTCAAGTATGAAGAACTGTTGCTCATTGAATTCCTTGAAAACATCATTGAAAAGGCTTTTGCTGTCAAGTTTTTCATTTACCAAGTATTTCTCGAGATGAATACTAAGTACGGATCCACTCAATGTCCGTATCCACTTCGCCTGTTTGGAGTTTTCACCGTCAAAAATCACCACGTATATGTTCTCCAATAGGCATTTTCTATTTGGATCTGGTAATAGATACTTTACATCCCCTGGGAGAAACCTGGAGTAGTCTATATTTAAAAACCAGTTCTCCACATCCAAAGGATTAGCTTTGATAAAATCAGTCCATCTTCCATTGAGCATGGGGATTCCTCTCAGTAATGCAATTTTGAAGGTGCTGGTGGGCAGCTCCAGGATGGTGTAGTAATGTGTGGCGTTGAAGCTGTTGGTCGTGATTCTCAAGTCAATTCCCTTTTTATACAACTCAATTAATTGGTCTGGCAATGGGCTGGCTTCCACAATGCCGTCACGCTGAATGGAACCAGCGTACGTGACGATATCGAAAGGTTTCCATTCTATTATCGTGGTAAGCTGTTCTTCTTTCTGCTTCGAATCTAGATGAAACTTGAGTTCAATGCGATCCTCCTCGGTCACATCCACTTCAATCGGGTTCTTATCTTCTTTCTTCAACTTATAGACTTGACCATTGATCACAGATCTGGCACGGGTTAACACCTTGATCACCAATTTAGTTCTTGATTCAACATCGTAGGCACGGTTTCCTTCGAATCCTGCAACAAACTCGATCTGCTTTCTGGAAGCAAGTGCACTATGGATGAGATACCGGCACTTCGGGTCTCGTCCCAACGTGCTGACGGAATCTGGCGCTAGGTATGATATTGCTGCTGTTAGTAGCTAATTTGAGGCTGATGGGCCGACGGCCCGAGGTGACTCCTACTTACTCTCCTCACCAGAAAGCGAATGTTTTACGATCCACATGAAGAACTCAACGGTGTATTAAAAGGTTTCTAACACCTTCTATCAAGCTTGTATATGTTTAATTATTACTAGTCAAGGTGATCGAAATACCTCATCTTGTATGGTGCGACCTGCATACTGTGCTCTATTCCTATATAACTAGACACCCCAGATTAAGCCTTAGAAGGCTTGGTAACCTTGTAAGGCTTGCTCTTCCCTTTGTACTTGCTAAGGATGGATGAAACCTCTTCAACATCTCCCAATTCCAACAATGCCTTCTCGAAGACCGAAGACTCGGTTTCCTTGGCTGCTGGAGCTGGTGCGTTCTCGACCAAGTCGGACTCAGAGTACAACTTGTCGGTGTAGAACAAGGGCAATGAAGGAGATTGGACGGTTCTGATCATGACACTGGTCAAGGTTTCTTTGTCGAAGGTGGCTAAGACATCCTGCAAGTTTTGGACCAACTGGCTTTGCTCAAAGTTGTCGGTGAAGGCACCGATTTTTATGGAAATGTTGGTTCCAGTAGGTGGTAAGTAGGAGGCGCTGGTCAAACACTTGGCCAATTGGTTCTTGACAGTGGTTATAGAAAATTCGTTGGTCTTGGTTGCGGTCACTCTGATTGGCAATGGGACCTTTCTGTTACCAGTTCCGTAGAAGATCTTGCCTAGAAGAGTAGGCATCAAGTTGAACACAGCATCGTCCACGATGAAAAGGTCGAACTGCTTGTACAACTCACGACGCTTCTCGAAGTTTTTGTATGTGGTTTTTAATTCGTTGACTGGGAGCACTTGTTGGACGTATGGTAAATCGGCGGATTCAAGGGCTTCCATTTGCTCGGTGGTCTTGACAAGTTGGTCACGGACAATCAAACATGCTTTGGTGTCGGCAGGGTAGATTGAGTGGGACAACTTGATGAACTTAGGCTTGAATTGTGGAGTGGAGGAAACGTACTTCTTGGTGTTGATCTGAACAAACAAGGTCATCTGGTTGTCATCAGCATCATCGAATAACTTATCTTTGGAGTCTGCCTCTTCGCTTTTGCGCTGCAAAAACTTGCCCAACTCAGAAATAGCCTTGGTGGCAACCTTGTCAGCAACGAAGGAGACGGAGGCTTTCTTTTCTTCTTTGGTAGCGGCCTGTTCGACCTCTGGGCTGGCCTGCTTGGCCTTCTTGACCACCTTCTTTTTTGTTTTCTTTACAGATGGAGATGCCAATGGAGACTCAGTGGCGACGGAACCGACCTTCTTGGTCTTGGCCGAGGTAGGAGTTTTGGGTGAAGCGGCCGACTTGGTTGCCTTTCTTGCCATTTTGAGAGGTGATGTAGGTTGAGATGGGATAATTTTCACATCGCGATGCCTTGAAAAACTACCTATCGAGGAGTGCATATAGTTCGAAGACCCCCAGAAACCACTGGGGAGGATCTGCCCCTAGCGATGATGCCTGGGAGAGACCCCTGAGTCTCTATGGTAGGAGGCACTTTCCCGAAGACGTTAAGAAACCGTTTCAAATCATAGGATACTTAAATTTAGTGAGATGTGAGTTCTATAAAATGACCATCCAAGACGTCCCTATTGGCTGTGGCTGCGACTTATGATAAGACAGTTGGTGTAGAGCGGTGGTTCTGGAATGGCGATGCAGGTAGTTCGATATGAGGAGCACAGCCCATGGATCATGGGGGCATGGCGGTTTTTGCTATGGTTTTGCGGGGCGCTGAGCCGGCGTGCTTCACGCTGTCTAGGACGATGGCAGGCGCCCCATTGGTATTCTCGAAAAGTATTTCGGTATTGGACCCGATATCTATGACGTTAGAGGGTTCTTTAAGGTGTGCCTGGGCCTGTACTTCTTTCTTGTCAGACTTATTGGATTCGAGTTCATCTTCGACATGGTTTTCTGGGTCCTCTTCATCCTCTTGGTAGGGACGGACTGTAGTGCTCTCGAACCCACCTAGTCTCTCCCAGAGTAGATGAGACAATTCCTGGGGAGAATAGACCGCTTTTTGGTTAGGCCCCTCCTCGACCTTGTCCCAGTGGTCCCACTCGGCTGGAGGTGACAAGGGAGGCGAGATCAAAAATCGTCTGGACTGGGAGTCTTGTGGCAACTCAAGAAACCCTTGCGACTCGAACTTGGCACTGAAGTCTAGCTCCAATGGGTTTTGTCCTTTCTCTTCAACTAGTAACGATCTACCCTTGAAGTCGTTGTCTTTGATGCTGAATGTGGACTTCAACAGGCTCCATGGAGCGGAATTCTGGAGGAGACTTTTGATGTTACTTGCAACTACCGAATCAGAGCAAACGATAATCACCCGCTCCAATTTGGGGAGACAGACCAACTCAATGGTATGGTTGGCTTCAGTCAAAAACTCCACCAAAGAACTTGGGTCCTGGAGGGTTTCTTCGTCCACTCCGGTAACTATGAGGGTGTTTGTTGGTAATCTGGGTGGCATTATCGCTTGAACAGAGGCACAGCCAGGAACTTATATGACACGTCACGTGAAAATAGACACGTGACCATATACAAGACTTATGTAGCTGTAGAGGAAATGGATGCCAAAGAAGAACTGGTCGGTTTCGTAAAAAATGACTTCTACAGGTGGCTTATAGTGGCCGGTGTTTGACGTTTAAACTTGCCAAAAATTTCGGAATTTGGAAATCTGTTAAAATAGTTTTCCTGAGACTCTACCAACTACTGGCCATAATAAGGGATGTCTATTCTATAAGGCTAACGTATATGCATCATCTTCTCGATACTCTTGGTATCGTCATTAGTTATTAACTTACTTTCGTCGTCATAATCATCGCCGAGTCTGTCCCCTTCTCTTTTTCCGCCTTTGTACAAGTCAAAGAGCGACCAGAATTTCAAATTCTCATCACCGGCCACGGTGGCCAAGGTAAGATTATCGGGACTCAAGCATCCACTGAGAATTCTAGAATCATGGGCCCCCAAAATCTCCCCGGTTTTTTGCAATGTCGGATAATTGAATAAAGAAATGTTGTTTGTGGGGAAACCGTGGGTGGCCACGATTTCCATGCCGGTACCTGCGGCGTAGCCCCAGTTTAATGAACTTATTTGTGATCCCGTTTCAATGGTATTGATACGGGCACCAGTGGATGTGTTCCAAAAATTGATCGTCTTGTCAGAAGATCCTCCACCGGTAGCCAATAGCGAAGATTGGTATGGACACCACGACAATGCTTTGACTGCAGCCTTGTGGTTGGAACGGGAGAAGATGGGTGATGCAACATTATTAGGAGTGTGGCACTGGCGGACGTCCCAGATGCAAACTAAATTATCGTTTCCTCCACTAACAAATTGTTGGCCATCGGCCTTGTATTCTATACCACACACTTCGGCATTATGCGAGCCTTCTAGCTTATTGACTATTTGGGATGCAATTCTGACGTCCGAATGGTACATGTTACCTATACGGGAGCCACTGGTGAGAATGTGCTGGTGCCACGATTGAGATGCAATTCTGGTTTGGTGATTGTCACAGTTGAGAGTCCGTAAGCGGGTATTGGTTTCGATGTCCCAGATCTCCAACATGCCGTCGTCTTTACCGATGGAGATGTAGGACCCATCATCGGACCATCTTAAGGAAGTGACCAAGGTTTTTTGCGGCAATTCGCAAAGAAGGCCCACGGAACCGGTGGAGGCATTCCACACATAAATGGAGTCTTCCAAGCCAATGGCAAGAAGATTGGTCAGAGACCATGCAAGAAGATTAAGGTAGAAGTCGTCCACTAAGCCAGGAGCGTCGAGAACTCTTTCTGGAGCAGTGGGGATTTTTTTAGCTCTGGCAGAGGCAATGGCTGGACGTAATGATGATTTGGAGAGCTTTTTGGAGAGGCTAGGAGCGGACATTTGCCCAAACAAATTGACTGGCTTTTTGCGTTCTGGGGGCAACGGCTGGTAAAGCAACACCCTCAGGTTGACGTCTAAACCGCATGCTTCTGCCACATGATGCTGATAGATTTTGGAAGTCTGGGCCCTTATATGGGTTTCGGGGGATGCATTGGGATGGGGATTAGTGGAATTAGTGTTGAGCTTACCAGAAGTCGAGTTATGGCGTGAAGGAATGAATCGATCAAACGAGGTGGTGGGGTTTAAGAACTGGGAGTCAGAAGAGCCTGGTCCCAGGTTTATGAGAGAGTTTGTTCGTCTAAGCTTGTGCTGAGGAGATACAGAACGGGTGGGTAAACTAATGGTGGACTTGGAGCGGGGGTTGGAGATGGGTGGCTTGAGTAACGGTGGTCTTCGAGGATCATGTTCACGCTTGGTTCTGGTGGTGGAAGCGTCAGTAGGACCTGAAGTCAGAGACGACGGAGGGGCATTCAAGTACACTATTTTGCGGGACACATTAGGACTCATGCTGTGCAAGTAGAGCCTCTTGTTGGGAGATGCCGGGTCGGGGCCTGGCGAGCTCCCGTAGGATCTCTTGGACGAGGAGGACTTGATTAGGTCGGGAAGGAGGTTGGTCCTGGGGCCATCGTTCTCGGTGGGGGCGGATTTGGAGGGCGACTTCTTGGAAGTGGGGGACTCAAAGAAGAGCAGCGACATGGCGAGTGTCCTTGTGCAATTCTCCGGGGGAGTGGTGGGAGTTGGAGGTGAAGAAGAAGCCTTGGGCAGCTAAGGGAGATAGAGAAGCAAATGGTGGTGGAGGCCGAGCTCAAATGACGTTGGTACCAGTTGCGGATGAGCGTGACACAAAGCGGCCACACAAGCTAAACGAAAACTTTGTTTGTTTATGGTCCCAAAGAATCCGAAGAAAGAGCCACTGGTGGATTGAGTCTCCAGATACTTTTGCCGTAACGGTTGAAAAAATGAAAGAATCCCATGTTTACAAATCGGCCCCATCGGGAAAATTGCTTGCGGCATCCTGCACACAGTCGGGTGAGTTGGTGGGAGGTGGAATTCTAGCCATTTTGGGGCAAGTGATGATGGGATCCAAGTGTGCCAGGGGCCCATGGGACAGGTGGGGAGTGGATCGTAAACGAGATCCGTCACCATTGGGGCTTACGGTTGCATGTAGGGGAGGCTCGTGGTGGTGCTGGTGCGTCCCAGGGCCAAAAATGTGGATGATGAGCTCCCACCGACCACTCCACCTCCACGACCGATCTCTCCTCCACGAACTACATGGAACACGTCAGAAGAAGCCAGCTGTGCTCTCCACCGAGCCGCTCCACCAACTGCAAAACCCGGCGCTTGGCAACTCACTAGTTGAGCAATTCCAATACATCGCCCATGCTCGCCATTCTCACAATAGTGGAGCCATGTGATCTACAGGCCTCTCCCACCAGTAATAGCACTGGCATCGATAATCTTCGGTGGGGTTTGTTATTGTGCCTGTTTGAGGTGAGGGTATTGTTTGGAGGAATGAAGGCACCAACCAATCCAAGCTACGGCCTATGATGCCATCTTTGGCAGGGCTATTGTGGCAAACAATGCTACCCTCACAGTGAAGTTGTGACCTAGAAATGGTGACAACTCCGGTCAATGGCCTGGGAGCAGCCAACTGGCAACAACTGCCGGGGACCATGCGATGGAAGCTCTCAGTTTGAGACATTACCGTCAGCCAATATGGGATACCACACCGAATGTATGGGGGTGGCCTGCGGAGATGGGATGCTTCGGCATTCTGAGAGGCATTTATTCTTTGTGGCCATGGCTGTTCTTCCCCGGGCTCGGAGTAGCGTCGTCATCGATATTTGCGTGGGGAACCATGTACCAACTACCTTTTGACCCCTTGATGCAAGCGGTTTTCGCCGAGAAGGATGTTTCAGCTGGACATTTGGCCATTTAGCCATTGCTCCCCACTGACGAGCATGGGAGCGCAGTAGACCCGAAGCCATTGGCATGTCAATCTCTGGCCAAATCCAGCAGTGTGGCATGTCGTCATCTCCACTAGATCAGAGGCATTTAGACGAACATGATGCACTCCAGTTTTCGTCTAGATAACGGATCCAGCATTGGAGATGATATGCGATCAATTACACTCACCGCACGTTGGTGATATAATTAAACTGGATCTACGGCCTGCTGACTATTAACCCCCTGTACAGATTAACCCTAGATCAGAAACCTAAGGCATGTGCTCGATGGGCAGACCGTACGTTGACCCACCCCCGTCTTTCTATTTCAGAACCTTCTCGAGTTGGCCATTTCTGATAGTGGGCACCTAAGCATAGCATGTGAGGATAAGCCTGAGTGCTATACTTGAGATAAGATACGGGAAGGTCTACATTCCACCAAAAACTAAAATTTGCTTTGAGGATAGCATAAATCTCAGTAAATATTCCCAACCTCGTTCAATTGTAAACGAAGACCAATTGCATGTTGAAACACTCACTCTATAATATATTATGTTAATTGTCCTTAGAGAAGTTCTCGTTGGATGGATTTCTGGCAATTTATGCCTCCTGGCCCCTAATTTAAAATACTCACAGCCCCTAAATTGCAAAAATTCCATAGATTTGCCCCAAGCCCAATAGCACCATAGCAAACTCGTATCTGCACCAATGAGGTCTCTCTGCTTTTCCCTTGTCCCTTTCCAGCCCAACTCCTTCTTCCTGTTCCCTTCTCATACGCTTCTCCTTGTTCTCATGCTTATATCCAGGACACCCGTTAGTACCAGCCTCAATTACCGAGCGCTTATCACAAGACATTAACCAACCATGGGCCAGCAGACTTCGGCCCCTAAGATCACGGCTCAGGATCGGTCGATCCTTCAGCTCAAACAGCAAAGAGACAAGCTCAAGCAATACCAAAGACGTCTTTCTCTGGTGATAGACAGACAGGATCAGCTCGCTAGAGAGGCTATCCAGAAGAAGCAGTTGGACCGGGCAAAGTTCTACCTCAAGGCTAAGAAGCAACAACAAGCTACAGTGACAAAGACATACACACAATTAGACAATCTCGAAAGCTTGATCGGCACCATCGAGTTCAAACTTATAGAAAAGGACGTGTTGTATGGTTTACAACAGGGTAATGAGGTGTTGAAACGTTTAAATGATGAAATGAGCATAGACAAGATCGATAAGGTCTTGGATGACTTGGAGGAGGAGCGCATCAAGGTTGACGAGGTTTCGGATGCATTGGGCATGGGCTCGGGCCTTACTGCTGGGGAAGAAGATGAAGTTGATGAGGAGTTCGAGAGACTTCAACGCGAGCTTGCTCCCGAACCTGAAGCCAAATCTGAAACCACATCCAAATTACCGCAAGCTCCTCAGGGAGAAATCCTTCCCGATGCCCCTCAAGGTGAAATTCTTCCCAACGTTCCAAGCGAAGTATTACAGCCTACAAAGCAAGCCCGTCTGAACGAACCAATCGCAAACTAGTTCCAGCTTAACAGTATTAAACGTCGGTTCTTCTATTAGGGAGCTAGCATGATTCAATCTCCTTATGTTTAATTCATACAGACAAGCAACACATAAGTGAAGATATTCAATTCTAATCGTTAAAGTACAAAGGCATAGTCTAGATTAATATTACATGTCTTAGCACAACCATGCTTTTAAAATTATTTCTGTAGCTTGTTTCTTCGGTCAGCGCTCAACCTTTGTTTGAATTACACACTGGATTAGATTTCAAGGCTGATACGACTTATTAAATCCAGAATCTTCAAATTGGTGTTTTTTAGAAGTACAAGTTCCTTAATACCTATTCGAGTTTTTCGTGCTCCTTTTCCTCTTTTGGAAGATCCTTCTCTCCCTTGGTCGATGAACCCTGGTTATACACAATGGACTGGCCCACCACCACTGAATTCAACAAGAAGCTTGCAGTATAGCCCGCAACCAAGATTTTGTCATTATTCGCGTTCTTCTTACCACGAGACTTTGCTCTGTAGTCTTGGATGGAAGTGAACACACGCAAGGCAGATCCCAAAAGATTAGCCCGGATTGTCACGTTTGATAAGCTCAGGGTTGACTTAAGCTGGTGATTTCTCTTGATTTGTGGAAGCTTCGAGATGATGGAGATTGGAATGCCTACGATTTGTAAGGCCAGAACCAATCCGACCGGAGCGATCTTGGTGAAGAATATAGCAGACCCAAGAAGAGCACCGACGGTAGGCAAGAGTTTCGAGGCTGCCAACTGGATCTTCTCGTGTTCATGCAAGTCCTCTAAGTGCTCGATTTCACCGGACTGCACTAATCTATAGTATTTCACAAGAAGAATGATGATGGAGTTTTGCAACCCTAATAAGAGACTTTCCCCATAACTGGTGAATGCATTGCGATTGTTGCTGTTGAAAACAACGTGGATCAACTGATTGAATGTCTCCAAACTCAAAGACTCCATGGACAAACCGTTGGCAACGTTAATTCTGTCGGCTACCACAGCGGGTTTGGTGATCTTACGAATCTGGGGTACCCTGATGAAGGAAGAAACACCAACAATAGCGACTCCCAACAACTTGGCTAATATTCTGGCCACTCCAATGACCTTTATTTGACCATAGACGATCTGAAGGATTAACTTGTTACTGACATTGGGGTTTAGGATCATTTTGATCAACAAAAGTGGTGATGGAGAACCCATGATGGAAGCGTGAAATTTACGAAATCCAAGTTATTTGTGATATTAATGAGGCCAATTAAGTTCGGAGGGGATGCTTGCAGCGATTGACTTGGGCTGGTTACAAATCAGATCCGATTTTGGAAGAATAGTTGAATACTCGATGATTAATGAGATCAGATTCGCTCTCTATTTATTGGTTCGAGAAAAAGTGGGGAAGTTTCACATGCAGATTAACTATGAGACCACCCAAGATATTAAATGATAGAGATCTAGCGATCATCAGTTGTTGGAATTGCTCAAAAACCATGAGGGGATATGTGGGGTGTGTTGGGAAAAATGGGGGACATTTTTCCTTTCTAGGGTTGTGAATTAGGGATCAAGATTTAGAGTTTAGGTTGAAAATTATGGCATATTATGGCATAGTATGGCATCATCGGACAATTAGGTTTTAGTATGGGAGTCAACTATAGATCAGGAGACTGACCCTTCCAATACTAGTCTGTAGTATATAATCCAAGCTGGTTCAAGTTGAGTAACCCAACTTCAATAGTCAGTGACCCACTCCTCGATGAATTTTTCACTTCCTCAGAGTTATGGCATTAGCACAACTTGTAAAGTATCTCAATGAAAGCTGTATAAAGTCTGTCAAGATAGACCTCGGTCTTCATATTATCAGATCAAATCAAGCTAGGTAGTCAGGTGTGGGAAAATATTGTTGCTTCACACATCCAGAGAGTCACTTCCATGTGCTTTTTCACTGAGTAGAAAAATGGGCAGAACTTCATTATCACTAGAATACTCTGCATTCAGCATTCTAAGATTCGGACTCCAAAAATTCTGTACTACAAAAAGTTTATTATATTCTTATATTACACGGTAAGGGACCGACTATGCAAATAAAAGCCGGTATGGATCGCTATGGCTAAGACATTTCACTTCTTGTGAACAGCTAGCTTTTCCTTCAACTTCTCTTCCGAGGTCTCGATGTACTTCAAGTTCTCCAAATGCAAGTTCAATAATTTTACTATTTCCTCCACAGGATTCTCTTGTGGTTTATCTTTAGTATCCTTTGCTTCAGATGCATCCCCTTGGGCAAAATCATTGATGAGATTCTTGTTGAACACATCACTGACAGAATTGATTTCGCTGATCAATGTGCTCAAATTTTCTCCCAATGAATCCAATCTTTCATCCAACAACTCAGCATGATGGTAGGCCTTTTCACGCAATTTGTCGGTCAAACTCATGGTGTTGTTAGCAATAGAGCTGACACTGTTGTCGTTCGCCACCTCACCAGCTGTTATACTCTTATTAGAAAGCTCAATATTGTTGAGAAGAATGTCGGCTTGTTGTTCGTAATTATCTAACAAAAGGTCCAACTCATCTTGCTGACTTTCAACAAAAATTAAATGTTGATCAATACGTGCTTGTAATGCTTCGGCCTCAAGGGTATCTTGGTTCAATTTTAAGATCTCGTCTCCGCTCTTACCAAGTTGTTGGTCCCAGTCATTCACTCTGCTAGTATAAGTATTGAATATTTTCGAGGTTGTGGTCAATTGCTTCGACCATTTCATCACCAAGTCATCCAAAGTTTTATTATCAATTGATACATGTTTTGGTTCTATTTTGGTTGGCTTTAAGTTTGGTTGAATTGTGGTTGTGGCATTGGTGCTAGAAACTGCGGTAGCATCCCCCTTCTTCTCCTCAGGCTTTGCTCCGAGAGAGAATCCTGTAGGTTGCTTCTCATTCTTATCTTCAGTTTTGGCGCCGAAGCTGAAACCTGAGGCTGGTTTGCTCTCTTCTTTCTTTTCTTCTGGTTTAGATCCGAATAAACCACCTGTTACAGGTTTAGCGGAATCATCCTTCTTTGCGCCAAATGAAAATCCCCCTGCTGCTGTTTTTTCTTCTTTCTTCTCACCTAATGAGAAACTTGGTGTAGATGGCTTGTCATCTGTTTTAGCTCCAAATAATCCTCCAGTGGCTGGCTTGTCGTCGGTTTTTGCTCCGAATAATCCTCCAGTGGCTGGCTTGTCGTCGGTTTTTGCTCCGAATAATCCTCCAGTGGCTGGCTTGTCGTCGGACTTTGCTCCAAACAATCCACCAGATGCTGGTTTGTTTTCGGTCTTTGCTCCAAATAATCCTCCGGTAGCTGGTTTATCGTCGGTCTTTGCTCCGAATAATCCTCCAGTTGCAGGTTTATCATCAGTCTTTGCTCCGAATAAACCTCCGGTAGCAGGTTTACTTTCTGCCTTAGCACCAAAAGAAAATCCAGAGGTAGCAGGCTTGTCGTCTTTCTTTACCTCCGGCTTAGCACCGAAAGAAAATCCCCCGGTAGCAGCAGGTTTGTCATCTTTCTTTGCGCTTAAGGAAAATCCTCCAGTAGCTGGAGAATCATCTTTTTTAGCACCGAACAATCCACCAGTGGCAGGTTTATCTTCTGGCTTTGCACCAAAGGAAAATC
Organism: Suhomyces yuchorum; assembly: GCA_030571845.1. Classification (NCBI taxonomy): domain Eukaryota; kingdom Fungi; phylum Ascomycota; class Pichiomycetes; order Serinales; family Debaryomycetaceae; genus Suhomyces; species Suhomyces yuchorum. The sequence continues at coordinate 317,156 of JAJLYW010000006.1, read as the reverse complement.
CGCCAGTAGCAGGTTTGTCCTCTTTCTTTTCTTCTGGCTTAGATCCAAATAATCCACCGGTAGCAGGCTTGTCATCCTTCTTTGCACCGAATGCAAATCCTTGAGTAGGAGGTGTAGATTCTTTTGCGGCGCCAAATAAGCCGCCAGATGGTTGAGAATCCTCTTTCTTGGCTCCAAATGAAAGACCTGAAGTGGCAGGAGCAGCATCCGATTTCGCTCCAAAAGAGAATCCAGTAGAAGCTGGTTTATCTGCTTGCTTCTGTGCACCAAACAATCCCCCAGTAGAGCCTGAGGTGGCAGGAGCAGCTCCAAACAATCCACCAGTAGCTGGGGCGCTATCTTTGTTAGCACCAAAGCTAAAAGCTGGTGCTGAAGCTCCAGAATCTGCAGGTTTAGCTAGAGCAGCTGAACCAAATGGAGCGGAGCTTCCCGAAGGAGTTGCAGAGGCAGGTTTGCCGAAAGCATTGGAGCCACCGGTGGAAGCTGCTGGAGCGCTTCCAAAAAGACCTCCAGAGCTAGGGGTGGCCGAGGTTTGTTGGGTGTTGCTGGTGCTGGAGCCACCGAAAAGTCCTCCGGACGAGTTCACAGGGTTAGAGGTAGCAGCAGCGTCTGTCTTAGCGCCAAATCCACTAGATTGGGTAGATCCAAATAACCCTCCAGAACCAGTGCTGGCGGGCTTGGAGCCAAACAATCCACCGGTGGAGTTGGCAGCAGTGTTGGAAGCGCCGCTACCGAAGCTAAACGCATTGCCACCGGCAGGATTGCTGGTGGTGTTGGTTGGGTTGGCGTTGTTGTTGGCGGTGCCGGCGTTGTTGCCAAACAAGCCCCCACTGCCGGCCGAGTTGCCTGAGTTGCCAAAGCTGAAGGCTGGCGCAGTTCCACTGTTTCCAAAGCTCATTATGATGGGTCTAGTGGCTGTAAGCAACAATCAGTGGAAGTAGCTGAGATGAGTAGTTGATGATGCGGTTGTTTGGTCTTTGCAAAAGTGATTTTTTGTGTCGCACAGTTGGATCCAAAATGCAAAATCCAAGAGTAGGGGAAAATTGGTCAAGTGCGAGAATGGAATTTATGGAGGTGGACTAAAGAAAGGATTAAAAGAGGAAGTGTTCAGAAAGTGCAACACTTGGGATATCTATTATGATGGTCTGGGAGAGTGTGGAATTGTGTTTTAGCTTGAGATGGTCGCTCTGGGGCAGTTTTTGGTGAATTCTTAAAGTGAAACTATTGTAGAACGTAGAATTTTTCAGTAGTTCTTAGCAGTCTATTTGGTCCTACAAAGTACAATTGAAAAGGATGAAGAAAACAAGAGGCAGGTATTATGAGTTTGGAATTGACTTAGAGCTTGAAAATGAAGAATTACCTAAGAATTGGTTGAAAGAGGAGAACAATCGCAGCAGTTCCAGTAGCAATATCTCCAAGCTGAGCAACTGAAGTAAATGCTCCACAGATGTCAAATATAATACCTTCTCGTCAGGGAAGTTGGGGAGGTGATTCAGAGCCTTCCAACTTAGAGACTGGGGCAGGTAGATCTGGCACGTAGCGAGTGATTCTACTACAATGGCATCGTAACCTTCCATGGTCTACAAGTTTCACGACAGTTCAATAAGTGTAATAAGTGATCTATTTCTTAGAACCTTGGGCAGCGACAGCAGCAGCACCGGCAGCGGCGGCTTCTGGGTCCAAGTAGTAGGCTGGCTTGGTTGGTTGCAACTTCTCGTCCAACTCGTAAACCAATGGGATACCGGTTGGGATGTTCAAACCAGCAATGTCGTCGTCGGAGATGTTGTCCAAGTGCTTGACCAAGGCTCTCAAGGAGTTACCGTGGGCAGCGACCAAGACGGTCTTACCGGCCAACAAGTCGCTGGCGATTTCATCTTGCCAGTATGGCAACATTCTGTCGATGACCAACTTCAAGGACTCGGTCTTTGGCAAAACGGCTGGGTCGATCTCGCTGTATCTGATGTCACCGGTTTGGGAGAACTCGGAGTCGTCCTCAATGGTTGGTGGTGGAACATCGAAAGATCTTCTCCAGATTTGGAACTTCTCTTGTCCGTATTGCTCCAAGGTAGCAGCCTTGTCCTTACCTTGCAAGGCACCGTAGTGTCTCTCGTTCAATCTCCAGGATCTCTTGACTGGGATGTACAATTGGTCAGCAGCGTCCAAGGCAATGTTGGCGGTTTGGATGGCTCTGGACAACTTGGAGGTGTGCAAGACGTCGGCCTTGATTCCGGCCTCCTTGAGCAATTCACCAGCTCTGGCGGCTTCCTTCTTACCGATATCGGACAAACGGCAGTCGACCCATCCGGTGAACAAGTTCTTCTCGTTCCATTCGGATTGACCGTGTCTAACTAAAACTAACTTTGGCATTGTATTGGTTGTGGTGTTGATGGAGAAGAAAACTGGACCTGTCGGTGCGGTTTTGTAGTGGCTCGGAGGTCTCTGGGCCGCACGTGTGGATCATCACGTGCGGAATGGTAAGTAGAATGGCGCGGTTCCGGGGGGCCCTTGGACCGACTCACGGGTGGCCGGAGCCCGGAGGAGCACTGGTGGTCAAGAATCGGGACTGGGGTGGTTGTCCCGGCAGCACTAGCCTGCTTGGAGTGGGTGTGCAAATGGCGGTACCGAAGGGTGCAGGGTGCTTGTCCTCCGATGACCACCGGGTCTTGATGCCATTGTGGCTGATTGAGGTTGATTGAGGTTGGGTGATGGTACTCAATTGCTGGACACCTGATTATTGTAGGCCGGTCCATCAGGGCCGGTGAAAAGTGCGAATTTCACTCTATCGACCTGTGGAGTCCATTAAGGACAGGGGCACACTGAATCCTATTGGCAAAGCATTATCACGGTCGATAAGTGGCAGCCTGGATTGAGAGGGTAATGGACTGGTGGCAAGGCCGGGGTAGTTATGTTTTGCTGGGCATACGTGCTGAACTGGGTGCAAAATCGGGCTTATTGTCAGAGATTGGGGTAGCAATGGGTCTCTAATTAAACTATAGCGATTGATCTCTCAATGAAATCCTACGGTCAGTGTTGTTGGAAGAAATTGTATTGAATATGTATATGCAAGCATTTTTTATGCTTTGATTTGACTGGATGTTGTCTCATAATTATTCAACAATAGCTTTGGCCATACAGCAATACTCTAGAGATTAGCACAAATATCAAATCTGGTATTTGGGGGTCTTTTCCTTCTTAGAGCCTAGGTTGTAGTCTCCTTGAATCCAGGAGTTCAACATGGAGAGAGACTCTTTGGGAACATCATGAGGAACCATATGTCCGGCATCATAGATACGCAAGTAAGTCAATGGCCCATGGTTTTTGACTTCACCTGCATGTTTTCCATCCACCTTCCAATCAAGCAATTCTTGCTTGGTGTACTCCTCACTGCCGGACCATTTCAACTTTTCTGTCCAATGGTAGTTACCAAGCCAGTTGCAACGGAAATCCTTATCACCTGCGTAAATCAACACAGGCACATTGTCGTTTAACAACTCTGCAACATACTGCTGGTGAGGCAAAGCCTTGTCTGCATGCAAGGAGAAGGCTTGCCCTACTTCTTCGCTACAGCCACTGAACTTTCCGCTGGCATCATCAGCACCAACTGCATCTCTAACCCAAGCCAAATTGAGGTAGCGATCAACATAATTGAGTTCAGGGTAGCAAAGCGACGATTCACTGCTGCAGTCTTCACGTATATCGTAGGGATTCTTGCTTGTTTTGCTGAAAGCCTCAAACATCTTGCTTTCACAATAATAAAGCGCTGGAAGACAAGTGAGAACATGCTGAGACTCATAGCATATATCCAACAAGGCTGCACATTTTGGATAGTACTCCTCTTCGAGAGTCTTGCAGTCTTCATCAGAAATAAATTGAGGGTATCCTCCTTCTCCACACTGCATTGGCTTGAAAGAACCATACTGTACCAATGCATCAGTAAACCCATTTCCGATCAAAACGGAAGAAATGTTGAATGTTCGTTTCGGATTCGAAAGAATATAGGTAGCAAACTTTGGAATGTAGTGGCCAGCGTACGATTCACCTGCAATATGCAATTTGTTCTTACGAAGATGATCAAAGTTCTCGTAGAACATTTCCAAGAACTGGTACACATCAGGTGCTGCCTCTGCCGTGGTGTTCGATGCAAACTGGGGGTCCTCGGTGTATGAGTAGCCAACGTTAACAGGCTGGTCCAAAAAGATCACCGAGGCATTGGAATTCCATGCATACGGGTTGAACTCTGGAGATAAAGTCAGGTTGATGAATGACGGACCCAATTCAAATAACAAGCCGGTGGTTGATGAGCATCCGGGTCCACCATTAAGCCAAAGAACAACAGGATCGTTTTCTGGGTCATTCCGTGACTCGAAGAAGAAGTAAAAAAGGTGTTTCTTTTCGGAAATGTCAAAATAACCACTGTACAGACGAACCGTATCCCAATTCAACGACTCGATATCGTGCTCCTTTACACTAAACCGAGGAAAACCTTCGGAAGAGGTTTCGCTGTTTTTGCTGTCGCTGATATTTGACTCATGTGAAGAGGCCGTCTCTTGGACCCCCTCTTGCTCCTTGATTTGCCACGGAACTTGATGTTGACTGCCAATTGAATGCTTAATGTTGACGAAATTGTCGCCAAAAACCCCCGAATCCTCCTCGAATCTGACTTGGTGCAGAAAGTCTGGCTCCAGGTGCACCCACCGGTCTATAAGTTGTTGTACCTCCCGAAGACCCCTATCGCTGATAAGCTTTTTGAATGCGTCTTGTACCAAGGAATGGTCCGACTGGGCAACCTTTCCGTGAATTTGTTCCTGAATATTCAAGAATGAATTAAAATCCGAAGGCTCGTCCTTGACCTTCGCCCGGACCAATGCAATTGACGCGAGTAAAACCACCGAAAGTCTCATCTTTGGTAGTTAACAATTGTCCTGGTGAATTTTGCGATAAAGTCTCACCCCACAACTTGCGCGTGAGATAATGTCATATAGTTAGCATCATGATGTCATGATGCTATGGAGCCATGAAGCAAGAAATGGGCAAATTTCCTTAAGATTAGTGTCACTATCATATTTGGGAGGGCTATATTGTGATCATCATGTTGTGACTACTAGTCAAAATATATGTTAGAATGTATTTGTGTATGTTTCTTTAGGTGATTTTTCGATTTTTATATATTTTATCAAAATTATCGAGGTCAAATGCAGTGTTAAATTTTTAAGTGTGCTTATTGAAGCAAGAGAACTCCTAATTAAGACCATTCTCACGGTCCGATCTACCTGCTATTGCTGTTATCCAATACTGGGGCTCAATTACATTTCTGGCCCCATAGGATTCAACTCGTTGGCTCTCCCCAGTATGCCTGTTTAATTGCAATTGTAACAATTCCAATCTGTGGGACGGTAGCAGGCACCGACCCCACGATAGTTTGGGCCCGGCTAATTCGTTTGGTAGTTCATTGACTCTTGTGCTACCAAGTTTTTATGGTCTGCAGGGTTGGCTGCGCTCTCGTACAATGTAATTACTGCATCTCTGCTGAGTTCTGTGAACTCTCCTCTCAAGTCCACGTAGAGAAGGTGTGATTCGCCATCTTCATCACCCTCGCCGTCGTCTCCATAGACATCCTGGATGAACACAGTCAATTGCTGGACCCCAGTAAAAATGTGCCTGGGTAGAAAGTGCTCCACGAATGTGTTTTCGTCTGTGATGGCCTCAGGGACGTTTTCATCGTCCTCGTCGTAGAGGGCACCAACATGAGGGTGGCTAAACACGTAGGAGGGCTTCTTCTGTTGTACGTTGTCGAAGTCTACCAGGTTGTCGTTCTTGAAGAGCTTGATGGTCTTGGGGCAGTAGGACCCTCCATTGGTTCTGAGGATGATGGAAAAGAGCTTGACGGAGGAGTTGAGGAACGGGATGTTGAGGATCAATTGAGAGTCACAATCGGACTTTAGTATGGGCTTGATGTTGTACTTTTCTTCTGGCTTACGGAACACTTTACTGACCTCATCTGAAGGATTGGCAGCATTGAGGGCGGTGACATGAGGCAAGTCCACCTTCATGAAGAGAGATTGGGCACCGGTGGTGGGAATTGGGGCCACATGAGAATGGTCATGATCATCATGGCCATCATGGCCATGGCCACTGCCATGGGTATGTTCGTGTTCACAAGACATTGGTAGTGATTAGGGATCAGATCATATTCAGTAGTGCGAAAATGAGTCCTATATAGTCTGACTATCTATAACAAGAACAAGGAGCAAAATAGGCTAGAAAAACCGACCCGAAGCGAGCACGCCAGTGATAATGAGATGTATTTCTTCTGCTGAATAATGGAGAGTTTCTAGTTTGGATTTCGGGGCTTTTCGGGATAATTTGAGTGATGTTCTTCCTGACTCTAAAGTATATACATATTCAAGAATCAATTGAATGATGTTCTTAGTCATTCTTGTAACTTGTGGAATGGATACTCCGACCTACGTTAGTCTGTAGTTTATAATATATTAATCTAACTATTGATAGCTTTAGTGGATTGAGGAAGCGAGTGGTTGAGGAATAAGCCACTCAGTAAATTCCACTCATCTTTCGTGCATTGTCATAGGAGCGGTGCTCTGCTAGGAATATCTATCAAGCACCAACAACAGTGGTGTACAAACACACCACCATGACAACGAAACCCCATAAGGTCAAGCCCAATGAGAGGTTTCTGAAGATGATCTCCAAGATGGAAGGATCGTCCAGTTCGGAACCGATCAACTTGTATCCAAACAAACCGGGCAAAATGAAAGAGATGGCGGTGGAACCGGTAGCACCAACGATGGCCAAGACAAAAGCGAAGGAGGTCACTGTGATCGCGAGAACGTAGGCAATGACCAAGAGGATCAGGGTGATGATGACAAAGGTGGTGTCAGGGAATGGCACCACAAGGCCACGGATCTTTGGCGATTGCAGCTCCTCGGTGTCTCCAAGCAATGCTGTGTTTTCGGAGGCATTGGTGAACGTTTCGTTGGACACAGGGGTTTCTTTCTTCAACACGTTGGTTTGCACCCAGTAGACAATGTTGTTGACTGAGATTCTTGCAGGGTGGAACATCAATGGGAACGAGAAGATCACCATGAACACAATGCACAAGCGGCCTAAGGTGGTGGTGAAACCTGCTGGGTACAGCAAGATGACGTTTCCTCCGACCAAGTCACCGAAAGTGAGGTAGCCTGTGAATCCGACGGCAAGGAACAAGATGGTGGACACCCCGATGGCCAAGTTGACCACCTTGGTCAAGTTGGAAAGCGACTTGTCGCTGGATTCATTGACGAGCGAGAACATGTTCTGGTGGCCGGTGTATGCAAAAACGATGATGGAGAAGGTGGAGAACACAGCGGAGGCGGACTGGGGGAAGAGGTTGATGGAGCCCCTGAGGTCTGCCGGGACGTCGCCAGCCAAAAAGTGGCCGATCACCAACAACACCATGTAAGCGATGGCCACAAGCCCCAAGATGGAGGTGTACTTGAGGGAGTCCAAGTTCTTCAAGAAGGAGAGGGGCACACAGATCACGGCGGAGGAGAGCACCCAAAACGTTCTGTAGTTGTGGGGGTCGAGGAAGGGGAGCGAGGTGACGATGGTGGGCATGATCTCACCCACCAACACCAAGTACGACAAGGCGGACCCGAAGCACTGGACGGCGATGGCGAAGTCAAAAACCACCGACAACGCTGGGTAGGTGATGGAGCACAAGTTGAAGAAGGTGGCGCTGTTTGCAGGGACGTAGCGGGACACGTAGGCCTGGAGAAAGAGTCCGTAGCCGGAGGTGGCCGCAGCCAAAAGCACGATGAACACACCGCAGACGAGTCCGTCGGTGGAGAACGCCAACGGCATGGAAAGGAGGCCCGCGCCGACCACGGTCTTGATCAACGAGATCGACGACGACGCCGTCGTGGCGCCGGTAGTGGTAGAAGGCATGGTGGAGGTTTTACATTACCGTGGCTGGGGTTGAATACTCGAGGTCACATGACCCACAGTGGAGCCGCGCGCCTGGTTTCTGGGTTGTGGTTGTGGTTTCTGGGTCTGGCGGTGGAGCGCCGCCAGATTCGGCGCGGGTTCCGCTGTCGCTAGTGGGGATGCTCGGCTGGCCCGGCGTGTCTGGGCAGACAGGCCGGTCGCGCTAGCGACAGCTGCAGGGATTGGGGCCAGTTGAATTGGACCCTCTAGTGAGGGCCCTCAGGGGTACCAGAACCACCACCACAATGCGATGAACGAAATACAGCACAGGAACAACGATGTGCAAAATGGAATTGCCAGAGTATGTTCAAGAGAAAGTTAGCGGATGGTTCTTTCACCGCCTTTTATTTGTCTATATGTCGACTTGCCTATATGACTAGCGTTCATAGTTGCCTCATAGCCTCCTGTCAGATGGAACTCACCGCCACCGAAAGCCACTCCCAGCGAAGGGATAGCACCACTATCAGGTGCACCGCGGTAAATGGCCACCAGACCACCTGCCGGAGTTGCGGACTAGGCCCATGACACCGATTCTACCACGCACCAGCTCTCCCCAACCAACGCTTCATCTACGTCCGTTGCCCTGCCCCACCGCCGCCATCCGGTCATTATGAGCTGCCGCACTGCGCCAAACACCTCCAGCACTCCGTTCTTTCACCCCACTGCCCTCCCCCCACTGCACATCCACTAACCTTTGCTGTTGTCTCCCAAGCACAGTAGCCTCACTGCACCGCGGTAGCTCTCTCTGAGCGACATAAATCAGCAGGCACTGCCGCAATCCCTCCAGCTTCAGTTTCCAGCGTCTCAGCATCTCAGTATCGCAGTATCTCAGTACCGCAGTGCCTCAGTGTGTCAGTGCCTCAGTCAGTGTCTCCACCTCAGTGTTTAGTGTCACAGACGCAGTATCGATCGTTCCGCTCTTTCCTGCACCACCAGCTCCAGCCTATTGTGAACTGTACCACCCGTCCCGTGCGCAACCGTCTCATATACAGGGGTCATTTGTTGTTCCCTTTTTTCATCACTCTCTTTGCCAACCATCTGGATACGGTCCCCATCTGTCAGCAGACTTCACCCATCCAGCCCTAACCCTCGTTCTCCTTGCTTCTTGTCCCCGCTTCTGCTCGTCCAAGTATTGTCAACATGTCTTCCGACGGAGAGTTCACCAGAACCCAGATCTTCGGAACGGTGTTCGAAGTGACCAACCGTTATACCGAACTCAATCCCGTGGGAATGGGTGCGTTCGGATTGGTGTGTTCGGCCGTAGACAAGCTCACCGGCCAAAACGTGGCCGTCAAGAAGATCATGAAGCCCTTCCTGACCCCGGTGTTGGCCAAGAGAACTTATAGAGAGCTCAAGCTTTTGAAGCACTTGAAACACGAGAACTTGATCACCTTGGACGACATCTTCTTGTCTCCCTTAGAGGACATCTACTTTGTCAACGAGCTCCAGGGTACCGACCTCCACCGTTTGTTGACTTCTCGTCCCTTGGAGAAGCAGTTTATCCAATACTTCACCTACCAGATGTTGAGAGGCTTGAAGTACATCCACTCCGCCGGTGTCATCCACCGTGACTTGAAACCCTCCAATATATTGATCAACGAAAACTGTGACTTGAAGATCTGTGACTTCGGTTTGGCCAGAATAAGAGACCCCCAAATGACCGGTTATGTCTCCACAAGATACTATAGAGCTCCCGAAATCATGTTGACCTGGCAAAAGTACGATACTGAGGTGGACTTGTGGTCCGTGGGCTGTATCTTGGCCGAAATAATTGAAGGAAAGCCTTTATTCCCAGGTAGAGACCATGTCCATCAATTCTCTATCATCACTGAATTGCTCGGTTCTCCTCCAGATGATGTGATTAGTACCATTCTCTCAGAAAATACCTTGAGATTTGTGAAATCTTTGCCTCAGAGAGATCCAATTCCTTTCAATGTCAGATTCGCCAAATATGCCAACGTGGAGCCAGATGCTATCGACCTCTTGGAGAAGATGTTGATTTTCGACCCTAAGAAGAGAATTACTGCAGCAGAGGCCTTGGAACATCCTTACATGGAGCCATTCCATGATCCTACAGATGAACCTGTTTGTGAGTCCAAGTTCGATTGGAGTTTCAACGATGCAGACTTGCCTGTGGATACTTGGAGAGTCATGATGTACAGTGAGATTTTAGATTTCCACCAAATCAATGGTGTCAGTGGTGGTGCTTCTCAGCCTATTGCCCTGGAAGAGCAAGTAGCACACATTCAACAAGAAGGGATCCAGGCCCCAATAAACAGTTCCCATTTACCTCAACAGAAGGTCGAATAATCTAATAGATACAATGCCATATCTAGGTGCATCAACAGCATCATCTTCACACGGGATAAAGGTGTTCCACTACCCCAGACATTTTATGGCTTGATTTTTCATTCTAACATTCTTATCTTTGTTACAGATACGGTGTTTGTATTAATCTACAATGTCACTACAGCTTCAACTTCTGGATTTAGGCTGAAGCTCGTGGTAAGTCCACTTTTTTTGTGATCAACGAAAATACATACAAGTTTACCCGGTACACTGTAGAATCAACTTACACGTAGATCTCAGGTGTTTATAGGTCACGTGAGCCGTATATCTCAACTTGACACCTAGCCCTACAACAGTAAGTAACTATTCCATGACAAATCCCCAATTTACCAAGCAGATAAGCCAGCATCTCCATGTATCGCTCAGCTACTTACCAGAGCATCCCGATAAAAAAGGTCAAACCGAATGTGTAATTGGTTTGCACAATGTGCTGAACGAACCAGTGGTAGTGAATCCAAGCGAAGAAATCATAGAAACGAAGAATTCGAACGGATGGTTCGGGTCGATGTTTGGGAGTAAAGAACCCGAAAAGGCACCTCTCAATGGAAATGATACCAAGGAAGTCCATCTCTTTCTAGGATATGTGCAATTGATCGGATACGTGGTTCAAAACTACAATATCACCGTTGGCAATGCAGCCAATACTATCGAAATGGGTTACAAGAGTCCCCAATGGTGGGACAACAACGAATATTTGCATCAATATCAAGACCAGGACACTGAAGATCAAGGTGATGACCACGGTGATGATAAAGAATTCCGCGTTAACAATACACCTTTTATGACCGACAACAAGAAACGACCAATGATGTTGGGAGATAAATTGGGAGGCATAAATGATCTTTCGATTGATAAAGAGCAACATCTCATAAACTTACGCAAAAAGTATTTGCTACACGATTTGTTATTCACGTTCAACTCGCATCGTCCTCCTAAAAACTTCAATCCCTATGTCCAACCAGAAAACGAGGAGACCAAGTTGACATTGAATGAAGTAACGGATGCAATTGTACCTTTCTATACCACCTCCCAAAAGTTGATATTCTCGGACGTGGCCATACCCCCCGCTTCTTCCAAAACTTACACAATTAAGTTTCTGCCACATGGTGATCTTCCTCCGTCCTACAATTCACGCCTGACAGGAATTGCCGGCGACCAGGGTTGGATCAGTATCAGGTACTCGTTGGTTCTAGGATTTCTGCATTCTGATGCTGACAACGCACTTATACCACAAAGTGTGTACTTCCCATACAATATGAAAGGTGAAAGAATAGGAACCCATGAACGGTGGTTACAGCGAGACTATTTGCACCGCTGTATTGTGGACAAGGCCTGGCAGCAAGAAGAGGAAGACACTGATGTCGAACAGGAACATAAAGAACCCGAAGATGGTAAGCAGTCTTTTCTTGACGATTTATCGGTGCTTATTGATTCAGATCTCTACAGCATGCCTAAAATTTCATCGCATGAGAGAAGAAAGAGTGTGAACAATACCGACAGTGCCGAAGAGATCAAAGAAGGATTGATACCCCAACTACCAGCTCACTTAAAGACACAATATCAATTAAGGGTGAACAATGAACAGTTGTGCCATATTAGTGTTTCTCGCCCTTACTACCACGTTGGAGACGACATTTCCTTTATTGTTAACCTTAACCCTACAGACCATTCCAGGTCCACCAAAATCACAGGATTCTTCGCATACTTGGAAGCACATGAAATCTTCCATACCGAAACAAGCAGTTCTAAAGAAGATGTTCTTAATACGTACTCTTGTACCCCACGAGTAAAGTTTAATACGTTGGCGTCTTCAATCATGAATTACGAATACGAACAGGAAACGCCTTCAATCATCAATGGGTATGTGCACGTGCCTAGACACTTGACACAACAGTTCCAAGCTACCAGCCTCATGAGTCTCAAATATTTCTTGGTATTCAAGTTTAACCTAATGGAGTTCGCGGGGTCATCCAGTGTATCTGAGCCACACGGTGATGAGGAAGCTGAAGTAGATGGAGAGGTTGAGGCATCTGATGGTAACCAGCCATTGATTCAGGAGCAAGCATCAGCAGAAATTTTAACCTTCGAAACATTGACTCCTTATAAGACCAACAATTCAGGTACCGAACTTCGTTTCAGATTGCCATTGGTTATAGTTGCATAAAAGGGCATTCACCGAAGTTTAGTGGGCCAGGGTCCAAATGTGGACTATTAAGGTCACGTGCCCAATTGATCTGGTTTTTATCCGGTTGTTCTTCCACCCAAATAGGAAGCAGTCGCATTTCCCAAATAGGAAAAGTAAGTTTTTCGCATTGGCAAATCCCGGATCTATACCCAATACAGTTATTCACTGGATGTATGTGATCCGGAAATTGGCCCAGATACCAAATGAAGCAATTGCCAATGTTCTAAATGCATTTGGGTACGAAGCACTGTTAGATATAAAAAGCCTCAATTTCTTCCTGGAAACTTTTTACCCATTTCTAACCAATAGTCCCTCGTTTTACGATGAAAGTTTCCACATTAGCCGTTTCTCTCTTGTCTGCTAGCAGCGTCGTGTCTGCTGCTGCCACTCCTTCTGATTTAGATCTCCAATCCGAATTGGTCAAGAGAGGACTTATTGATACAATTATCAATGGCTTGGTCCAACAAATCCCAAATATTATCAACAACATCGATTTTGAAGGCATTGCTGGTACCACCAACAGCTTTTTGACTACCAACGACCGTATCAAGTTCTTGGACAACTTGCTCGTAAGCTTGAAGAACACCAAGCTTCTTCCTAACACTGCTACCTTCATCGTGACCAACAATGCCACCAGACACCTTGCTGGCCAATTGTTGTCGGACGGTTTAAGTATTGCCAGCAAGATCGACACCACTGATCTTTTCGTTGCATTGGACCAATCTGGCTTGGCATATGGTGTTGTTGCAAGCACCTTGGAAGACCCAGATCTCTTCCCATTTTTGTTAGATACCACCAAGAAGCTTCTCGCTTCTGGTGCTATCGATATTAGTGCTATACTCAGAACCCTTTTCGGTGCTATTTTCTCCAAGAGAGACGACTTAACCATTGAGGAGATGAAGAGAGACCTCGAGGAGTTCCTCCTGAAGAGAGACAATGTTTCTGACTTGTTGACCACAATTCTTTTATCTGTGGAAAGATCTGGATTGATTGAGGACACTGTGACCACCTTGATTGGTAACCAGCAATTCGAGAACGCTATCGTGGAGATTCTCGAAGAGCAAGTTAGAAACTTGGCTACTGGTACTTCCAGCATCAACTTCGCCGAGTTAGCTCCTCTTGTCAAATCTCTCGTCCTGTCAGGATTATTAGGCCACACTATTTCCCATGCTTTGGGAGACTCTAAGCTCTTGTCCACCGTGATTTCCAACATCGGACACTTGCTCTCCAGTGGCCAACTCTTCTCCAGAGACTTGCTTGAAAGAGAAATTGCCGAGGCCTATAGTCTCTACGAAAGAGAAGAAGCAGCTGCCCCAGCCGCTGAGGCCGCTCCAATTGCTCCAGTCTACAACACCACCATTCCTGTTCTCACAAACACCACCACCACTTCCAACACCACTCACGCTTCTTCTTCTCCTTCCCCTTCGCCTATCGCATCTGTTTCACCAAGCTCCGGAGCTGCTGGTAAGTACGGTCCCTCGGTGATGAACACCTTAATGGGAGCCTCTGCCTTAGCAGCTATGGTTCTTATCTAATTGTAAAATATGCTTTAGTTCGATAAATATCACCCACTTAATACCACGGTTTGTTCATGAAAAATTCGTAAAATGCCCCAAAAAAATTCTCCTATTGTTGAGAACCCCACAATTTGTCTATAGACCCTAAAACTTTCCGGGGAAGTCTGAACCGACCACCTTAAAGAAATCACGCTGCAACATCAATTGCCCCAACAATCCACTGTGAGAATATCAGAGCATGGGGAATTGGAACCTGAATGGACCAACGAACTCCTGGGCCTAAACTTCCGGTTTTTCCATTCATGAAAAGAACTGATACTCCAGTTGAAACTAGAACATGTGGTTTGTGCCCTGAAAATCGCAGTTTTCATCGGGAAATAAAATTAGATCAAGTTGTACAAGTTCGGATATTTTCATCACCTGAGGTACCGAGAGGAGCAATGGATCTCAAACTATAAAATTCCCCTGAAGTCATGCGATCGTGGCAGTTACGGGAGTGCACCACCAATTTCATTCTGTAGCCGTTCCAGCTTCAAAAACTTTCAAAAACCGTTTGGATGTCCACCAATGTTCAATGGCTGAACAGACATGAACAACCCCACTCCACCCGATGAGACCCCGGAAATTAGCGGCAGGGCGGATCACGTGGCCCGCTCCTCCATCACTTTGACAGATAGGAAGGGCACGACTCCACTGGTTAAATTTGGAGCCTCCTCCAACGGCCGTTTTCACCGATATTACTCCAAGATGGCCCCTTTCAGTTTGGAATTCCACGACGGAAAGTACCACAATCCCGTGATCGACGACACCACCGACTTCGAAGCCGACAACGAGAGTGACTTGCACGAATCACACAATTTCAACCAAGACAGCGATGACGACTTATTATCCACCTCCTACAACTCCACCCACTTCTCTACCACTGAGGACAAGTTCATGAAGGACCACGACTTGAAGGTCAAAACCTTCGAAGCGTTGCAACCATCCAGTGACTCTCCCAGAAGCGCCGGAGGCAGCGCCTCAATTAGAAGACGTTCTTCTATCATTGACTTGCCCAGCCACAAGCTTCTTCCAGGGTTGCACTACCACCCACATCCTTCCACTGCTGCTCACAACAACAACCACACGCAGAACAGCACCGCCAATGCTAATGCATTACCAGAAGAGTACCCTTCGGATGAGTTGATCGAGTTGTACCAAAACGTCCAGACTTGTATTGACATCAGACACAAGTATTTGGCCAGATCCTTACAAGGCCAGGAGTTGGACAACCCTAAGAACAAGGACAGCTGGGTGATCTATCCACCACCACCTAAACCTACCTATAAATCTAAAAACAGGTTCAACCAACTCCCCAACACCAGCCATGATAAAGAAGAGGAGTTCGACTTCTCAAAGTGCGAGATTCCTGGCAAGACCGAAGACTACCACTTCAAGTTTGATGAAGAGAGTGTTTTCCAGGTGTACGATAAGTCGGGCAAGAAGCTTGTGGAGGTCCCCACTTTGCACGAGTACTACTCTGATCTCAATGCTATCACTAGAATGTCTTCTGACGGTCCATCCAAATCTTTTGCTTTCAAAAGATTGCAATACTTGGAGGCTAAATGGAACATGTACTATTTGTTGAACGAATTCGAGGAGAACAAGCAATCCAAGAGAAACCCCCACAGAGATTTCTACAATGTTCGTAAGGTCGATACCCACATTCACCACTCTGCTTGTATGAATCAAAAGCATTTATTGAGATTTATCAAGTACAAGTTGAAATCTACCCCCAACGAGGAAGTGATTTTCAGAGATGGTAAGGTTTTGACCTTGGCACAGGTGTTTGAATCGTTGAATTTAACTGCTTACGATTTATCCATCGACACTTTGGACATGCATGCCCACACCGACACTTTCCACAGATTTGATAAATTCAACTTGAAGTATAACCCTATCGGTGAATCTAGATTGAGAGAGATTTTCTTGAAAACCGACAACTTCATTCAAGGTAGATACTTGGCTGAGTTGACCAAGCAAGTGTTCGAGGATCTTGAAAGCTCGAAGTATCAAATGACTGAGTTGAGAATCTCTATTTATGGTAGATCAATTGATGAGTGGGATAAATTATCTGCTTGGATTGTTGACAACAAGTTGTTCAGTCACAATGTTAGATGGTTGATTCAAGTCCCAAGATTGTACGACTTGTACAAGAAGAATAAGAACGTGGAAAATTTCCAAGATATCATGATTAATCTTTTCCAGCCTTTATTCGAAGTTTCCATTGATCCAAAGTCACATCCTAAATTGCATGTGTTCTTGCAAAGGGTGATTGGTTTTGATTCAGTTGACGATGAATCCAAGAGTGAAAAACATCTTCAGTCGAGAAAGTTCCCTCCTTCTCATGGTTGGGACTTTCCAATCAATCCTCCATACTCTTATTGGTTGTTCTATTTGTATTCCAATTTGACATCTTTGAATAACTTGAGACTCAAGAGAGGATTTAACACCTTGTTACTCAGACCACATTGTGGAGAAGCTGGAGATCCTGAACATTTGATAAGTGCTTTCATGACATCTCACTCTATTTCACATGGTATCTTGTTGAGAAAGATCCCATTTATTCAGTACTTGTACTACTTAGATCAGATTGGACTTGCAATGTCTCCACTTTCCAACAATGCGTTGTTCTTAACTTATGATAAAAATCCCTTCTATAATTTCTTCCAGAAGGGTTTGAATGTGTCCTTATCTACTGATGATCCTTTACAATTTTCGTACACCAAGGAACCATTAATTGAAGAGTACTCCGTTGCTGCCCAAATTTACAAATTATCAGGAGTTGATATGTGTGAATTAGCATCGAATTCCGTTAGACAGTCTGGATGGGAAGCCTCAATCAAGAAGCATTGGTTAGGAAAGAATTTCATGTTGGGGGGTATTGCAGGTAATAATATCGAAAAGTCTAATGTTCCTAACATTAGAGTAGGATTCAGAGAAGAGACTTTGAAGAGTGAACAAGAATTGATGGAGTATTATAACAAATTGGGTAGCAGAAATAAGAACTCTGCAGATACCAAACATTGAAATTCAAATTCAATTTGTGACTAAATGAGTTAATAGATGAAGATTTTATATTCTTAATAAATAATCCTTTTTTTTTATTATTATTCTAGTCGTTATACTGAAAAGTGAGCAACACACTGATCTTAAAGTGAACACTGACTTCATGACCAATGGTACCACTTCTAGAGCAAGATACTTCAAGTGAAATTAAAAAGGATGGTGTTTATATTAATCAATTCAGTGCAGAACTTTAGTCAGTTTTGATCTGGTAGATAGATCGGCACTGATATTTTAAATCACCCTCTTTGAGCTGTAAGCGCATAAATAAATGCGAATATGGGTAAATATCATTAATCTGGTACCAATTATTGAAAGCGGGATGTTGCACTTCAAATTCGTCAATGTCCAAAGAAGCAGTAATTAAATTGGGTCCTTCCCAAGTAGAACAAGTCAGCTTGCCTGCAGTCTTAACCATTGCTGGTTCTGACAGTTCCGGAGGGGCGGGAATTGAGGCTGATCTAAAAACATTTTCAGCACACAATGTATATGGACTAACATGTATCACAGCATTAACAGCACAAAATACACAAGGAGTCAAGACATTTGAAAAGACCAACGAGTCTTTGATAGAATCGATTTTGGAGATGAATTTCAAAGACTTTCTCTATGGTTATTCTCCTCAAGAAGCTCCTTTGAAGGCAATCAAAACTGGCATGCTAACATTAGAAGCAATCAATGTGTTGACCAAGTATTTCGAAGATTTGGAAAAATACTCAATTAAGTTAGTGGTGGACCCTGTGATGATCAGTACCAGTGGCTCAACACTTTTAGACGATGAAGCATTAAAATCGTGTATCAATAAATTGGTTGGAAAAGCATTCTTAGTCACCCCTAATTTTAAGGAGGCCAACGCCTTGTATGAGTCTGTAAATGGTACTAAATATCCTGAAGTGATCAAAACTAGAGAAAACTTGATTTCATTTGTCAAAGCTACTCTGAAAAGTTTAGGTTGTCCCAATATTTTGGTAAAAGGTGGCCATTTTCCTTGGGATAAGATCTCAGATTCACCAACCAATACATTAGGAGAAAATACCTTAATTCTTGACATATTATACAAGTCAGAGTCAGATGAAGTGATCACTTTTGAATCTGCTTATATCGATACTGAGGACTCACATGGCACCGGATGCACGTTATCATCTGCAATTGCTTCGAATTTAGCAAAAGGAAAATCACTCGATCAAGCTGTTCCCTTATCAATTGGTTACATCCACAAAGCAATGACTGGCATGAAAACAAAGCTTGGTTTTGGTAATGGTCCCTTGAATCATATTGTAAAACCTGATGAACATTTAGATAGCATGATCAGTTTAGATATATCCCAAACAGCATTCCCCAAGGGGGCCAATGCACTTGATTTCCTCAAAAACCATCCAAGAGTTGAGAAAAATTGGAAAAGGTACATTAATCATCCATTTGTTCAATTATTGGCCGAGAACAAATTGCCATTTGAAAAGTTCTTGTACTTCTTGAAACAAGATTACTACTATCTCATCAATTATGCACAAGTTCATGGAATCGCTGCTTCAGTAGCACCAAATTATAGACAAACACTTTCCGAGGCATTGGTCATTGGCAATATCGTTCAGGAAATTGAAAGCCATAGGGAGAAATTGTGCAAAAAGTACGATATCGATTATGAAAGAGACATTGATTTCGATATCGAATTGAACCCAGGAAATGCATGCAAAAAATACTGTAATTACATTCTTAAAGCAGGCCGCAAGGAAGATTATTTTGGAATCAAGATTGCTCTCTCGCCATGCTTATTCGGTTATTTTGAAGCAGGTGAATGGGGTGTTAGTATACGTAAAAATTCCGGCTCAAATGGAAATGTCTCGCAAGAACAAGCTGAGGTATACACCTCCTGGTTCGAAGTGTATTGCTCGGATTGGTACAAAAAGGAGTATCAACAGGGTGCAAAAGCGTTGCAAGAATTGTTCGATTCCTATGCTTTGACTCCAGAACGGCTTGATAAGTTTGTAGATATGTTCAATGAGGTTACATGCCTCGAAGTTGCATTCTGGGATGAGTGCATGCCATGATATCAACTTCGCTCGAGGATAAATATTTCATTTTATAGATACACTTTATTCAAAATTGGATACTAGCATCCTAAAACTTAAAGGACAAGCATGACTGAAGAAATAAAACTTAAGGTCAACATAAATCCCCAATTTGTTGCAGTATTTGTTAAATCAAACTCAACTATGATTTGTTCGCAAAATACTCGAAAATTGAGAATTTCGGCAACTCTTTTCCACGAGACTATTCTAGGACTATACGTTAACGCAGTCAAAAAGCAACGAATTCACATACAAGGAACAATTTGAAAGACTTAACTGAAATTGCGTTCAACGATGGGCATCAGGCAGTGTCATAACATTAGCGCTTAGTGAGGAACTAGACCACTTTCGCCTTTAATGCGACATACTCCCACAAAACCAGAACTCCGCCATGACCTTGATTTTCGAAGTATGTCCTGCCCCCATTGAAGGAATGAAAGTTTCACCTAGTAATATTAACCAATAGTAATTCACCGCTCTATGCTCCTGTACGAGCTGCTAATCGTAACATAAGTTGGGATTGACAGGCAGTGGTAGATCTGTCCTCGCGATTTGGTTGTGTTGGATCGGCTGCAAATGGTCACGGCACGTTGGGAATTTACAGGTTACCCGGTGCCGGTTGCGGGTTCCGTCCACCACCGAGCCTCCTTTACCAGTGAAGTTCACTTCTCATACTCCACCCAAGCCAATGTACAACCCGTATCAACAGCAGCAGCAACCCCAGGGATTCAATCCCCAGCAGACGGGGTTTGGTGCTGGATACCCGATGCAGCAACAACAACAGCAACAGTTTGGACAGCAGGCCCAGCAAGGCGGATTCCAGCAACCTCAACTTCAAGGTCAAGCCACTGGATTCTACCAGGGACCTCAACAGACCGGATTTTTCCCCAGCCAAATGTATCAGCCTCCACAGTCCTCAGGATTTGGCCAGGCGCCTCAATTGCAACCCCAGCAAACCGGCTACATCCAAACCCAGCCCACTGGGTTTGGCCAACCAGGCTCGGTGCCAACTGTGGTTGAGAACAGCGAGCTTAAGATCCCTTCAATTAGATTGTCATTTATCTCAGCTGAGGATCAGAAGAAGTATGAACACTTGTTCAGAACCGCTGTTCCTAAGGGAGAACAGACCATTAGTGGCGATTCTGCTTCAATGATCTTGTTAAGATCCGGATTGCCTCCAGTTACTCTTGCTGAAATTTGGTCATTGTCCGATACTAACAAGTCAGGATCATTGCTTTTCCCTGAATTTGCCTTGAGTTTGCAATTGTGTAGCATGGCTAAGGCAGGGGAGACTCTTCCTTCCCACCTTCCAGAAAAGTGGCAAAACGAGGTTAAAAGTTTCGTTGATGCCATCAACTTTTCAGTACCTGAAGATCCTTCCAAGATCTTGGCAAACACTCCATTCGCCCCTAGAAACACTCAGGACGATTGGTTGAAGCCTCAAGGTACAGGATATTTTGCTCCTCCAACAACCTCATTCCAATCCCAACCCACTGGTTTTGGAAATCAACCTTTAGCTAATCAGCGCACTGGCTCAAATTTGCCTTTGCTGATGCAGAGAACCGGTGGTGGTACTTTAATTCCATTGCAGCCTCAGCAAACTGCCGGATTGATTCCAGCTCAAAAGACAGGGCCCTTGCAAGCACAAGGTACTGGCTATCAAGCACAACCATTACAAGCACAAGGAACTGGATATCAAGCTCAACCATTGCAATCTCAAGGAACTGGATACCAAGCTCAACCATTGCAATCTCAAGGAACTGGATACCAAGCTCAACCATTGCAATCTCAAGGAACTGGATATCAAGCTCAACCATTGCAATCTCAAGGTACTGGTTATCAAAACCAGACTTCACTCCCTCCTTCTACTAGCTTCCAAGCACAGCAAACTGGCTTTCAACCTCAACAAACTGGCTTCCAACCTCAACAAACTGGCTTCCAACCTCAACAAACTGGGATGCTTCAATCTCAACCAACAGGTAGGCCAGGTGAATGGGGATTTGTTCATACACCTACGGGTGGAATTCCAGGTTTGAACGCAATGCAACAACATTTCTTACCCAATTCCCAGCTTCCAACTAATAATTTGCAAAATGCAATGGGTGGTTCATTGAAATCTAATGTTACATGGGCGATTACAAAGCAAGAAAAGCTGATTTATGATGGAATTTTTTCAGCTTGGGATAACTCTAGAAGAGGATACATTGATGGTGATGTTGCATTGGGCATTTTTGGTAAATCTGGCTTAAGTAGACCGGACTTAGAATCAATTTGGACATTAGCCGATACCAATGATCGTGGAAAATTGAATAAAGATGAGTTCTCTGTTGCTATGCATCTTGTTTACAGAAGGTTGAATGGATTTGATTTGCCATTGAGATTACCACCAGAACTTGTTCCGCCATCCACCAAATACTTGCAGGATTCAATGGATACTTTGAAGAACTCACTCAGAGGGGGTTCAAATTCCTCAAAACCTACTGTCAACAAGCAAACAAAACCTGATGGAACAAGATTCAAGAATGATGATGAAAACTTTGGTTACCAATCAAACTCTCGTCATAGAAGAAGAAGTGAAGTTAAGGAAAGTTCATCTGACAACAACAGAATTTTATCTTCTTCTGATCCAAACTTAACTATTGATGATTTGAAGAAGTTAATTCGTCAAAAGAAGATTTTGATAGATGCACTGGACGCTGAGGATCAAGACTTAGTTCTTAATAAGAAGAGAAGTGATGCCAAGTTCAATGAAGATATTCAATTATTGAAACAGAAGATTAATGATATCCACCAGAAACTTGTCCAAGCAGGAGGAGCAAATGGAGCCTTCGATGAAAGAAAGAAATTGCTTGACAAATTCAACCACCTCACTCGTGATAAAGTTCCTTCGTTGATTTCTAATATTCACAACGTGAATCAAGAAATTGCAAAGAATAAAGTTGAATTATTCAAAAAGCAACTATTAGCAGATAACCCATCTTGGAAACCAGATAATGCCGACTCAGAAATAGTTGGAACTGGTCCAAATGGACAGATTACTGATACTGATAGAAGAAAATGGGAATCCAAACAAAAATTGAAGCAAAGAATGGCTGCTTTGACAGGTAGAAACACAGATTCAGGATCAAATTCAGATTTAGATCTCAGATTGAAGCAAGAAAGAGAAAAAGCCGAAAGAGAAAAACAAAATCAATCTGAAGCTATCAATGACATTGAATCTAGTATTAAGGAATTAGAAGATGGAGTAGTAACTAACCTCCAATCCACAAATAGAGAAAGTATGGGCGACGAAAAGTGGGAGAAGGGTAATGGTGTCAATGATGAAGTAAGAAGATTTATTGAAGATTTGAGAAAATTTACAATTGAATCACCAAGACCATCGGTTTCATCCGCAACATCACAAAGCAGTATTCCTACGACTCAAGTAGCTAGTCAAAAGCCAGCCACAGTTGACTCTCCAGCCGAGAAGTACAAATCGCCAGAGGAAAGAACCGCTTACATCAAAGCTCAAGCTCAGAAGAGGATGAATGAGAGATTGGCAAAATTGGGAATTTCTAGAACTAAAAGCTCTTCAAGTGTCGAGGTTGTAGAAGATAAATCATCTCAAAAGGCAGAAAAGGCAGCTCCACCTGCCCCAGTTGAACCTGCACCAACCGTTACATCAGCAGCCAAGGAACCATCAAAACCACAATCTTCTCCTACAAATTCCCAAGTATCTGCGAACGCGAGCGCACCAACTCAAGTATCTCAAAGTAAAGCTGAAGATTCTTCATCAGACGATGACGATGATGATGAATATGCAGCATTAATGAAGCAAAAGCAGGAAATGGAGATGCGCGAACGAGAACGTAAACTCAAGAAACAACAACAGAAAGAAGAAAGATTGGCTAGACTTAAAAAGGAAATGGAAGATTTGAAGCAAAGAGAGAACCAGGAATCTGAAGATGATGAAGAGCCAAGTAATTCTGTTCCTACCTATGGACCTAACACAGTAAAGAAGTCTGAAACAAGCAACCAAGCTGCAACTCAAAACTTAGAACCTTCTCCAGCAAGTGAAACCAAAACCGAGCAAAAGAAGGAGGAACAAGCTGTGATCCCAGTAGAGAGCAAACCTCATGATAGTAATCCATTTGCAAAGATGGGCCAACCCTCAACTTCATCTTCAAGCGTTCCTCGCACGAATACGAACCCCTTCTTCAAATCCACCCCTAAAGATTCAGGAATTGATGCCAAAAAAGCTGCTGCACAAAGGGCATCACAAAGAGGATTAGCAGATGATAATGAATGGAGTGATGCTGATGAAAATAATTCAAGTGATGAAGATGAACCAAACAGAGCAGGTGCTGCACATTTAGCTAGTCTTTTATTCGGTGGAATGCCTCAGCCACCTTCAAGAAGTTCTACTCAACCTGAATCTGTCTCTGAATCACCAAAACTTGCAGCAGGTCAAGTGCCAGTGCCTGAAGTAAAAGAGGACTCAACAGATGCCGATTCGTTCAAGTCAGCCCAAACACCACCAGTAGAAGTCAAGGAAGAATCGGGTGAGATTCCTGCCGCTTCTTACGAAGAAGAAATTCATGATGCTGGATCTACAAACGGAAGCCATCCATCGGTTCCTCCAACTTCCATGGAGGCACCGGAGATCCCCAGTACAATTCCTCCTCCACCTCCTGTATTGGAAGTACCTCAAGTACCAAGTGGTATTCCGCCACCACCACCTCCTCCACCCATGATGGAGGCACCCCAAGTGCCAAGCGGAATTCCACCCCCACCGCCACCACCTCCACCACCCATGATGGAAGCACCTCAAGTGCCAAGCGGTATTCCACCGCCACCACCTCCACCCCAATTTGATGGTCCACCTGCACCACCACCACCACCACCACCTGCAGTCTCTGGCGGACCTGCAGTTGGTGGAGCACCAGATATTGGTGCCCTTTTGGGACAGATCACCGGAGGAAAGTCATTAAGAAAAGTTAATGAAGATGAGAAGCGTATTGCTGACGGTGCAGTAGTTGGTAGAGTCTTATAAGTCTCCTAGATGCTACATGTTTTACATGTTTGATTTATTTGAAAAGAGTTGACCAATTTGTCAATGTTTGATTTGTTTTCTATATACACAATTTTTCATTATATTTACATTGTTGTAGGTTTCAGTTTTCAGATGGGGTTTCAGTATGATTTGGAACTATCTTCACATCTTCATTCTCAACTTCTACAGTTACTGTTTCATTCTCCTTGATTTGACCCTTGATCAAGTAGGTGGCTAATGGATTCAAAATCTTCTTTTGTAAAACTCTGTTCAAAGGACGAGCACCATAAATGGGATCGTATCCCATATCACAAATCAAATTCTTTGCATCATCAGATAAAGATAATGTGATTCTTTTATCCAGGAGTCTATGGCCAATTTCAGATAATCTGATGTCCAAAATTCTCTTTAATGAAGTCTTGGATAATCTGTTGAAAATCAATACCTCATCAAGACGATTAAGGAATTCTGGTGGATAATAGTGCTTCAATAATTCTTTGACTTCTTTTTTCGTTCCATCGTTGATATGTCCATCATCATGTGCATCTTTGTCGGCAAGCAAAATTTCCTGACCAATGTTGGAGGTCATAACTATAATGGTATTTCTGAAGTCGATGTGCTTACCATGAGAATCAGTTAATGAACCTTCATCGAGCACTTGTAACAAAAGCTTTGAAATATCAGGGTGTGCCTTCTCAAACTCATCAAACAACACAACCGAATATGGCTTTCTTCTAATGGCTTCAGTCAATTCACCACTGTCATCATATCCAACGTAGCCCGGTGGAGAACCTATCAATCTGGATAAGCTGTGCTTTTCTTGGAATTCCGACATGTCAAATCTGACAACTGCAGAAGTATCATTGAATAAAAATTCCGCCAAAGATTTGGTCAACTCGGTTTTACCAGTACCAGTTGGTCCCAAAAACATAAAGGAAGCAATTGGTCTATTTTCACTGGTTAATCCTGCTCTTTGTAATCTTACTGCATCAGCAATAGCATGAATAGCCTCATCTTGCCCAACAACTCTTTTCTCCAAAGTGGATTCCATGTCTAATAATTTATCGATTTCATTTTTCATGAGATTACTCACCGGAATACTTGTCATTTTGGATATGACATTAGCAATATCATCCGAGGTAACAGAATCATGCAAAAGACTTGAGGCAACAGATTCCTTTTCTGTCATTTCTTTCAATTCTCTTTCGAGTTTAGGAATTGTTGCATATTGTAACTCGGAAGCTTTTCCATAATTACCTTCTCTTTGATTTTGTTCCAAATCGAATCTAGCTTGTTCCAACGTTGATTTGGCGGTTTTAATATTCTCAAGCAGAGATTTTTCAGCTTCCCATTGTTCAGTGAATTCTTGAAGTTCAGCTTTGATCACTTGAAGTTCATTTTCAAGCTTGATTCTCCGATCAATCGATAGTTGATCTTCCTCCTTTCTCAAGGATTCCAATTCAATTTCTATAGTCATTACTTGTCGATCCAATTGAGCAATAGCATCTGGTTTTGATTCATGTTGCAATCTTAAGGTGGAACATGCTTCATCCACCAAATCTATAGCCTTGTCAGGTAAGTGACGGTCCCGAATATAACGGTTGGAATATAATGCTGCTGTGACCAATGCACCATCAGCTATACGAACACCATGGTGGACTTCGTATTTCTCCTTGAGTCCACGTAAAATTGAAATAGTATCTTGAACAGTTGGTTCATTCACTTGAACTGGTGAAAATCTTCTGGCCAATGCAGCAT
This sequence comes from Suhomyces yuchorum, assembly GCA_030571845.1. Lineage (NCBI taxonomy): Eukaryota > Fungi > Ascomycota > Pichiomycetes > Serinales > Debaryomycetaceae > Suhomyces > Suhomyces yuchorum. Next base: position 291,158 of record JAJLYW010000006.1, on the reverse strand, counting down.
CTTTTTCAACATATTTACGGTATTCCTCAATGGTAGTGGCACCACAGAGAGATAATTTTCCTCTGGCAAGTGCTGGTTTCAATAAGTTGGAAGCATCAATTGAACCTTCTGCCTTACCTAAGCCCATCAAAATATGGAGTTCGTCAATGAACAAGATTACCTTACCTTCTTTTTCTTCTACTTCTTTTAATATTTGCTTCAAATTTGCTTCAAAATCACCTCTGTACTTTGCACCCGAGATTATGGCTGCCAAGTCTAGGGTGATAATCTGTTTTTCTTTCATGGAATCGGGAACCTCTCCTCTTAATATTCTTTGAGCTAATCCTTCCATTATGGCCGTCTTACCAGTGCCTGCGTTACCAATCAACACAGGGTTATTCTTTGTTCTTCTGGAAAGAATTTGAATGGTTCTTCTGATTTCTTCATCCCTTCCTATCACAGGGTCCAATTTGCCATCCTTTGCCATATCTGTCAAATTTGTACCATACTTCTCCAAGGCTGGCCGATTGTCTTCACCTTTGTTCATCAGCATCTGAAGCTGCTTTGGTAAAGAAGAATGAAAGGACCTGACAAAGGAAATATGACCGGCATTTGCTCTCTTTGGCGTAGGTGTAATGGACAGTTGCGATAATGAGGTTACATTTGGCCTCTGGAAGATTGATGATTTTATGTTCGAGGCACCCAATGGGGCCCGTGCTTCAATTGTGCTTAGAATTGGGCGAGTTTGTAGTTTCCTCAACATGCTTGACTTGACCAAAGTCGACGAAGACAGTGTTAATATATAGGGCAATTAGGTCACAGTTCCAGGTTCTTCTAGAAAGTTCTACAATGTGCAGGACTATGATAAGGAACTACGCATATTTACTAGGTAGAAGAGAAGCGTGTCACGTGAGATTCTGTTGTGGATGGTGTTCATTAGGTGCTAATTACTGCTTGCCAGAGGGCCAATAGTCTCCGGGAGTGAACCCAGGATGAGGTTCAAATGGTGGGGGTTGTTGTTCGTTAGTAATTTCATCATCATCTCCCCAAATATCATAGTTATCTACGATCACCTCGTCATAGCTACCAGCGCTAGGTGAAGGTGGGGGATGGCCATTAAGGTCAGTGTCTATAGTGATTGTATGGTTGTGTGAAACATCAGGGTTGCTTGGATGGGGAATGTTGGACAGAGAGATGTTTAGTTGTGCTGGTTGGGGGCTGTCTGAATGGTCTGACAGCAGACTTTCGTTGTCCTCGTAAATTATTAATTGTGGTGGATGTTCTCCATATTGGTTTTCGAGGGTGAGAACTCTATCGGTTGTACTTTCCATGGAAAGTGTTGTGCTTTGATGAACTCGCAATTCTGAGCTGTTCGAATCGTCTGGTAATTCTTTGGATTGGGAGGAACCTGAGCTTGTATCGGATTTTGAAATAGGAAGAGAAGAACGTGTGAATAAACCAAACAAACCTTTCTTCTTCGATTTTTCATTACGTGAACTCAGGTGGACACTGACCACATCGTCCATACTGATTCTTCTTCCCAAGACACCCACTAATTCATGGCGTTTTTCCAATACCCATATATTGAAGATCCATTCCCAAATTGTGGTGATGAGGATAATTTCTATCAAGAATGGGATTAATTCAAGCCATGTTTTGACAAGCCAATTTTGTTTAAAAGCGGTTAACGATAAGATGTTGATGACAATGCAGGAAACCAACAAGAACCAGTTGAAGAGCGCCAAAGGCATCAATCTACGGGTGTAGCTGACTTTGCGTGGGTTCTTGATGCATGTGGTGAAGTAGAGTATAGCTCCTGCCAAGCCGAAGATGGTCAAAAGCTTGAGCAGTACCCGAGCAGCACGCCAAGACTGCATGTCTGCCAGTATGGTGGAGTTGAAAATGGAGCTTGTGTCATTGAAGCGGATCTCGTAGAAGGTGCACACGATAATGTAAACCGCAATGAGGACGCCACCAGCGATCATGGTCGGCCAGCGGAGCTTGTCGCGGGAAACAGTCACGACTATTTGGAGCCAAGCCAAATGGGTAAGGGTCTGGGATATGACGGTGATGGCCCGGAATACGTCATTAACATAGAGCATGCGGTGCAATCGCACGATGTCCAAGGTGTCCAAGTAGTACTCGTCTCTGGAGCCGTCGGTGATTCTGCTGAGGAGGTATGTGGTGACGACGGCGTACATGATGGTGGCAGCTTGGGCCAGCAACGGCTTGCGCTTGTGGCCGGGACTGAGGTAGAGGAGGAACATGAGCATCCAACACGAAACACATGAGGCGCAGATGATGAAGAGGAGTGCCACGAACATGTCTCCGTTATCCCGTTCGTTGTAGGGCGAGAAGGAGATATTGGTTTCGTTGAGGGGCCGTTCCACCACCAAGTCGATCAAGTTGGATATCAGGCAGTTGGTGACAAAGTAGGCGGGCAAAAACCGGGTGTCGACGTCGACGGTACCGGAGCCGTTGAAGAGGTCCATGGACATCCAGCCCGACGCCAACGAATATACCAGGCAGTTGATGGGTATCTCATTTTCCTGAAGGAACTGGAGCAGCTGTTCTCCCATAGCAAGAAGATGCTTCATATTTCCATGGCGGGTGAACGGTATATATAATAGATAGCGATGCCCAGAGTATCGCTTTTTCTTGGAGGGTTTGTTCCTTGCTTACGCATTCGATCGGTGTGCGCACGCACGCCCACCCTCGGTGTGGTGCGGTTGATCTGGTGGTGAAAAAGGTGGTGTTTACCATCGGCTAACCCCACCAAACCATAACAGCATCACGGGCCCGACGTCACAAGCCCCGAGTTCTGTCCCCCACCTGTCCCTGATGTCTTTCCAGCCTCCACCCCCGGTGGGCATGTACGGATCCGTGTCTGCCCACGGTAGTCGAGATGATCTCAACCTGGGACTCCAGGGCCTTTCACTTGACAGTCCCGCCAAAACAAAAAAGAAGCGGGCTGCCAGAGCGTTCCACACCGAGTTTAACTCCCCGGCCGCCAGTGGCATGGCCACACCCAACCCTGGCCACGGCGGATTTGGCCACGATCACGCCCAACAGTTCGCCATGGCATTCCCTCCGCCAGGAACCGTGCACAGTCCCATGGTACCCAATGGGACCCCGATGCAGCCAATTGGCCCTTACGGGCAATTGGCGTCCCCCCAGATACCCCAGCAGCAATTCCCCGGGCTGCCTCTCCCACCACACACTGGAGCAGGCCAGCAGTTTGGCCATCCAGTCCAGCCAGGTCAGCCTGGCCAACCTATGGGACACCCTGCGGGATTCCCCTCAGCCCAGCCAGGCATCAACGAGCCCCAATCTGTCACTTCTGAGCTCTCGCTTCCGGAGTACCGCCATTACTCCAACCACGAGTACATTACCCCAGTCGAGGGAGAATACAAATCATTCATGACTTTTCACAATGTCATGCCTCCAGACGCATCCACCCAATTCCATGCCGTCGACCAAGGAACCGCCTCCTCGAAGTTTATCCGCTCCTCCATGTATTATGTCCCCGAATCAGAGCAGTTGCGTCAAGCCACCAAGTTGCCAGTTTCTGTCACCGTTAGACCATTTGCACCTTTGCTTCCAACAGAAGAGCCTGTTCCAGTGGTAGACATGCGTCGTCTTGACCATCCCAGCGATGACCCCTTGGACAACGGTCCTATCAGATGTCGTAGATGCAGAGCTTACGTCAACCCTTCGATGCAATTCACCAATTTAGGTCGCTTCGTTTGCAACATCTGTCAATTCCCTAACAATATGGTTCCCGCAGATTATGCTGCGATGTTAGATACCCAAGGTCAAAGAATCGATAAATTTGTCCGCCCAGAACTCCACAAAGGTGTTTACGATTTGATCGTTCCTACGGAATACAACTTTGCTGGCTCTACGAATGACCCTAGCCCCTTGCATCATGTTTTCTTGATTGATATCAGTGAACAGAGTCGTAAGCAGAACCTTCCAATGTTATTAGCTGATGCCATTAGAGCTTCGTTATACAATTCAAATCATGATCAAAATCAAAATTTGGAAACTCAGCCAAAGATTTCCATTCTAGCATTTGACAAAAAGATTCATTTCTTCAATTTAGATGCATCCCTTGAGTCTACCCAGGTTGTGGTGTCTTCTGATCTCGACGACCCATTCGTACCATTCAATCGTGGCCTTTTTGCTGATGCAGAGGAAAGCAGACATGTGATTGAGGATGTGCTCAATCATTTGGAGTCCTTATGCTCATCTGAGCTGATTGCTGATGCAGAGCCATGCTTTGGCGCGGCCCTTCGTACGGCCATGATGTGTTTAGAAAGTGTTGGTGGTGGTAAGATCACTTCTGTTTTGTCTGTTTTACCTTCTTGGGGTCCAGGTGGATTGAAATATAAGGATAATAAAGCAATTGGTCGTCAACCAACACCAGAGATTGAAAAGAGTATTTTCCTTCCCAACAGCGATTACTATCAATTATTAGCAAAAGATTTTGTCGAAAAGAGTGTGGGTTTGGACGTTCACGTTGTTTCCCCTACATCTGTGGATCTTTCTAACATAGGATGGTTATCTTCCATATCCGGTGGTAACATTAGTAGATGGTCAAATTTTGATTTTGAACGTGATGGAAGAGCTTTCACTGCCACCTTTGTCAGCTCTCTGCAAAAAGCTTGTGGATATCAAGGTCAATTTAAATTACGTTGCTCTAATGGTTTGCAGGTAGATCAATACTATGGAACGTCTTCTTCCGAGAAGGCGATTGCTGGCTCTAACACTGATCCAATAATCCCAATTCTTGACGAGGATCAAACCTTCACCGTTTTATTGCAATATGATGGTAATTTGAGCACCAAATATGACTGTCACTTTCAAGCGGCAATGTTGTACACGGATACTCAAGGGTTGAGAAAAGTTAGGGTTATTAATTTGGTTTTGGCAGTTAGTGAAAGACTTGAAGATGTGTTCAATTTCACCGATGAAAATGCTATTGTAACAACTATTGTTAGAGACACTCTAAGCTTTATTGGAAAACAACCTTTGAATGACCTTCGTGATTCTGTCAATGAAAAATTGGTGGAAATATTTACTCAATACAGGGCAATGAGCGAACTCAGTCATCATCATCAGCATTCTCTGCATAATCAATTGTTATTCCCAGATTCGCTTAAACATTTGCCATTGTACATATTAGCATTCATCAAATCCAAGGCTATCCGCAACTCTACTGGAATTTCTGCAGATGCTAGATTAGCAGACGTCTTCCAAATGCTCAAAATGCCTGTGGAGCGATTAGTGTATCGATTATATCCTGCCTTGGTTGAGCTTCATTCATTGGAAGAGCATGAAGCCGTATTTGATGAAACTCACGGATTTATCGAATTACCAAAATTCAAAGACTTATCAATTAAACAAATGGATCATGGGGTTTACATACTATGTGACGGTTTGAAGATATTCGTTTGGGTTGATCCTGAAGCCAATATTTTGCTTCTTAAAGATTTATTCGGTGAGCATATTGAATCTGCATCGGATATTCTGCCACTCCTTGATGAGTTGCCAGAGTTGCCCACTCATATTTCAGAACAAGCCAGAAACTTGGTTAGTTACTTCCAAAAATCCGTTGTTGGAATTCCATCAGTTGAACTGGCTGGTATTCGAATCGTTAGACCGGGTATTGATGGTACAATTCATGAATTTAAGGAAGCATTGATCGAGGATGGTATGCAAGGAGCAGTGGTTTCTTCCAGTGGTTCCAGCTATCCTGATTATCTCTCCAATTTGCATAAAGCAATTAGAGTCAAATTGGATAATGATAAGTCATCTAGCAAAGTTAAGAAATCCGTGACAGCTGCTGAACACACACATGATACATTAGCCCAAAGACTCATCAATTTCTAAAATATATATACCTATATGTATGATGTAATGCAAAGCTTTGAAATTATGTCAACCATTTTATAATCCTTCATCATTTGAGCATCTTGATGACTTCAATCAAAACTTCCAATATGGCTCTATTCTTACTTTCACGTACAGTATTAGCTATCGCGAGCTTTAGTTCTTCATCTTGTGATAATAATTGCAAGGTGTTTGTTCCCAAATCAGCAGCAGAGTACACCAAGTTCATTAATAGGTAACTGCATCTGATAACAAGATCTTCATTCTCAACTTGACTGAGTAATATTTCGATAATTATACTGATTAACTCCGTCCTAATTTTATCATTGTTTAGTAAAATCTGGGGTATGGTAGCGAATTCTGAGGTTGCATTTGCAAGAAGGCCGGCTATAACAATTTGAAACAAGATATCCTCAGAATTTAAGAGTTTGATAAGTAAAGTTAACCTATTCAAATTTTCTTCATTTACCTTGCCTTTGGAATCGGGCTCAATATTGAAGAACTTTACTAGCAAAGTTGGTTCAACAATTAAATTTGTGATCAATTCCCAGCTTGCCTTCTGAATTTGGAAATTGTCAGAGTCTATAATGAAGTTTGTCAAGTAGGTATCAAACGATTTTACGATGATCAATTTCCTTAGTTCAGAATTCTTTTCATCCGAAGAAAGGTTGGTGAGGGCTAGTAAAGATTCATACTTGTCAAGATTATTCATTTCATGAAGGTACAGGTCTTGTGGATTGGGTTTGTTAAGCGTTCCTGAATACTTTGAAATATCTGGTCCCAATAGTTCGATCAAGAAAGGGACGGCAGTTCTCACATCATACTTTGAAAATGATAGACTTGGATTAACCGAAACCAAGATTTTAGCCAATGTCCTTAAAGCTCTTGTTCTGGTTTCTATCAATACAGATCCCAAACCAATTGGTCTCGTTTCGCCATTGCTCTCTTTTTGAACAGCACTATATTTGATCAAAAAGCTCAAAATAAATGTCAACCCTCCCTGTTTGACAATTTCGTTACGTGAGCTCTTTTCTTGGTTCATCGCTAACAGGTATAATATGTTGACCACTTCATTAATAATACTGTTCAGTTCGTTTGATTCATCCTTGTACAATTTCATGTTAGACAATGCTTCAATGATTTTATAATCTTTAAGGAGTGACAGGTTAAACAAAATAATTGTTTGATCATCTTCTTTTCCGCTGTTGTCACCACCTGGAGTGGCCACTGACTTTAAATAATTAATAGTTTTTCTGTTGGACAGACTGGTATCTTTTATTTTTGAAAGATTGGAAAGAATTGTTATCAATCCATACAAAGCTGAGCTGTTCACATTAAGTTCAGACGTTTCTTGGTTTTGTGGCTTACTCTTTAAAAAAGAGATCAATACTCCTAAAGAGTCTTCATCTTTTCTCAATATGGCTTTGACAGAAGAGTTCAAAGATAAATAAGCCAACCCTTCAATAGAATATTCTAATAAAGTCTGATTTCTAACTTCACTGTAACTGTTTACGAACTCCAAAAAGTTTTGGGTAAGGTCCTCTATCTTCAATGTAATACTAGACTTGCTATTCTTATCCAATTGCACAAAATTCCAAATTTTCACTAACGCCAAGTTTGAAAGCAATTTTATTTCAGCATTCTTCTTTACAACAGCTCCAACTTTTAAGAAATCAAAATAGTTCTTTGAGTTGAAAGTTCTGCTTTCTTCGGAAATACATGAAGCAGAGACCAATTTTAACACCTCAGTAACAAGAAGTACGTTATTGGGGTATTCTAATGAAAGCTTACCATTTATCATAATTTTGGAAGTGTGGTCGAGAATATGGTTCTTCGTTTTGTCAGAACTATAGATAGGAGTTATCACATCCGGAACCAAAGGAAATATGTTGGACATGATAGCAACGAAAGTTAAAAACTGCGAAACCTCCAAGTTTAAGTCTTCATGGTATATTTCAAGGACTTCCAGGATAATTTCGGCTGCTTTCGCCCGGTTCAGTTCGAGGTTTTTGATTGTAATGAGGAGGATGATTGAAACAATATCGGCATAATTATCCTTCAATGGGTTCAAGAAGGTAAGGAAGAGTCCAAGATGCTGTGGATTCACATGCTCGAAATTAGAGATCACTGAAAAATACACGGATAAGTAAAACTTCACCTTTTGTGGATTCTTGGCCACCACCACTTTAATAGTGTTAAGGAGGTTATTGATGAGGTCCGACGTGCTTTGGAAGACATTCAAAATGTTGATCAATACCACACCCTTGAAGTCATCCAATTTATACAATCCGTCAAGAAAGTTTTCTGCGTTATCCACCAATACTTCATGTAATTCCACTGCAGTTTCCTTCTTTCTAGAGGCACTCTCGAGTAACTCTAAATATTTCACCTTTTCTTCAATTGAAAATTGTGCTTGCTTCTCAAACACAGTTCTGACATCGGCATTAATCGATAAGGAGCTCATTCCACTTTCTAATTCGCCACTGGTGGCACTTTTGGCAGACATCTTGGAAGAAGTTCCTAGTTCATCTTAGTAGATTGTGTGCAGTCCTCGATTATGTTGATGATCTCAAAAGGTTTGTTCTGGTGAGGGTAAACATTTACAGTTTGCCAACCATCACCAAAAGGGAACATGGACACCTCAACTGTCCTAGAAAAGTACACTCAAGACTTGAGCAACCTCCCGTTGGAGGTGAAGCACTTGTTGGAGGAGATGAAGAGCAAAGACACCCAGTTGTTGGAGGCCAGGAAGCGTTACCAAACTAAAGATAACCAAATCCACAAGTTCATACGAGCAAACGGAACATTGACAAAGCATCCCAAAGAACAACAGCTATACTTGAAGATCGAGGAAGACATGAAGAAGGTGCAAAGGTTGCAGAAAGAGAAGGTTCTTTTGGCAAACACTGCTCTCTTCTTGATGTCCAAGCACTTGTTTAACTTCGAGGTAGATATCGCAAAACTCGAGAAGGATGAACTTTTGCCTCCGGTCAACAATTTGTTCGATGAGGACCTCAAGAGTGACTTGAATAGTGCCTTGAATGGGATGTCAGACACGCTTCTGGGGGGAAATACCCCCAGAAGTGGTTCCAGTGGGGATATTAAAAGAATACCCAAAAGAAAGCAAATCTTTAATCCCAGAGGCAATGGTACATCGGGAGGAAGTAGTATGGTAAGGCCTACGAAGAGAATGAGATCAGAAGATACAGACGAGAGATCTCTCCTGCGAACCCCAGGTCCTGAAAATGTGGGGTCTTTATCATTTGGCACCAGTGATTTGGGTGCTTCTCTTGGAATGATGCATGCGGATGGCCCTTCAGGTAACGGCGAAGATGCAGATAACAATTTGTACTGTTTCTGTCAACGTGTATCCTTCGGAGAAATGATCGGTTGTGACAATGACGACTGTAAATTTGAATGGTTTCACTGGAGCTGTGTTGGTATCACTTCTCCTCCCAAAGACGATGAGGTGTGGTACTGTCCTGATTGCGCTCCTAAGATGGAAAAGAGGAAAAAGAAGAAGAAAAATTGAAGACATAGATCTTTCACTATCAAAAATAGAATGTTTCACAACAAATTTACTACACAGCCGTATTTTTAACGGTATACGGAGAAGCTACCAAAAGTGCAGACGCAATTGGTATTTCAGAATAGGTTTCCAATATTTGTCACGTAGCATGTTCACATGTTGACATGGCCCTGTCTTTGATAGGGCTATGATTAAGGCTCCCATAGTCGGTGTCCGCATTCTATGAATGTTTGGGATTTACGACCTTGACAGATAAGGTAAAAAAGTGCAGCAAGTTACAGTCGACATCGTCTCAGATAGTAACACTAAACCAGATGGTTCATGATAGTGCACTCCAATGCAGAAGAGACCAGGAGGTTCGACGGGCTTAATAAATAAGGTGGGTTTTGGATCAATTATAAGGAAATATGATTGATTTCATCGAAAAGGATGAAGTTGTTGTACAGCTTCGAATGAAGCTGTATTGAATTTACACTAACTTGGTGATAGCCATTAACCACCAGCACGACAGTAATAGCTAGATAGCGGCAATTCATACCCTCAACTCCGCCCATTCACCGTCATGAGCCCAACACCATACATAAACTAATTCAACACTCATCCCGATACACCATTAACATCCCCTGGTATTAACTAAGGAAAGTCGATATGTCGCCTTAGTACTGTAGATATTGAGCCAATTCGAAATTGGGTTCCAAGCCCAGTCCGTTTTTGTCTTGAACAATACACTTTTTCTGTCATTTCCCGATATGCATACCACAATGCTTGGCCTACTAAATACATCAGTTGACACAAATAATGAGGTATTTGGCGAAAAATCCTCCAAATCCTCTATTTTTTGGACCTGTTCCACCCCAGCTAAGGTCTAGAGCTTCCTCCAGCAACCATCCTGCTCCCTCACCACCACTTACTCCAACTAATTGAATGCACCTTCAGGGCTCATTACAGCTACTATTAGCACGCGACTCGCTTGTGAAAAACCCCATGGCACACTGCACAATCCATTCCAAGGCTCATGAACTACGCACTGGTTCACACCACCAGGGTCGGGGTTCAATGACATTGGCATGACGGTGTATTTGGCAGAACTCGGGCTGCAACCAGGGGAATTACACCGGATTTTTCACGCCGTAATTGCACCACCATATGGGGTCCCTAAAGTGGGTTCCACGTAGAAGCCCGCGTCCAGGTATCCCTTCCACGTGATACAGTATCAAAACATTCTCCTTCTAATTGTGAAATCCAGTCCACCTCTCATCCCATCCCACTGGTTCTCGTACTCATTCGCTTCAGCTTCACGTCTCTGTGCTATAACGAGTCCGTCCTACGCCATATCCGGAGCCCCTCATGAAGATTTCCACCACGTTGATCACCTTGGCCTTTGCCATGGGTGCCATGGCAGCTGATCCACCAGCCGCTGCGCCTGCCCCAGCTGCTGCTGGTAACGCTGCTCCAGCTCCTGCTGCTGGTAACGGTGCTGGTAATGCTGCACCTGCCCCTGCTCCTGCTGCGCCAGCACCCGCTGCTGGAAACGCTGCTGGAAACGCTGCTGGAAACGCTGCTCCTGCTGCTCCTGCTGCTGGAAACGCTGCAAACACAACTCCCACCACAGGTGCTACCACCGGTGCTACCACCGGTGCTACCACCGGAGCTGCCACCAGAACACCCACAGGAACAGGCACCACCACCACACCTGCCGCTGCAGCTGCCGCCGCAGGTGCCACCACCAAAACCACCGGTACCGGTACCTCCACTGGAACAGGAACCGTCACCTCTTCTTCCTCTAGTTCCACTACGCTCAACGGAGCTGCTGCTGCCGCTGCTGCTGCCGCAGGTCAAACAACCACCACCGATGCTCCTCTTGGAGGCGTGGCCGTTCCAGGAGGTGTGGCACCTCCTCCAAAGGCCCCCAACATGACTAATGCTCCGGAACCTACAGGAAACGATCCAAACGACCCTACCACCAAAACCTTGAGCTTTGTGACCTCCTACGTTAAGCCGACCGCCGCCAACGCCAACGCCAAAGCCAGTCGCTCTGGGTCGGACGCTTCCCGTTCTGGCCTGCCCGGTGGCTCCTCTTCCTCCAATGTTGCTATGGAGCTTCGCAGCGACCCTGTGATCGCCGTGGTTGCTGCCGCTGCCTGCTACTTTGGTTTGTTCTAATACCCTTCACTTCTTCATCATACCCCAGAAACACTACGGCGTTTTGGGGCATTTCAAACTCCCTCACATTGTCAACTTCGGTTCACACATACTTCATGTAATCCTTCTGTATAGTTGTTGTATACACACCCCAATATCAAAATTTTGTGCGCTACTGTAATTCACCTACTAATGCTTACTGCAACCTTTGCCAGAGAGTTGCGATTGACCAGGGCGTGGTGTGGGTTGGGGCTTGTTCACAAGCTCGGACTCTCCACCTCGTCCTTTCCGTACATTTCGGACTTCAAAAGCCTTGTGAAAAAAATCCAGGAAGAGACCCCCAAGATTGAGGCAACGAGTACATCCTTCGACACCTTTGCAGTATCGGCGTTGAAGACATGCAAACAGATACAAGAGAATACCGCTGCCTCCAACGAGCAGCCCAAGGAAAATTCTGCAAGTGTGGTGAGTACAAACGAAGTGGTGGATCAGCTTTTCAGTCAGCCACAAACCAAGTTCTCCGAAGAGTTACTCAGACAAATATTCTTGTTGAATCTACCAATGCCGGTGATACTTCACATCATACATCAATACTATACCATTAATTCCGGCAGTGGCACGTTGATTCCTAAAAACTTGGCGTTGATTCCATTCCGCTGGTCGCTTTTGAATGCCGATTTCAAGAGCGCCATCAAGCTCGCTGATGTTACGGTGGGTCATCCAAACTACATTCTGCACAACAACCAGATCTTGAAGCACGGAGCGTTCAGATTGATCGCTTCTTCATTGCTCATCACCATTTTGACCAAATACGGAGTGAGTGAAATTATCGCATGGGGAGGTCTCAGCGAGGGGTGGAGACACTTGGGATCGATCAACTCGATGTTGTTGACGTACTTCTTGAACTCCAGTTTCTTCATTACCATCGTCCGTCTCGGTAGGCAATCCATTCTGGCAGGTGGTGATATCGTCACATGGCAAAAGGGAACATTCTACACCAACATGTTCAGACACGCTGACGAGATGATGTTTGCATCCAAGATCATTGAGGCCGATAGACAGCTCAACGGAGGAGACTCCAACCCCGAAGTGGTCAACGAATTGTGCCGTGTGAATGAAGATCTCTACACCGACCAACACACCCTTCAGCCAGGCTACAACCGGGACGGTCAGAAGATCCGTTTGTTGCAAACCAAGGACGATTTGGAAGACATCAAATTGCAGGCATACTGGATGAGTGGAGGTGATGGTTTCGAGTGGGTCGAGCCCGATCAGGACCCGGCTGATTTGATCTGGAAACGGTACTTGTCTCGTTTTGACCAGAACAAGTTGCACAACAATAGCACTGGTGCCTTGAAGTGGGCAGATGAGCTCATTGAAGAGGAGAAGACCTCATAAACTCCTTATTCCATCAAGTATACCATGCACCACTCCATCCATACATATTCTAGTAGTTAATAAGCTCCTGTATATAAATCAATCTACATCTGAAGTTAGAGCGCGTGATCTATCACGTGAGCCATAAATACTAACATCATCTTATACGCAACTAAGTAAAGAGTACCATACAACATGTCACGTCTTACGTTCAGACGGCTTGTCTCGAGTAAGGCTCATCATGAGAATGTTGTTCTTGCAGATGCGTTGAATTTACTCTCTCCAGCAGAGTCTCAAAAACAGGTTAATCAGTCCAACTTCAAGCCCTCCATATTGACTAACTTTACCAAGGGGTCCCCAAATGAGCGTTACACGGCGGATGACTTAATGAAGGTCAAATTGCCTAAGTCAGGCGTCAATGATAATGCCGATATGTACTTGAACAATCTTATAATGGGCCTCCAGTCGTCACACATCATCAGCAGTGTGCCCAACTATCAAATTCTTGACATGAATCCTAAAGAACTTACCAGTTATATTAATTCTACTACATCACAAGATCGTCTTTTCGAGCTTTTGGAATTGTTTTATTACCAGAACAAGCTTACTCCTAAAGTTTTTGTGGATATTCTCCTTAACAAGCATTTGGTAAACCTCGATCAAAGTCCAATAGATTTCAACAACCTCACAGATTTGAACCTTGACTGGAAGCCTATTAACTATACTCAAATAGACATCGTAAAGTTGAAGAAGTATCACGATTTGAAAAAGCCGTTGATGATATTGAAAAACTTGAAGGAGAAGTTCATCTCACATTATTATCCCTTGATAGAAAGCAAAAGCCTAACTCCTTTCTATGAACGTATTGTATGGAAATTCAACTTTGAGTACATCAAAAGTTTCGACGAGTTTTATTATATGAAAAAGTTGAAATCCACCAAGTCTAATTTTTTGATTTGGGAGTCGTCATTGGAGAAAAATGGTCAGATCTCAAAGTTCATTCTTGAAGAAACTTCTGATCTCTCTAATATTCAGAAACTCTTCTTGCGTGTTTGCATAAATAGCTCCACACAAGCAAAAATTAAGGAGCAGCTAGAAATGGAAGGATATTCACGTCTTTTGTCTGATTTGAAAAAGCTTTCCATAAAATTTAAGCTCTATGAATTAACAGACTTTCCAGCACCGGATTCTAGGATGAAATACTATACCCTTATTGGTGCTCTTGAGGATATTCTTCAGGAGTTTTCAGATCAAGAACTGTCGAAACTTGGCAAAGAAATCAGCGATTATCGCGAGACGGTAGTTATAAGGCTTGGCGAGGAAGAAACTCTGAAATGGCTCTCTAGTCAGTTCTTTTCATTTTACCGCCTGCAATCATGATTCGTTAGATCGAAAATCAATTTAGGAAACTTACTCTGGCAGTAAATTCCAATGCAGTTCGACTGATAAAATGATCTATCAATGATTCATAGGATGAATGTTCATTTTTCAATGGCTCTGATCAAAGCACTATATTTACTGGCTACATACTTTCGATCTTGATCTTTAATCCATCCAATATAAAAATAATTTTCTATGAAATGAAATAGCGAAATGTAATTCCTCTTTTTAGATCGAAGTCAATTTTACCAACGGAAACGTTTGGTCAAGTATTCTCTTATTCAATTGTTCAGTTCACTTAGCTATCGAATCTTGTAAAGAACCTTTTAGTGTCATTACCAGTTTTTCACCTTGAAAGAAGCCGGAACCGGCTTGTGAAAAAGCTCAATGAAGGTAATTAGAGATAAGGACATCAACGATTACTTGAACGGCGCTCTTTCCAGAGACTCCATTCTCAATCAGTTCCAGCCTATTTTAGTTGGAGGATTGAAGACATGTCAGTCGGAACCAGATAAGATCATTCCTCCCAGAATTGTGCAACCATCCAATAAACCCGAAGTCGATACTGTTCACTTGTTCATGCCATGTATTTCACCAGATGCAGTTGGTATCAAGCTTATCAGTGGTGGTCAAGGAAACAATGCCAAGGGATTGGGATTCCAAGGAACTGTTTTGCTTTTAGATGAAGAAACCGGGGTCACCAAGGCCGTTATCAATGGAGCAACATTGACTGCATTTAGAACCGCATTGGCCAGCACCACGGGCCTCACAAAGGTGGTACCTGTTGACTCGAATATCCTTCCAGGATTAAGTATTTTTGGCCTGGGGGCTCAAGCCTATTGGCATGCCAAGTTGGCATTGATTCTCTACGAAGGTAAGATATCCACCGTGAACATCATTAACCGAACTCTAGCAAATGCAGAAAAGTTAGCCGACAAACTAGGTGAAGAGTTTAGCTCAATTGAGGTCAGGGCCTTTCTGTATCAAGAGGAAACCGAGGAAATGGTCAAACGGGTCCAAAATAGCTCGATTATTTTTGGGTGCCTGCCATCCACTTCCCCCATAATCAAGGAGCGATACATAAACCAAGATCCTGTATATCCTAAGTTCATTTCATTAATTGGGTCCTATAAGCCAGAAATGGTAGAGTTGGATCTCGACTTGTTGAAGGATCAATTCAAAGGCAAAGTGAAGGTGCTTGTTGATTCCAAAGAACATGCACTTCATGAAGCCGGCGAATTTATCCAAACTGGATTTGGACCCGACAATCTCGTGGATTTGGCCCAATTGTACAATGAAGATATCTCTCCATCGGTTTACACCACAAAATCCAACCTTACAGTGCAAAAATTGGTGGGTTTGGCCATTATGGACATTTCTGTGGGAAATTACATCGCAGGTGACATCACCAATGCCGTCGATATAGAATGTTTTTAGTAGACAAAAGAAACATATACATACAAGCTAGTCTCTTGTAGGTATTGTCTAATGTTGTTATTGGGAATTGATACCAGTACCAATTGCAAATTTCATGCTTGTTAATTACAGAAAGATTATTAATATCAGTAGTATAAAGTTCAATACCTGAGTGGATAAATTATTCACCACCAATTCATAGCCATATCATTTCGAATCATGTAACATTATTAACCATATTGAGAATATCGAAGCCTTTATCACATTTAATGCACCTGATTAGCCCAATAAATTCACCAAGAACAAAGGAAATAGTATCAACGAAGCTACACCATCTAACTACATTTAAGTTTCTTCCAGTGCCATATATCTCTACCAGAACTAGTCACATTTAGCTTCCACGTGTTTCTCTTGGTTACCTCCCCATTTAAGTTACTGGGAATTGTTCCCCAAATCGATTATTGTTGGGTCGCGGACCCTGAACTCTGTCGTCCAAGCTACTAATTAACCCCACACTTGGTGGGTGATTTGATGTAGATGATAATCCTAAGGTATCCAAAACACCTGAACAAATGGAACCTTTGCATTTACCTAGTTGGTAAGCGCTTCTTCCTTTGACGACTAAATGTGTAGTGCCCGTTTCATCACCCTCCCGGGACCCCATCGCGGGTTCCTGGCGGAATTTACCCTTTCTGGCCCACCAAGCACTTAAGCCGCACTGCGCCAGGTGGGTGCTTCTACAATGTTATCTGCCTGCACTAAAAACTTCGCTATACTCCCTCACTCTTCTTATCGCCTCGACCATGTCTACGGAGAAACAGGCGCTTTTGGGGGGCCAAAACACCTCCATCTACAACACCAAGAAGAAGGGCGTTGGTAGGTTCTTCTCGGGATTTCTTAACGTGATTTTGTTG
The DNA here is from genome assembly GCA_030571845.1 of Suhomyces yuchorum. Lineage (NCBI taxonomy): Eukaryota > Fungi > Ascomycota > Pichiomycetes > Serinales > Debaryomycetaceae > Suhomyces > Suhomyces yuchorum. Next base: position 274,526 of record JAJLYW010000006.1, on the reverse strand, counting down.
GCATTGGTAGGCTATTTGCTCTTGTCTACCAGCGGTTCTTCGGAGACCACCGGCCCCCATGTGGATGTCAACAAGAAGAAGAATATCATCTTCATGGTGACCGATGGTATGGGGCCCGCCTCTTTGTCGTTGGCAAGATCCTTCAGACAATTCCGTGACAAATTGGACATCGACGACGTGTTGACCTTGGACCATTACTTGGTCGGTTCATCGCGTACCCGCTCCAGCAGCTCCTTAGTCACCGACTCCGCCGCCGGCGCTACCGCCTTCTCATGTGCTTTGAAGTCCTACAACGGCGCCATCGGAGTGGACCCTTCGAAGCAGCCCTGTGGTACCATCTTGGAAGCTTTGAAGTTGCAAGGCTTCAAGACTGGTTTGGTGGTGACCACCAGAATCACCGATGCCACCCCTGCCGCTTTCAGCTCCCATGTCGACTACCGTTTCCAAGAAGACTTGATCGCCCAACACCAGTTGGGTGAGTACCCCATGGGTCCAGTGGTGGACTTGATCATTGGTGGTGGTAGATGCCACTTCTACCCCTCTGGTGAGCAAGGTGGATGCCGTGCTGACTCCAGAAACTTGATTGAGGAAGCAAAGTTCAAAGGTTGGTCTTACGTTGGCGACAGAGCCCTGTTTGACCAATTGAAATCAGGCAAAAACGTCACCTTGCCCTTGTTGGGTTTGTTGGCTGATGGCGACATTCCTTACGACATCGACCGTGACAGTAACGAATATCCTAGTTTGCAAGAGCAAGTCAAGGTTGCCTTGACTGCCTTGACAGAGGCCACCAAGGATTCCGAGCAAGGATTTTTCTTATTGATTGAAGGTAGCAGAATTGACCATGCTGGTCACCACAATGACCCTGCCGCTCAAGTCAGAGAAGTCTTGGCATACGACAAAGCCTTCGAGGAAGTTATGCATTTCATTGACAACTCAGACGTCGATACCGTTGCCATCTCCACTTCAGACCACGAAACCGGAGGTTTGGTGACTGCCAGACAAGTATCACCATCTTATCCAAACTACTTGTGGTACCCAGAAGTTTTGTTAAACAGCACCCACTCCGGTGAATACTTAGCCAAGAAGGTTGCCACTTACAAGCACAAGAAAGATGAATCTAAATTCAAGTCATTTATCAGAGAGGAAATCATAGAGAAGGATATGGGTGTCAACACCATTACCGAGGAAGAGATCAAGCTTATCATTGAAAATTCTGACAACATCAACGACGTGATGTATGTCCTCAACAACATCATCTCGATCAGATCCGAAACAGGATGGACCACACATGGCCATTCTGCTGTCGATGTCAACATTTATGCCCACACCAACTCAGAAGCCATTAAGAGTATGTTGATGACCAACTCTCCTTATGTTGGCTTGGCTGGTAACCATGAAAACATCGAAATCGGTGCATTCATGGCCGCTATTGCTGGCGTTGACTTGACTGAGGTGACCAAGTTGCTCAAGGATACTGAGCATGCCCCACGCACGAAGCAAATGGCTGATGAGTTCCATGCCCATGCTTTAGAGCTCTAGAAACCAGGTCTAGGGAAAGTACATTAATAAGTAACCTTACTCTTAGAACACCTAGAGATTAGAATTTTGCTCTTTTTTATTGGATTCAATGTAGTCACCCACAATGGATTACCATTAGCTTTCATTAAAAGGTGATACAATAGAGAGATGAATTGAACTATTAAATTGAAAGTCTATACATATCTATAAAAGAAATACATATTAATTTTGAAGGGTGTAATCTTCTTTACACAATTTGGCTCTCAACGTGGCCCCAAATCTATAAAAACTGAAGGGGATCGCCACCATGGCCAAGGAAATGAATGCAAGTAACCAGCTGGCCCATTGCAACCCCAAAGTGTGGTACATCTGGGTGATGAACAAGGGAAAGGCTGCACCACCGGAACTTCTCAAAAAGACCTTGGTAGCAAGGGCCGACGCAGCATTCTTTGCGTAGGTATCGATAATGTAATTGTTTAGGGAGTAGTAGATTAGAACCATGCCGTAGCCGAAGGCAATGCCACTGGAAGCGGGTCCTACCCAGATGACGTGCTTGTAGGAAGTTGCACCCAAAATGAATAAGGCGATACAAGGAAATGGAGACCCGATCATGGCACCGATGAGTCTGTCTTCTGGGGTGGGGGCCCTTCTCTTACAAAGCTCCAGGTACTTCTTCTCGATAATGGGGGTGGTTGTGAGTGCTAGCATTGCTCCGATCAAGATGGGAATGAACATCAACCCGATGATATTGTCTTTGTAACCATACAATTCCGAAAAGATCACCGGGTAAGCAAAGAAGAAGGCATAGAGCAAGGAGTATATTAACGCCACAAACGCACACATCAAGTCCAACACAGGCTCTTGGATGATGAACTTCAAAGGAAGCACCAAGTTGTTGTTGACCAACTGCTTCCACGTTAAGGGGTTGGCTTCTTGTTCTGTGATGATGTTGGGATTTCCTGTCTCTTTTCTTAGGCGGGCAGCCCTCTTCTTGAGAATTACTGGGGCATAGGTCTCTGGCATGAGGGCAATGATAATCCACATCACACCGGCGAACGCCATGTTTACCCAAATGATGATATCAAATCTACCCGTGCCCACGCTGATGAAACCGTTGACCACACCACCTAATACCGGGCCAGAGTAAGGAGCAAACGAAAAGAACGCAATGGCCAACGAACGAGACTCATTGTGGATATCCACAATGCTGGCTCCAATGTTGGTGAGAGCACTAGAAGCAAAAACTCCACATAAGAACCGGCACACCAAAAGGGCACCGATATTGGGGGCCAAAGCACAGGGGATGTTGAAGATCACATATAAGCCAAAGGAGAGGACGTAGACTGGCTTTCTGCCGATTTGTTCCGACATAGGGGCCCATATCAACGGCCCCACGCAGAATCCTAATACCATAAGGGACACCGTGAGAGTGGACACTTCGGTGGACACCCCAAACTTCTTGTTGATGGTGGGGAGGCCGGTGGCCAAGCAGGAGGAGCCGTAGGCAGCGCAGATGACAAAAAGCGAGTAGATCACGGTGTAGGACCAGCGAACGGCGGCGGACCAGTTCTGGGGGTTTTCGGGGTCTCCCACGGTGAAAGTCACGAATTCAGTCTTAGGAGGAGGAGGAACATTGGTGGAGGAAGTGACGGTTCTGCCCAAGGAGTGGAGTTGGTGGATGGGAACCAAGCCGGTGGCGGTCTCCAAGGTGTACTCCTCAGGGAAGATGGGCTGGTCTCCACCGTGGGGATTATTGATGGGAGGATGGGGTGTATCCAGAGACATTCCAAGCGTGTGTAGAGACCTGGCTGTCTCTGTTTTAGTTAGCCTCAAGTAGGCCATGGATTCCTGGTCTCCCTCATATGCCTTGGCCTCGTTCTCATGAGACTTGGTGGAACTAGCAGATGACGATGAATTCGAAGTGTAGCTCATTGTTGTGGATGCTGATGTATTAAAGTGATTCAGCCTACTGTAGAAAAGTATTCTGCTGAAAGGCTCGGATGTGGACGGTAGCCAGTGGTGGTTGTTTTAAGGTGCCAATCGGTCTGAGGAAACAATCAATGGAGGTTGGGTGACGATTGAGAGACAAGCCGTTGGTTTAGTGTGATTGAAGCTGAAAACTGGTAAGTGACAGAGATGATGGTATTTTCAATTGGAGTAGCGGAGTCCACTGTTATTTATACTTTTTCTGTGACGGAACTACTCTCTAGCAAGTGTCAATGAGTGTACTCGGAGCATCTCCGGAGGCGTATTTTGCACCCATTTCCGAGAATCCGCGTCGGTGTGCAGGACTGATTTCGGAAAGTGATATCAATCTATACCAAGAGATTTCGAATGGTGGCAGCCAAGGTGGGTGGCGGTTGCCGACAGTCTATTAGATACCCAAAGGTTACCTTAAGGGGTCAATTGGCTAGGAGAATGAGGCTGGAGCCCAATGCAACGTTGGGGCCGTGACAGATTGGGCTGTTTAGCGAGTTAGCCCATGGTGAGGAAGTAATGTCGCATGTCGCGGGCCAGCCGTACCCGCGACGAATGTCGCGCATTCCGCGCAGGACAAGTTTCCGGCCGCCATCCGGGCAGGCAGCACCCCCGGATCCGCGGAAACACATTGCTGTGAGCATGACCTTCGGTCACGTGACCGAACACTATAGATTTTCTAGATAAGTATCCGATCCGGAGTATGTTACTCTCCAACTACTCCATCGCCAATTTCGTGGCGTTCTGCTTTGCGGGATTCGCCTGCGTGTCTGTGATTGTGTTCCTCACGTCCACTCAGCCGTTCTTCTTGTCTGAGGTCGTTGGAATCCCTCAAAGTTCCATCGGCAGCACCATCGGCACTTTGGGTGTCATCGATGAACTCACTCTGATTGTGGTTGCTCCGTTGTTGGGAGCCTTTTCCGACAAGCTCAATGGACTTTGGTGGTTCCAGGTAAGTGGCTCGAAGTTTGTGCAAAGTACCAGCTTTCTTGTGTTTGCGATTGCCTTGGTTGGGTATGGTCATTTCAGTACTGCTGTTGCCCCCGACCTCCTCCTTTTCAGAGCCATTTTTGCAATTGCAGTCACTGGGTGTATGAGCATGATCACCGTGACTCTCAATGAGCTTTCGAATTCGGACTTCGACATTAAGAAGTTGTGGCATCGTTCGGACGATTATCAAGTGATTGAGAATGGTGAGATGTCCAGTGTTGCCCGGACCAAGAACGGTAAATACGCCGCTATGATTGGAGTATCCACTGGCTTGGGTGCTATCTTTTCTGTGTCTTTTTTCCTCACGTTGCCACCCAAATTGGTCAAGCATTACCCCAGCCTCGACAACAAGACCAGTTTAAAATATTCATATGATATCATCGCTGCCTATTCGGTAGCAGTTTTCTTGATTCTTTTCACCTTCCTATACAATTTCAAGAGGTCGGTACCCGATATCCCACATATCCCCGAAGTATTCGATGAGGAGGAATTGGGCGGTGATGAGCACGAAATTATCATACCTGTCAACCAGGGATATTTTGCCCTCTTGAAGGATGCGGTAAAGCAATCGCTGAAGGACAGGCTGATCCAATTGGCATACATTGGAGCATTCGTTGCCAGGTCTGCCACCGTCACAACCTCGGTGTTTATCCCTCTCTTGGTCTACAACTACTTCTACCGTTCTGGAAAATGTGGGGTCAACCAAACAGACTCAACCCCCGACTTTCCATCGAAAAACTCATGCCATGATGGGTACATTTTCTCTGCTATCTTGACAGGAGTGGCACAAACGGTGGCATTGGTTTCTGCCCCGCTCTGGGGATGGCTAATCGATCACAAGCGGGTGGGCAAGCAGAAAACCATTCTTTTGGTGTCGTTGCTTGGAATAATCGGCAATTACGGAATCATCTTACTGAGCAACAACAAAGACGGCATCTACGATCCGCAGACGGCGCAATGCTTCGTGATGGTGAGTCTCATGGGACTTTCGCAGCTCGGCACCATCATCACCAGCATGAGCTTATTGAGTGGCATTGAGAAGGCCCCCCATATGGGCAGTCTCAGCGGACTCTATACTTTGAGCGGAGGCGCGGGCATCTTGGTGATTTCCAAGATCGGGGGCGGGTGGAGCGACAAGTGGATCTTGGCGCCGTTCTTCCTCTTGGGCACCTTCTACCTCCTCTTGCTGGTGGCCTCCATCTCGTCCATCCTGGCCCGGTCCCAATCTTCCATCCATCTCCATCGTAACGAATAGACATCCCCTTATGTAAGCGCTGACCAAGCACGCGTCTGGCCCTGGTTCCTGATGGAACCCTTGTAGCGCGCCTCGGGCCACCCAGCGCCACAGATCTGTCGGTGACTCCAGTGATTACGGTCAGGTGATCCGGCATCTGCCAAAACAAGTCGTGCTTGGAACCAAATCCACCAAGTGCAAAGAGTTTTACAACTAACGTCAAGTCTGATCACATCAGCTAACGGCCACTCCACTAATAGCATTTTCGAACAAGTGAAGTGCCATCGCTTGGTTCCGAAACTGGCCATCTCGAAACCACCATGATCGAGACACTTCTAACCTTGGTGCCGTCAATCTGCTGGATCCTATACCGATGCTTCAAGATATTGAGGACCCCAGTCAAAGAACTTATAGAAGATCTCAACATCGAGATCCCCCACTCGCCTAACATTTGCATTGACTCCGTCACCAAGGACTCAGCCATCATTCACTGGGACATCGAAATCAAGCTCGACGAGAACCTTTACTATGTGTTGTTAATTAACAACCAGGAGGTTGCCACCATCACTTCCAAATCCTGCAAGCTCAACAACTTGGACCCGGCGCAGCTCTACCAGATCCAGATCATTGCGGTGAATTCGTTGACCAATTTCCGTTCCCAGAGCACTCCTGTCTACATCCAGCCCATAGCTTCTGATGAAGCTGCTGCCTTGGGCGAACAGATAGGTGACATGCCCCTCGAGCAGAACGTGTTATCGAAGGTTGCTGAAACCTCGCTGCTGGCAAAGTACGATATCGAAACCATCACGGTGGAAGTGGTGAAGTCGACCACCTCCGCAGACCTTCTCAATGACTATTTAATTGCATTTCAAAATGAGACAGTGAAACTCAACATGGAGTATAGAAACTTCCAGAATAACGTCAACAGCGAACTTGCTGAGTTGCGTCAACAGTACCAGGTGCACAAGTTGGAATTTGACGAAGAGACGGACAATAAAATGAAAAAGGATAACGATGTCAAATCCTTGGAACGAAATAAGGACAGATTGAATTACCAAAAATCGAAGCTTACTAATCAACTCAACACAATTAAAGCAGGTATAGAACTCTTCAACATCAAATTGGAAGAATCAAAACAACGTATTCGCAAATTAACCGATAAGAATACTCAATTGCTCAATGGAGAAACATTAGAAAAAGATAAAATCCTTAACCAAATTGCAGAGACAGATAATCAAACTGACATACTTCGTCGCCAAAACGAAAATCTTGAGGAGAAATTAAAGCTGCTACTAAGCGAAAAGAAAGACCTAATGTCAATTTTAACTCTGCTTGGACCTTTGGTGGAAGAGTTCAATGCACCTGGAACTTTTGCAAGCGGGAATATTCCATCTGTTTCTGGTTCTGGTGTTGCTCCTTGCGTTGAAACATCTTCCTTCATCTTCACTAAAGATGGAGGGATCCACCCCAAAACATTTGAAATCTTATCGAAAATATTTAAACTTGTTCCCTCTTGGGAAGAAGACATTATGCATGAAATCAACACTTACCAAGAAATTGAACTTGCATGGAAAGATACTTTTAGAGCAGCAATTAAGAAGTATGTTGCTATTCATCAATCTTTAGAGATCGCCAAACTGAACCGTGATAAGAACTATCAACCAGTAAAGCTTTCAGAGTATCAAGCATCTATTGATTTTGGTGGGTTTATCAATGCTTTGCCAAAATCAAGATATACAAGTGGTTCTAAAGGGCATTCCAGAAGCTTTTCACCAAGTGTGGAAGATCCAACATCAGCAAGTTTTTTCAATCATTATTCCCTGGTTTATTCTAATGAAGACGGAAATCATTTGGATCAAATCAACACGCAAGCCATCAATATGGATGGAGTGGCTAACACTTCCGTAAATTCCACTAATGGGGTTTCCATGCTCACGAATGCATTGGCAACTTCCAACTTGAGTAACACCAACGTTAACTCGATCAATTCTACCGTCAATAGCTCCAATGCCCCCTTGATGAACAGTATTAACTCCATCAATGGTGGCATGGGCTCGGGTATGAATTTGAACTCGATAAACTCAGTGAATGGCATCAATAATAGTATAAACAGTGGTATCAATTCTATAAACCCAATTATCAATGGAGCCAGTCCCAGAATATCTCACAATTTGGTATCCAACATGGGTAGACAGTCTCCTGCACCAATGCTTTCACCTGAGGCCGAAAGAGTGCAACCTGTGGTGAACCAGCCATTGAATCCGACCCTTCAAGGGTTCCCCTACGACGACAAAATTTACACCAGCAGTCTCAATTCTCCTATCACTGAAACTCCACCGCAACCCTTATATGGATACGAGCTCAATTCGCTCTGGTACCTGCCTCGTCTTACTAACACTGCCTTGAGCACCACTCCCGGAGGTTCGACCCGGACTGGTGGAGTGTGGAACAGCGGAATCGGGCGAAGTGATATCTTTAGTGCCAACGATAGTTTGACCAGTCTCCACAATGACGGAGTCTATGGTGTGGGAGGAGTGAACTCCCTCAATGGCATGGGATCCGGAGTCGGAGTCAATCCTGTGGGAGTCAGTTCCGGAGTCAATCTTTCCGGGGTTTCTGGGGTGAATAACGTCAACAACAGTTCCGTCAATGTCGGGGCCGGGAATAATGGAGTGAATGTGGGGTCCGGAGGTGTGGCGGGAGTCAATATGACTGCCATGGGTACCGGAGTCAGTCTTGGTGGTAATAATAGCGTGGGGGTTCCCGACCCGGGATATTTGATGCCCAAACTCTGGCACGGAGATATGGCCATGGCACCATCAGTGTCGGTGATTAGCGATACCGGTGTGGGGGCTACGGCAACCGGGCATGGCAGAAGTGTTTCCAACAGTCAAATCTGGAGAGACCATAGCAATGCCAGCACGCATAACTTCCATTTGGGCATGGCGGAGTTTCTGCCATTCGGTCCACAAACTTCGTTCGATGTCACGTCATCTGATCCGGCCATGTCTCATCCGCGTGCCACGCTGCCAGCAATAAATTCTGGGCCTTTAGGCGGTGATGGCGTGTCAGGCCTGGCAGGTGCAACTGGTGGACTGCCTCAGGCCGAAACAGAGGCCCTGGATCCGCACTACCATGGGGCATTTTACCGGGGCTAGCCTACTGCACCTAACACCGCGTTGTGGCAATGTCCTAACGCCGACCAAACTTGCTGTTTTTGCCGGTACCCCTACCTGCACCCGCAACGGGCGTTATGCATTAGGCATAACGGTGCTGCATCTCGGGTACAGGCGGCGCCCGCGTCACGTGGCGGAAACGGATAACCCAAGCGAGTGACTATTTTTCACTCCTCTTCACTTACTCCGCCTATACCACCTCCCTTCGCATCTGTTGGGCCCTCGAACTTTAGTCCCCTCTCAATACACCGCCTTGAATCACTATATACTGTAGCCCCGCGGCCGCCTTCGGTTTCCGCTTGTGGTACCACCCGGAAAGACCCTGGTGCACTGTGCACCGCAATGAATTTCTTTTCTCCCAATACAGGATTCCACCCCGACCTGCCCCGATGGCCACCGATGAGCCCCGATTCAAACGTACATATAAACCTGACTAACTCCACAGTGGCCACATTTCTATCTTTTCCCTTAACCAACCGTTGACCATTGCTCAACTTCAATCCCGTTCCGTCTCGTTTGGCTCCGATTGTTGTGCCCCACTTCGTTGCTCACATCTCCTCCTCCCTGGGCTCTTTACCAACTTACCCAGTCCGGTTGACCCTGAAGTTTTGAACGCATTTCACCCATCCACACCGGCGTCACAGACATAAAACACGCCAATTTCCTCCCTCCTTCGTTTTTCCAGCAGTAATCGACCCCTCCTTCCCAAAGGCTCTCCGCTTCCTGCCCGTTTCATTAACACTACCAGCACCAGTCCATTACTAATCACGGACTCTGCCACCAAAACGTATTCCGTCGTTCCCGCCTAGAAGTCTGACAGCTCCACTCGTGACATCATTGCAACCGTCCGAACCTTCCAAACGTCCAACCGTCCATACCAAAAGACCTCGCCTCTGACTTAGATTTTCTGTGGATTTTGCACCCACCAGAGCACTTGTACACATCGAAACCATGACCATCGAATCATATCCTACCCACAACGAATTCCGCAGTGACACCTTCACCGTGCCCACCAAAAGCATGCTCCAGGCATCCTTACACGCCACCTACGGAGACTCGGTCTACCAAGAAGACGAGGCCACCCTCTTGTTGGAGCGCAAGATGTGCCAGATGACTGGCAAGGAAGCTGCGTTGTTTTGCGTCAGTGGTACCATGTCCAACCAGATCGGGTTGAGAGCAAACTTGTACCAGCCCCCATACAGCATTCTTTGTGACCACCGTGCCCATGTGTTCTTGCACGAGGCCGGAGGTTTGGCCACTCTCTCACAGGCCATGGTCCATCCCGTGATCCCTGCCAACGGAGACTACTTGACTCTTGAGGATATCATGGACAACGTCACAGCGGACGATGGTGACATCCACGCCGCTCCCACCAAGATCATCTCGTTGGAGAACACTCTCCACGGTATGATCATGCCCATAGAAGAAATCGCCCGTATTTCTGCGTTTGCCCATGAAAACAACATCATCATGCACCTTGACGGTGCCCGCTTGTGGAACGCATCTGCTGCCACCGGAGTTTCCATCAAGGAATACTGCTCCCACTTCGACTCGGTGTCGCTCTGCTTATCCAAGCTGTTGGGTGCCCCTATGGGCTCTATCTTGGTCGGCCCAGCCAAGTTCATTGCCAAGGCAAACCACTTCAAGAAGCAAAATGGTGGAGGTATTCGTCAAGCCGGTATCATGTCGGTGATGGCCATCAACGCCATTGAAGAAAACTTCTCTAAGCTCCCATATTCGCATGCGCTTGCCAGTCAGGTAGGTCAATTCTGCATTGAAAACGGTATCAAATTGGAAAGTCCAGTCAATACCAACTTCGTTTTCCTCGACCTCAAGGCCAACAAGATGGACGATGCCCGCTTGGTGAAGGTTGCTCGTGAAAAGTACGACTTGAAGCTCATGGGTGGTAGATTGGCCTTCCACTTCCAGCTCTCCCAGGAGAGTGTTGACAAGTTGAAGGCATGTGTGTTAGAATGCTTCCAATACAACCAGGAGCATCCACACGTTCCATCCAAGAAGAACAACAAGAAGATGTATAATTTCGAGGCAATGAAGACCGCAGTTAGTGCGTAGAGGTTGGGTAATATAATCATGACAATAATAATAAATTCTAATACACATGAACCATAGGACATAGTCGATCTGTAGAATGTTAAATTTAGAAGGTGGATCCACAGAGAACGTATCTATGGAGTGCTTGTTTATCAAGGACTATTGCAGAAGGTTCAAAGCGAAGGGACTAACAGTTCCAACTTTTGGTGTTCTGATTGGATTATGGGCCAGAATATCCAGGCCGTGAGCATTCAGAATTCGTAAACATTTGGCAGAAGTTCTTCTGTTGGCATAGGCAGAGAAACGATATCTAAACTCTTTCTTCCTGGTTCCAGTATTTACACAGTATTTGCTTAGATATGAGCAGGCCAGGGGCCTCGGAACACGACTGAAACTCACCACGACTGCTCAAGTGCTCTCAAGTATATAGTGTACTACCATGGATGTTATTAGGACTATCCTTTCAGTCTTCTGTCCACTATAGGTTCTGGTGTCTACCCTAACCACTAGTGTCTTGCACGTGACTTTGACGGCAATGTCTACACCTGCACGACCTGGTTGTGTCACGTGACGTCACTTGTGTTCTCCACAGCACGTGTAGGCATTGCGATAACAACCCCAGTGTTTACACAAGTCACCGTCTTCTGCATAAACAATCCCCTAACAATTTCGACGTCAAGATCGGACCCTACCGAAAATCTTTCACCACATCATTTTCACCGATTTTTAACCTTCAATTCTTAAACTATCACCTGTGATGGCCAAACCAGTAGCAACTGACCCTGGCTTATCGAGATCACTGCTGACCAAGAACAGCATTGACACCGACAGTGTCAGCATTGCAGACTCTGATGAAGACGGACTAAGCTATTCCGGAGGCTCCAATGTGGGGCCCGGATCTCTTCGTCGGAGCGATTCCAGTCTGTCCCTTTCATTTCCCGACCTATCCAAGTTATTGTTTGCTAATGAATTTGATTTCGGTTTGAACTTAGACTCCGTTGGCGACTCCACCAAGAAGAAGTTCCAGGATATGAAAATGAGGACGAAGCAGCGGTTCAACAAGTATAACACCAAGGAGGCCAGAACTCAAGAGCTCTCCCTCCTCCAAGAGAAGATCAACAAGAGACTCCAGAAATTTGACGAGCGCCTCCAAAACAGCCTTCGGAGCTCTTCAACCGAGAAGCTTTTCTATGCCTTTTCAGTTTTCTTCTTAGCATCCTCCGGTTTCATTATTGGAAAGTATCCCACCTATTTCCCCTTGCTCTACACAGTGTTCATGGGTGTGTTGATGCCAATCAGATTCTACACATACTTCAAGCTTTCCTTTCAGTACTTCTTGGCAGATCTATGCTACTACGTGAATTTGTTGCTTCTTTTGTTCCTCTGGGTGTTCCCCGAATCCACCTCTTTGTTTGTATCTGTTTTCTCGTTGTCTATGGGAACATTATCATTTGCGGTGATAACGTGGAGAAATTCGCTTGTTCTCCATTCAATCGAGAAAATTACCAGTTCTTTCATTCACATCATGCCCCCAGTCACAATGTTCGTCATTGTGCATGAATTACCCGATGAGTTCATCAAGAAGAGATACCCTGCAGTAGCCAGTATAGACAGCTGGAACTTTGTGAACGGTATCATCTGGACTTCATTTTACTATACTGTGTGGCAAATCTGCTATCATTATTTCATCACCATTCGTAAGAAGGAGGAGATCCAGAACGGGAAGGTGACATCGTTCAGCTACTTGAAGAAACGGAACCAGAAGACGAAACTTGGAAAATTCGTCAATTCACTTCCTTACGTTTGGATGCAGATTGCAGCCTTTACCTTAATTCAATTTGGTTACCAGTTATTGACAATGGTCTTTTGTCCAATTTGGTTCAAATACAAGCACTTGTGTGGTGCATTTGTGAGTGTTATATTTATTTGGGCAAGTTACAATGGTGCAACCTTCTACATCGATGTTTTCGGAAAAAGGCTTGATAAGGAAGTTGAGAAGTTGAAGCAGGAAGTAGCTCACCTTCAGCAAGCAAATGAAAAGTTACTTGAGACTCCTGCAGAACTGGTGCTGTCCAATTCGGATGATTTCGCCAAGTCTGTTGATGAAAATAACCAAGCCACTCAACTTCACTCCAACACCTTTTAAACGTTTTAATATTATTTTTCGCCACAAGCTCAGAAATTCAACCTTCTAGCTGACTTTTACGAAACCCTCAACTTGGTTCGTGGACCTTGTTGTTTATGACATTCCATTAATGTGACTAGAGATTTGGACATTTCCCTCTGAGAAATCCCAACGTTATTTATTTTGTACTTCTAAGAACCTAAACCGCATGGTGACCTAGTAAACTGCGACTTACGCGAGCTTGACCATGCAAATTCGGTATGCTACCACCTTATACCCTGCACCATCTACAGACTAGTGTATGGTCGTGCGCGCGTCATTAAAATTTTATGAAAAATTCACTGGTTTACATGAACACCAACAATATGTTCAGGTCAAGGATTCCAATAACGGTGGCCAGAGTGAGCCAAGGCTTTAGCCAGCGACTCTTGTCTACATCTAGAGTTGGCTTTCAAGAGACCAAAAAAGTGAAAGAGCACGTTGACTTTTTGTCCAAGTACTACACACCTGAATTATTGCAGAGTATCAAGATCACTGAGTCATTGGTGGATCCAGAACTGGTTCTTGAGTTGAAGAAGAAAGGATTCCGTGGTCTTTCTAGAGTGGCCCCAACAAATGAAACATCCGACTACTCTATGAGCGACGCAAAATGGGAAGAACCGGTTGTTTTCCCAAACCAAGCATCCAAGAGCTCCCCATACCCTGAAATCCCCCAAATAGCCAGCGCTGACAGAAGCGACTTGAAAATCAGATTCAAAGACACTGCTGCCACCAAGCGTGTGTTCCAAAGGGACAACTTGGCCGGTGACATCGCCAAGTTGACTGGTTTGGAGGAGAACTACATCAAATCTTTGTACGTCCGTCCCATCATCATGAAGAGAGTTTCCAACAAGACTTCCAAAGGTAACATTCCCAGTTTCTTCGTCATGACCATCGTGGGTGATAAGAAGGGTACCATTGGTTTAGGTATCGGTAAGTCCAGAGATGGTGTCAGAGTGGCTGCTCGTAAGGCCCACTGGAACGCCATCAAGAACCTCACCCCAATCCCCAGATACGAAGAGAGAACCATCTTGGGTGACGTTGAACACAAATACCACGCCGTCAAGTTATTCATCAGATCGGCACCAGCCGGGTTCGGTTTGAGAGTCAACAGAAACATCTTCGAAGTGTGTCAAGCTGCCGGTATCAAGGACCTTAGAGGCAAAATCTACAAGTCCAGAAACCCGGTTTTGGTTGTCAAGGGTTTTGTCGAGGCCTTGACCAAGCAAAGATCCATTGAGGACTTGGCTGCTGGTAGAGGTAAGAAGATTGTGGACTTGAGAAAGGTCTACTACTCTAATTAGCATCTTGTAAATAGGCCAATGGCTAATATGATAGGACAACTGTAGAAGTTTCCGTAACAATCTCCATGTGCCATTCAGACCATGAAGTCTAACTCGCTGTTACAATCGGCTCCACTGGATAGTTCTGCATCCAATGGCATGTAGTGGGGACTAAGTCGTGCTGCTGGCGGGGAAATTTCTCGCTAAATCACACGAGATTGTTTTGGTTGTCGCTGTAATCGCTGAGAATGTGTCGTTATTTTAGCCGCACTCCACACCAAGGACTCCCTACGCTCTCGCAGTACTCCAAACCATCTCATCACCACAGGCTATTCTGACACATCTTGGTGGTACTCTTATCAAATCCAACTACTTTCTTTCTTGAACCAGCAACCACATTGTACCGTACTCCAAGTGGAAGAACCATAAATTGTTAATTTATCCACTGGGATTCCTATCGTTGCCACTAAATATCCTCACTCCAATTGCTTAAAATTTCTCGCCACGAAGAAATCTTCTCCTTATAATCATGGTTGTGGACTCTACATACTACAATCTTCTCTCTATTGAGACCACGGCCACGTCGTTGGAGATCAAGAAGGCCTACAGAAAAGCCGCCATCAAATTACACCCCGATAAGAACCCAGACGACCCACAGGCAGCAGCCAAGTTTCAGGAGGTCGGAGAAGCCTATCAAGTGTTGAGTGACGAAACATTAAGAGCAAAGTATGACAAGTACGGTAAGCAAGAATCCATTCCTCAGGCAGGATTTGAAGATCCTAGCGAGTTCTTTTCGATGATTTTTGGAGGTGAAGCCTTCAAGGACTGGATAGGTGAGTTGTCCTTGTTGCAGGAGTTGTCCAAATCTGCTGAATTGTCTGGCTACGGCGATGACGAAGAGAAAACTACTGAAGCTACCGAAGCAAGCACCACCACAGATACCAAGTCATCTACTACTGATTCCACCGGAACCTCCACTGGGTCGAAACCTCATTCGGGACCTCTTTTCCTTGAAGGAGCCCAAGCTGGAGTCACTCATGCAGCCGATGGAAGCGTGGTATCTTCAGATGAGAAGAAGCCACTCACAAAGGAAGAAGAATTGGAGTTGAAGCGTAAAGAAGAATTGGAGAAGTTCGAAGAAGAATGCAGAGTAAAGAAGATCGAAACCAGAAAGGAGCTCGCAGAGAAATTGATCAACAGATTGTCATTATTCACCGAAACCGACATGAAGGATGACGTTGCAGCATCATTCAAAGAAAAGATCAGATACGAAGCCGAATCTTTAAAAATGGAGAGTTTTGGTTTGGAAATCCTTCACACTATTGGTTACATTTATAAGAACAAGTCCAGAATTTTCTTGAAGAACCAAACCTTTTTCGGATGGGGAGGATTCTGGTACTCTGTCAAGGAGAAAGGTGGCATGGTTAAGGATACGTTCAATACTGTTTCCAGCGCATTGGATGCACAAAAGACGATGCAAGAATATGCCAAAATGCAAGAGGACAATGAGTACCACGCCAAGCAAGAGGCCGAGGGAGACAAATCCACTGGAGAGGAAACCGATAAGAACGATGGTAAAGTTGCTGGCGATTCAAAGGACGCCGAAAGCCGGTTCGAAGCTACGGTTGAAGGAGCTCAAGAGGCAGCAAAGGAGGCTGAGAAAAAGGTTGAAGAAATGAAGAAAGTCCCTGAAAAGCACACCCCTGAAGAAATTGCCGAAATGGAAAAATATTTGATGGGCAAGGTGTTGGCTGCGGCATGGTCGGGATCCAAGTTTGAGATCCAGAATACCATCCGGGCTGTCTGTGACAACATTCTAGACAACAAGGAGACCAGTGTGGAGGTGCGTGTAGCCCAGGCCAAGGCCATGAGAATCGTGGGGGACGTATTTATTGGTATGACTAGAACCGAGGCCGAGGACGAAGAGGCCAGGGTATTCGAGGAGTTAGTGGCCGAGGCCAGCAAGAAGAGAGAGAAGAAGCCCAAGAAGGCCTCAGAAGATGCTCACCACTCCACTGACAAACAATCCTAAGCACTTCCAGGACGCCTGGATGACGTATATAGATAATCTAATTAGATAACCAACCAGTCGCAATTCCGAGCGCGGGCTCGTAACAGAGGTCCTCCACTAATGCATGCTCCACAGTCGTGTAAGCGCAAGCAATATCTGATCACCTTAAAAAGCCCCTAGATCCTGATATATGATCGACTATAAAGGGTGGATCCGTGGGGGAGATTCAATTGATACTTAAAAATGACTGACGAAACCACCAGGCTTCTTACTTCGCCTTCGAGAGACGGAATCCGTCGTCCTACGCTTTACGCAGTACCTTCAACTCAATCGCTTCGGAACTTGAAGACGTTGAACAACCCCGAGATCAACACTTACTTGGAGACATTAGACGATGAGCCGCTAGGCTGGAAAGTCTGGACTCGGATTCAGCAACTTTCCTCGGGGAAACCGCACCATGAGTTCGACACCTATGCTTATTTTGCTTACTACTTGCCCATCTTGAACTGGTTGCCCAACTACAATGCTCGAGAGTGTTTGGCAGGAGATTTCCTCGCTGGCTTGTCGTTGGCATCGTTTCAGATTCCGTTGGTCATGTCTTTCGCCACGTCGTTGGCGCATTTGCCTCCAATCACCGGTCTCTACTCAGTGATCATTGGGGCCACAGTTTACTCAATCTTTGGATGTGTGCCTATTCTAGTGGTAGGAGCGTCGCCATCTACTGCAATTATGTATGGCCAGACCATTGAGTTCATCAAGAACGAGAAATCGTTCGAAAACTTCACCGAATTAGAAATTTCTTCGGCGATTTCCTCCACGCTTAGTGGGATTCTCTTGGCCAGCGGCTTGCTTCGCTTGGGCTTTTTGGATAACGTGTTGAGCAGAGCCCTCTTGAAGGGCTTTATTGGAGCCATGGGCTTCGTTATGATTGTGAACGAATTGAGCACACAAATGGGATTGGTAGAGTTGGCAAAAACTCAACCACATGTGACGGTTATCGATAAGTTGAGCTTTGCATTTAGAAACATTGGCAAATCTCACAAACTTACTTTGATCATATCTGTGGTAACTTTAGTGATCATCGTAAGCATCAAAACTTACAAAGAAATTCTAATCAATAAATACAAGGTTAGAAAGGCCGTCTTCATTCCAGAAATCCTTCTGATGGTTATTGTGGCCACTTTTTTCAGCTGGAAGTTCGATTGGCACAAGAAAGGAGTTGAAGTGGTTGGAGATCTCACTTCCTCAACTCATTCTCTAAAATTTGTCAATCCGTTCCAATGGAGAAAAATTGCTTTATACGAAAGAACTTTTTCCATCGCCTTTGTGAGTACACTTTTAGGGTTCTTTGACTCTACTACTGCAACCAAATCTCTCGGAACCCAATATAATTATAATGTTTCCTCAAACAGAGAATTGATTGCCCTTGGATCTACGAATTTTGTGGTCAGCTTGGTAAGCGGTTTACCATCATTTGGTGCTTTTGGAAGATCCAAGCTCAACATTCTCTCTGGGGCAACCACACCTATGGCTGGTATTTTCGTTGCTATTTGCACTTTCCTTGCTATAGTTTTCTTGCTTCCATTGCTTTACTACTTGCCAGAATGTGTTTTGGCATTAACTACGACGGTGATAGGTATCACAGTCATGCAAGAAGTGCCTGCGGATTTGAGATTCTTTTACAATATTGGAGGATACGATGAAATTGTGACATTCTTGGTGATCTTTTTGACCACCATATTCTGGAGTACACCAGCAGGTGTATCTTTAGGAGTCCTCGTTGCGATAGTACGTGTTATCAAGTATAGTTCCAGATCTGGCATCCATATTTTGGGAAGAGTCCCTAATACATCCATATTTAGAAATGTGGATGAGTTGATTGAAGAAAGTTTCGCTACATTCGAGAACGAAATTGATTCCAATGCTAACAAAGGAAATGCCAGTAATTCTCAAGAAGGAGATAAGCTCAAGAGCTTGATCTCTGAAATCGAAGACATTGAAGGAGTTTTAATCATCAAAATTCCAGAGCCTCTTAACTTCGCAAATGTGGGTGATTTGAAGAGGAAGTTGAACAGAATCGAGAGGTATGGAACTTTACTTGTGCATCCCTCACAACCAAATCTGAGACATTTTGATCAGTGCATTAGATCAGTGATATTCGACTGTAAAGGTATGAAGAGCATTGATTCTTCGGCAATTCAAGTGTTGTATGAGATTGTGAATAAATACACCCATACGGACATGATTCGGGTGTGTTTCTCCAGAATCCCGGTTGATGGGGACATTAGAGATAAGTTCTCTTTGGCTGGAATTACCGGACTTGTCAACGAGAACTTCAGGCAGTCTACTTCGGCCGAAGCCTCATCATCTACTGGTTTGGGTGGAGGCTTCTATATTAGCATAGAAAAGGCCTTGAGTGCTTTAGAAAGTTCATAGAACACACGGACCTAAGTTTATCCCCCGAGGGTTTGCATTGAATGCCGTTCTTCTATGGACTTTTATTTATCATTATAGACATTAACACAAGAAATACTAAGAAATCGCAGCCAATCATCATTGGCCTGGTGCAGCATATGATAAAAGAATCAATTACGTAATTTCTGAGTAATGGGACCCCAGTCACACAGACTCAACTCCAGCAAATGTTGGCCCAAGCTCCAGTCACTCTTGTTGGAGTTCGGCATTAAATCACAAAATGTTCAAGCAGTTTACCAGGCCCTTTTCGGCATCCATTAAAAAATCTTTTCCCAGACCTCAAAGACCCACCAAAGTCGAAAAGCCGGTCCACATCGGAGATGTTAAATTTGACTACTATGACCTTGTTGTAAGAACCCCGACCCATCCCACACACCCTATTGAGGCCAGTTTGATGACTGCCAGTGAACTTGCTGAATTGAAGAAACATACGAAGACCCGATTCGAAGGTAATTATCACATTGATCCTAATCAGTCTGCCGAAGAACGAATCGCAAAGGTTTTTGGCACCAGAATCAAAGGAGAAACCCGTCAGTCATCCAGTAGAATTACTAGAGGTGAGCCAAAGGTTATTGCAGGCGTAACCGTTCCAGCCAGACCCGGAGAGCCCGATAATTGTTGCATGAGTGGATGTATCAATTGCGTGTGGGAATTGTTCGATGAAGATGTGAAGGACTGGAATGAACGTAGAAATAGGGCCGCTGCTGCATTAACTAAGCGTGGTGGCCGCTGGCCTGAAGACTTCCATGCCCCTATTCTGAAATTGAAGAGAGAAAACTTGCCATTGTCGTTGGCAGATAAGACCACTGAGGAATTGCATGGAAGTAAAGATCGCAAATCGGAAGAAGAGGATGCATGGGGAAGTGTACCTGTTAGCATTAGAGTTTTTACGGAGTTGGAAAAGAAAATGAAAGCCAAAAAGGCACAACAATCGACTGCCTAGTCTCCACTCAAGCAATCATTCTTCTTACGTTTTCATGACCCCTTAGCCAATCTGCATCCTGAATTACAACTTCAGTACTTCTTATTTATTATTATACATAGAAAGAATAGACAATTTTATGGATCTTATCACCTTTTGCGTTTATGAAGATATGTTGTTTATAAATATCCTGAGTCTGGATGACGTGTCGTGAAATCTCTCTAATCCAACTTGATGCCCTTGGACTTGTAGAAGTCCTTGGCTTCGTCAATTTGAACCAACAATTCCTTGTATTTGTCTTCCTTGTCCTTGAAAGTGATGATACCCCATCCCAAGGTTCCTAAGGCGTAGGCACCAAAGGTGACCAAGGCCCACCATGGCAAGAATGGCAAGATTTCATCGTGAAAAAGGGTGGTGGATGGAATCACACCGGCTGATAATGCGAAGTATACAGCAGTGGCGGCAAACAATGTCAAAGCAGCTTCGGTAGCCTTAGTCATAGTGAATCAGTGGTTGTTCATAAACAGATAACCGTGTCTTTTTTGATGACGAGGGTCGTCACGTGATAATTTCATCACGTTTTGATATCACGTGTGTTGGATAAAGCTCAATCTTCTATGGAGTCCTGCTTTACAATTCCAACCAACGATTCAAGTTTCTTTGATATTTCAGGGTTGAGCTGGTGAAGCTTTTTAACCGTTTCTTCAAAATTGGTCGTTAGTAAGCCAGCAGCTTCTTTCTCAACATCAGCCATCTCTGTGTCACCGTCTTCATCTAAATTGGTGTGTTCCTCCTCACCTTCCTCCTCTGCTTCACCCTCGTGATCATCTTCCTCTTCCTCCCCGTCATCTTCTCCATCTTCTTCTTCCGCTGCGGCCTCGTCGTCTTCTTCCTTTCTGTCCATATCATTATCTGTGTAATCTGTATCTATAATCTTGTAGATTTTTGTTTGATCAATTGGTTCCTCTTTGACTATTCTGTTTAATTTGTACCGGACAATTCTTCTAATTACTTCCATAGTTTGTTTGTTGATCCATCCATCTTGGAAATCGGTTCTGTCACGCAAAAATCCATTTCCCATTTGTGTTTTATTATCTTGAATAATAGTAGTAATATCTGAATCAATAATATCACCTATTTGATAGGTTACCGTCGAGGGTAATGTTAATCCATTGAAGAAAAGGTATTCGGATACAGCGATCTGACTTTCCCCCACATTTCCTGTTTGACTGGAAATAGTGTTAGGAATAATTCTTTGTGTCGTAGTTTTTGGAAGCACAAATTTGAGGCCAGCTATTCTGAAATATTCACTCTGGTATACCCAATACTTCTTGTCACTCTTTGGATCAACACCAAACTTAACATTGCAGAATCTCCAAGGTCCACTTTTGTAGATATACGAAACGTATGGTAGGGCCTGTTTGATATACTTTTTAATATCTGGATCCACAATATCCTCCAATTGCTTTCTCAACCAGATTGGTTTAATTTCAAATACTTTCGTGAGCCAATCCATACACTGCAAGAGTTGGTAATCAGACGAATTTACAGGGTGATTTTTGGACCTTAACAATTTCAAATTGTCAAGCAATTCTTTTGCAGGTTCTGTGGGAACAATATTGCTGTTGAAGTCAATCATCTTGGTGTAAAGTTTTATCGAGTTCTTTGTAGAGACAACTCTTATCTCACCGCTTTCTAAATCCTTTATGGCGGTGGTGAAAGGATTTTTTTGGTACTTGTAGTCGAAAGGAAACCGAATTGGTGAAAGCACGGGTGGGGGTGGTAGCTGATGATCGAAGTTTTTGTAATAATCAAGATCTTTGTAATCATTCAACCCCATGAGTTTATCTTTCTTATCGAAGAATTTCTGGACATCTTCGTACTTCTTAAAAGTGAGCACAGAATCATTGAATTCTTGAATCATTTTATTGTTCTTGGTAGTGATCTGAAAGTCTGCAATAGACTTAAACAGGTATGTTTTATCAATAATTGCAACGGGCTTGACTATATGTCTTGGAGACTGGGCGTTGTCGTCATTAATTTTGATCAAATCACGTATTTTGTACTTGCTTGGATTTTCTTTATAATCTGCTGGTAGCCCGCTTTTTGGGATGGAGACCTTGACCAACACTTTTTCATTTGTGTTGTAGCTGGATTGAATTGGGTGGTGGAACGGGTCGGACCTCAATCTGAGATTCAAGGTATTCTCTATGGAGGTGTGATTGTAGGTGTTTCCAGCCTTGTTGGTAGAGTTGATCACCTGCTCGATCTTCTTTTTACCTCCAAGCATGGAAATGGCACGGTCGGTGTTATTCACCACCAACGGGAGTTCCACTGCCGTCACGTGGGGTATATCCATCGAATGGAAGGGGGCGATTGGCTTCGACATCGTGGTAGTTGTGGAACTATAGGCAATTGTTGGTAGATGCCTCTGTAGATAGTGTTTGTGTCTTGTTTGTGTCTTGATATCATCTGATTGTATGCAGTACGCACCGGTTCATGGTATGGGGACATTCTACTTTGGTCAATTGCAGGTGGGGTTACCATTCTGGTACGTTTGATTGAAGCATTTATGGTTATATTTATGGATATTCTGTGAATCGGGGGTCCAAGTTGATGCAGGAGCTCAATTGTCCAATTTATGTGACTTTTTGTATTTTGCTCAACTTATTGTAGACCAGGAACCTTTTCCAAAAATTGAGTTCGAGTCCCGCTCACGCTTGAACAATGTGTAAAAAAATGAAAACCTGGTTTACGTATACCAGCAACATGATAAGTGCTTCCAGAAAATTCCCATAATTTGCCCCGAAAGTGTAAGAAAGTTTCAAGAATAAATAATTAAATTACAACAAGGCTGACAAGTCAACAGAGCAAAAAAAAAAGAAAATACAGGCAAGAGGCTACAGAGCCAACAGCCCTTTCTTCCTCCTCAACAGGTCCTTCGAAAGCGCAACACATCGATATTCTACAGAATAGCGAATTTTACACAAGTGTCAAACCCATGTCACCTTACCTAAGGTTGCAGATGTCGGAGAAAGTTCAATGCACTTTCATCCTTCTCTCTTCTCCGGGGTTCGACCCTGGACACTTTAGCCATGCGAGAGGTGTTAAACCTCTCATTGGCCCCAGATTATTGCAATTTGCGGCCAGTCAAGGGTTCCACCAAGGCCCGATCACGGGACAAGAGCACCACATGCACTCACATCAACTCCGAGGTGAGCAACTACGCCGGACTTTGGCTCGAAGTGTAGCATGTTGTAGGGAATACGTAATTGGCAGTGGAGGCCTTCTTCGAGCCTCAAAGATCTTGACAAGCCTTGGGAGGTGCTGAAATGACGGAGGCCCTGAGCACCGAAACGTTCATCCACTCGAGTGCCCGTGGGCGGTGGTATATTTCCGGTAGTAGCGAGACCTAGCGGCTGATCCGGTCGTCACGGCTCGGTCCTCGGTTCCGAGGGGTGGGGGTGACCGCACGTGACCGCGACTCACCGAACCCCAGGTTGTTCGGAGTGGTCGGCCAAAAGGACGCATTGTGATTGGCCAGTGCCCCCACTAGCGCTTTCACCCCATGGCGGATCCGGTGTCCCACCACTAGCGGTGAAAGCGCAGCCACATTGTTCGGTGCTCGTGCCCTTGATTCCCACCTATCCGGGCCCGCGTGCGCAATTGGCCACAAATTCTGTGAGGCCACTCCAGTAATTTTTCAATATATTTGCACCTCTCCCGACAAAAGTTTTCTTCGCTACTTTCTTTTGCTCCACAAGATGTTGTCTAAAGTCTCTACCAGATCCTTCTCTTCCTCTGCCTCCTCCGCCTACAAGGTTGCCGTCTTGGGTGCCGCCGGTGGAATTGGTCAACCATTGTCCTTGTTGATGAAGTTGAACCACAAGGTCACCGACTTGGCCCTCTACGATTTGAGAGGTGCTCCAGGTGTTGCTGCCGACGTTTCCCACGTCCCAACCAACTCCACCGTCAAGGGTTACAACCCAGACCAACTCAAGGATGCATTGACCGGATCCGACGTCATTGTCATCCCAGCCGGTGTCCCAAGAAAGCCAGGAATGACCAGAGACGACTTGTTCAACACCAACGCCTCTATTGTCAGAGACTTGGCCAAGGCTGCTGCCGACCACGCCCCAAACGCCGCCGTTTTGATCATTTCCAACCCAGTCAACTCCACCGTCCCAATTGTCGCTGAGGTCTTCAAGTCCAAGGGTGTCTACAACCCAAACAAGTTGTTCGGTGTCACCACCTTGGACGTCTTGAGAGCTTCCAGATTCGTTTCTGAGGTCGCTGGTACCAACCCAGTCAACGAGAAGGTCACCGTTGTCGGTGGTCACTCCGGTATCACCATTGTCCCATTGTTGTCTCAAACCACCCACAAGTCCTTGGACACCGAGACCAGAGACGCTTTGATCAACAGAATCCAATTCGGTGGTGACGAAGTCGTCAAAGCTAAGGATGGTGCTGGTTCCGCCACCTTGTCCATGGCCCAAGCTGGTGCTAGATTCGCTGGTGCCGTCTTGAACGGTTTGGCCGGTGAGAAGGACATTGTTGAGCCAACCTTCGTTGACTCTCCATTGTTCAAGTCCGAGGGAGTTGACTTCTTCGCCTCCAAGGTCACCTTGGGTGTTGACGGTGTCAAGACCATCCACAACTTGGGTGAATTGTCTGACCACGAGGAAGAATTGGTCCAAAAGGCCAAGGACACCTTGATCTCCAACATCAAGAAGGGTGTTGACTTTGTCAAGCAAAACCCATAGATGTATATATGAGTAGATGATAATTTAATCCACAACGTGGGATTTGCGAAATGTTGTAGAATCTGGGGAATAAGTTGATCAAAAGCAACTGGTGATTTTTCT
Organism: Suhomyces yuchorum; assembly: GCA_030571845.1. Classification (NCBI taxonomy): domain Eukaryota; kingdom Fungi; phylum Ascomycota; class Pichiomycetes; order Serinales; family Debaryomycetaceae; genus Suhomyces; species Suhomyces yuchorum. The sequence continues at coordinate 249,859 of JAJLYW010000006.1, read as the reverse complement.
AGGGGAATACACCGAATGATCTAAGGATAGTGGGATTAGCAACGAGTGTTGTGAAGATTAGACGGGAATTTAAAGAACTAAAACGTTTTATTCCCATAGGTTTTGAGGGAAGGCATTGTAATTCTGGAAAGTATTCAATGTCTCGGTATGGGGCTGAATTTGGAGAAACTATTAATTTCGAAAAATCAATCATTCTACGGGACGAGTTGCCCAGAACCGTATCTCCAGGGTCAATTGGCCAGTATTGCGTGGTGGGCTTATTATCTAGGAGATATTAGGTTTCGGATCGGCACCAGTGGGGTTTGGATGTATTAAAATCACTTCCTGGTTATAGGTACCCATACCTAATTAACCAGAATATACCGTGATGTTTAAAGGAGGTGCTAATTTTAGACTATTAGCAAGTGGAGGTAGATTAAGGGCAGATGGTTTATGGAGCAGGTGGGAACAGCAAGGTAGGCTGAGTGGCATTATTAATCAGGCCGATTCTATATATAACCCCAGTATTATTAGCTTGAACTGAACTGTATCGGAGACTGGTGGTCATACCCCCCAGTAACAAGCAAATTTTCGAGCATCGAAGTAATTAACTGATTAAGGTTTATAGTTTGGGGGTCGATGGCCATGATCTTTGATGGGTATCGTGCTGGTGTGAAACTCTAAACCCAGCCAGGTTCCTGATGTACTCGTAAGCACTTTTATCGGGCCATTACTGACACCAACACTGTACGCTGGTGAGAAGTTCCGCACTATTCACCACCAGACTATAACTTCCCGAAGATTCAAGCAGATTACCAGTATCACGCTCACCAGAACTACGCTGAAATCACACAGGGTTCCAACAGAACCACGCCTATTATGCTGACAATAGACTAACCCAGGTATATTTCCACCATGGGCAATTAACAAGGTGGGGATCTGGTGCATGTGGAAATTTCACACTAGTAATATCTGATACCATCCGTCACCATCTTTTGCCAATATGCTCCCAGTGCGAACAACCATGCACAGCATTATTAGGAGATCCGTGCAATTACCCTATTGGTGAGCCGGGGTGATCCCATAGGATCTCTGTTAATGTGGCAATTATTATTGGAGGATCAGGTTCCGCCCGTTGGTCTCGGCGAGTCCAATCCCACCGTTCACGCCCGTCCTGCCTCGCGGGGATTTTTCACATTTTTCACGGGGATCGTCTGCATAATGCCACTGATTCGAAACGCCGGTGGTAGTCAGCTGCGTGGTGGCACAACGGCAACCTGGCCAGACTTGCGCCAGGCCACAATTGGCCGAGCGGTCCAGCAATCGTAAATTCCGTGCATAACACCAGAGGTATTCTGTGCATGGACGTCTTGTAAGGAGCACCGACATGCAACCAAGCAACCACTGTTGCTGAGCAAGGTTGTTAGGGAGAGGGCAGACCAGTGGAGCGGAATTTTCCTAAGGAAGCCAAATTCTCGTAGCACCATCGGCAACAATTCCGCATTTCACGGCCACCACCAGGGATCTGTATGGTGGTTGGTTGCACCCGCTGCCCCATGCCAATGTCGGGTGGTCCGGCCTGGCTGCAGGTGATTTTGAGACGGACACTGGGGCCAGGAACTGATGGAATAATGCCAGACCGTCCCACCAGCCACCGCCAGCGCCAGCGACAATCCTCGCCGGCATTAGTGACAGGGTGGCGGTGGCAGCGGCGGTAGATGCGGTGAGGGCCAGCACCCTTCACACCGGTGTAGGAACGTTGGGGCGAACGATGCGGGATTGGGCATCGGCCAGGGCCAAGGCCAAGGGACTGAAGTAGCGAGACATCCCCAGATCATTAAGCTTCTAACTATTACGCTATATGGGTCGTTGAGGTTGGTGGTGCCTAACCATCAGTGGCTTTGATCTGCTCCCCGGACTGCGCGCCGCACCGAGGGCCACCGTCCTCCTAGTGGTGCACCGAGCCTTGCCCCGAAGTCAACTTGGCAGGGTGATGCTGGCCAAAGCCTACCATAACATCGACCGGTGGGGCTGCTGGCTAGTTGCTGGCATGGACAGATCACCGCCGTAAACTCTAACTCTACCACCCACACACCGGCGGCAAGTGACCGGGGCCGGTTCGCGGTTGCGAAATCGAATTGAGAATTTTGCGACCATTTCCGCGACACAATTTGTCAGCCTACGACATGTGCCGTCACGGCAGCCACGGGTGCGCCCGAGCAGCGGCGACGTGGAAGCCGCTGGGCCCCCCTAAACGGTGGTGTGCCGTTGAAACGGCGGTGTGTCCGCACGTGATGTGGACGGACTGCCGAGTGGGTTCTCTGGCGGAGCCGGTCCAGACCGTCGTTGCGTCCCACCGTTGCATTGTGCCTCTCGTTTAAAACATTCCTATTGTCGGTCCCGCGCGCGCCCCACATCGCGACATCCTGCGACAGTAAGACGCGTCTGATCTTGAAATTTTCACTTGCCGGCCTGTAGATAGGGGCACCACCTCAGACACCTATTGTTCAGCACCTCTACGCCTGGCACGAGACCGGCCGATGTATACCGAAAGTGTCTCAGGCATGCGATAGTCGGATGACTATGGCGTTCTGTGGTCCATAGTTCTGGTTGTATCACCGGCTTCACCGCCCAGTCCACCAAGGGGTCGGTGGGAATCCCCGGAAAGTGCCACAAGCACCACCTACCGACCATGCTCATATTTACCACCATCGGTTCTTCACAACCTCACCAGTGCCCTATCGAGTAAAATTCTCGGATGGCAACTTTAGGCTCGTAATTAAGGTTAGGTTAACCTCGCAATGTGTACATCTTTCCACTAGTTTATTTTGATTGTAACCATAAATTTGCATCTATGGTTACCAAGTGGATTTGTTCTCTGAGATTTGTCTTCGTTGGTAATTTCGAAACTGCCGGCCCTTTCAGCTCCCTGTCGCGTTGGCTAGAGATTCCACAAGAAATATCTGCCCGGCACCCCCTCCCAAACCATCTGGTGTGCCCGTTCGCTTATCGCCAACTCTCTCGTATCCACACCATTCTGCTTCTCTCCTCCTCTCCTTCTACCCTTTTGTCTAACCATGGTGTGGTGGGTGTTTCGGAGTAAACACCGCCCCTACCAATCCACACCACCGGCTTTTCACTCGAGTGTCGCACCCAGTTTTACCTGGGGTGAAATCCTCGCTGCGCCTTCTCCCAACGCGGTGCCCTTATCCACGGACTGATGAAATCCTCTGACATCCTCCGCCCATCGCCGTGTGCCGTCTCCTGGATGTGGTGCCTGGGATTCGTGTGTTGTGATACCGCCAGACACAAACGGAGCAAAGCTCGTGGTACTGTGCCATTTGGTGTCTGGTGACTTATCCAGCCAGAGAGGTTCCTTTCCGCCGTTTCCCCATGGTTATTGCCCTAGTGCCGGGCCACTTCCTTTTGTCACACATTGTAGGCTATAGCCTATTTTAGGCTGGTGATATTGTGCATTATTGCATCCATGCATCCCCCATGACTCGACTCAACAGCCACTGCGGTGGTTGCTGGAGTCTCTGGGGCACCCGGTGGCTTCTTGGCCCTGGCCCTGGCCCTGGCCCTGGTGCCATGGCTATTTTGCCTTCTGGCGATTTAGCTGGCTCGCAGGCTGGCTGGCCTCTGGGTATGGGTGGTTGGCTACCGGCGATTGAGGAGGCCAGTGGGTACGGGGACCGCATGGCGGTCTAGCACCTGACCAGCGCCTGTTGTGGCATGCCACGATCATTAGCCATCGCCCGATCGTGGCCATGAGTCAACCCCGTTGCGCAACTCTACCATCGGCTCGGCCAATTCCCGTTCCTCTCCGTAAGACATGTGCAGACCATGCGCCGCCTGGGCGCATACTCCACCGCCGGTTCTCCCTAACAAGGTTTGTACCGGGAATAGCGACATTTCTAGAAATCTTCCCCAGAGACTGGCAATCTCCTCTGTGTCCACAGCTTGCTCAGGCCACCCAAGGCTGCCATGGAACTTCCATGGCCCCACCAGCCAGGGCATGCGGTGCGCTGGCACTCCAGATGGCAGCCCGTGGTGCCTACCACCATGGGGCCCATGCCCTTCCACAATCGCTCCACTATATGCCGCTCAGTCCTCGCGCACTGACGTCCAACCCAAAGCCAAACCCAAAAGCCCACCACTCCGTCGTACGTTTTGACCGGGACAGAACCTCCCCTGACCTCGCCTGGACCGCCCCCTCCCCGTAGCTGTAGCATGCGCTGGGCCCGAGGTGTCGCTAAATTTGCTCGCCAGGATTCCGGTTTTGCTCCCTCTGGTCCCAACTCTCTCCAGCCCCCGCCCGCAGTCGCCCCAGCCCTCCATCGCTGATTTTTACCACAGTGGGATACTCCCAACCACGCGCTTCACAAACCATTTTCTTCACCGTCCTCTACCACTCCAACCCTCCACTGGAACTCCCGTCGTGATACCAGTGAATTCGCCCGTGAAACCACCGTACCATCCGTTGAGGGCGTCTTCTACCACCTTGCTGCCACCTGCCATCAGCTGTCTCGTGGCCTCAGCCCTCCATCGTCCGTCCACGTCTATCGCTAATCGTACGAAAGTACCTGTTTCGTGTCGGCCGTCTGTGCCTGTTATCCCTACTATCCACCTTTCATCATGGATAAGTATCTCATGAGCTCTCCCACCCAGCTATCCCAGCCGTTTGAAGCGTCCACAGAGCCCTCGTTCCATGTGGGTTTGGACCTCGCCGACTACGACTCCTCGGCTTCAGAAGTGGTGCCGGTGTCCAACAACGCCAAAAGCTACATGAATGGCGAGTTCGACGCTTCCAACATCGGCTCCAACATCATGGCGTACTCCAATAGCGCCAACGCCTCCACCGCCGAAGATGCCACCTTGAACGGCGACAACGTCGATTCTACATACTTGGACGACGCCGGGTTTGGCTCGGCTTCTACTCGCTTCAGCCATTCAAAAAACGTTTCTCTTGATGACGGAATCTACTCGTCCCAACTTCTTTCAAACCAGTTCTCCTCTTCTCACAAACCATCCCACCAATCCAACTTGTCCACCTCATCCATGATTTCCATGTCTCAAGACCCACCCATGTACATGGACTATGCAAAGTTTTCTGCAAACAACGAATATGCTAACTTTCACAACTCTTTCTCTAGCAACACCATTTATTCCATGGACTCGATCCCTCAACTATCTTCCTCTGTGTCGAACCACTCTTTGTCGGATTCGCCCTCCTCACTGCAGAATTTCAACAAACCTGCCCAGACCCAAAACCTTCACATTCACCAACCTGTGGTTGCCACTCCTCGCAGGATAGGCAGAAACAAATCTTTATCCGTTTCCTCCGTGGGCAACCTGTTCCACACCCCGTTAAGAGGACACTCCTCCGTCACCTTGTCCCCTGTTAATTTGGCCACCAATCAGGCTTCAAAGGTATCCAAAACTCCGCATGCAAAACCAAAGGGTCACTCAAGATCCAGGTCTAAAATGTCTCTCGATACCCCTGTGGTATTGGGAGCAAAGTCATCTTCCTTCCAAAATTTGGCAGGAAATCTCAACCCATTCTATACACCTTCCACATTCGTATCACCTAGAGTTGATACAATTTCCGGTGATCTCGATGATATCGGAACTCCTTTACCTACACCAAGCTCTAGTTCAGGTAGAAATGTGGCTATACCTACCGCCGGCTCTTTTCTTTCACCTTCGAACTGGAACTCAAATTCAAACTCAAACTCAAACTCAAACAATCAACCATCAGCTAATTATGCTCCTCCATTTACATTAAAAAGAACAGAAACTTTAGAATCAATTAAAATTGAAGATCAGGATGATGATGCATTAAAACAGTTGAAAAAAGCAAAGTCTTTTTCTAGTTTCCCTCATCAAACTAACAAGACCAAGAAGTCAAACCAAGAACCATTCCCTCAAACTGATCTCAGCCAGTTAGCAACCAAGCTTTCCTCTACAACTACAACCCATGATCCTGATGATATTATATCCTCCAATTCAACTCCTGGAGTTTATTATTCTGGACAATCACCAGTTCATACTTTTGGAAAGCCTTTGACCAACAATGATATCAAGGGTTTCGGTGGAGACTTTATCAACTCTGACCAATCTATTAATCACGGCATTGACTTACTTCTGGCTCAATTTGCCCCCGATGGAAGTAAGTTAGCCCAAAAGTCGTTGGTATCCTCGTTCACAAAGTCATATCCTGCTTCCATAGATTTGGCCTCGATCGCCACATCTCCAATGGATTCAAGCTTGTCTGCACCAAGTACGGTTTCACAACAATTTCAAAGTTCTCGAAAGCCTACTCCTGGTTCTGCATCTTCTTCGATTTCCATGTCCACCGCCCCTGGATTGTTACCACCTATGGCCACATTTTCAAACCAGCAACAACAAGAATTCTTCGGTGACCAATTTCTGGGTTCTTCGGGCTTGGATCTTATGCTGATGGATGTGAACAATCAAGCTTCAGTTCCAAGTTCTTCAATCACCCAATTAAGAAACATGTCTAAAATAGACATTCCAATAGTCAAAAATAATCGTGCCGACAAAGATGAATCTAAAGAAGCCAAGAAGAAGCACAAATGCCCAATCTGTGAAGCGCGTTTCCAAAGACCAGAACATGTCAAGAGACATATGAAGAGTCATTCTTCCGAAAAGCCTTACCAGTGTGATCAACCCGCCTGTGGTAAGCGTTTCAACAGAAAGGATAATTTGAAAGCTCACTTGAAAAAGATTCATCAAAGACAAGTCTAGGCATATTATTGATATCCATTCCTTTGCATCCTGGTATCTCACCACTAAATATGATACTTCATTTCTCCTGCTTTTGCAGCCTGCCATGCAGATTTTAAGGCTCCTAGGGTATTTCACATCTTTGTATTCTAGCGTTATGTACTACTAAAGTTGTTACATGGGATTTTTCCGTAAATATAGTTGTTTCATTATCTTATCATCTAGTTTATTCGGAGGTTTGTCTGACCACGGTGTCGACAGCCCTGCAGAAGTAGTCGATGTTATTGTGGTTTAATCCAGAGACATTAACTCTACCGTAGTCAGTGTTGTAGACATGGTGTTTTTCGGCTAAAATAGCATTTTGTTCTTCGTTTAATCCGGAGTACCAGAATAAACCGTTTTGAGCCAAAATTGGAGACCAGTCACCTGGAGTTTTTAATTCCACAAACTTGTTGTATACCAATTGTCTGATTTCTTTCAATCTCTTGGTAAGGTCAGCAACGTTTTGGTCCCATTCCTCTGATAACTCTTCAGATTTGAAAACTTCAGCAGCGATTCTGGCACCAAAGGCTGGAGCAAAAGAGCACATTTTTCTGAAGAGTGCTACCAAGGTACTGGTGACATTGGGGATGAGTGAACGGTCTTGGACAACCACATGCAAAGCACCGGTTCTTTCACCGTACAATCCCAAATTCTTGGAGAACGATTGGCAAACGAGGAAGTCGACACCCAATTCGTAGAAGTATCTGATGGGCCAAGCGTCTTCGTCCTTGTTACCACTTGAGAACCCTTGGTATGCGGTGTCAAGAATAGCAATTAAATTATTCTTCTTGACCAATTCACCAATAGTTTTCCACTGTTCACGGGAGTAGTCGGCACCGGTGGGGTTGTGGCAACAGGTTTGAAGCAAGAAGATGGACTTTTCTGGAGCAGAGTTCAAGGAACTCACAATAGAGTCGAAATCGATCTTCTGGGTGTTTTCGTCGTAATGGGTGTAGGTATGGGTCTTTCCACCGGCGAAATCGATAGTCTGGAAGTAGTTGGTCCAGGCTGGAACTCCGACATAGTACTCGGTCCACCCTGCTTCGGTCAAGAAGTTAGTGGCCATGTAGATGGCTCCGGTACCGGAAATGGTTTGGATGGAGACAATGTTGTCGTTTTCGGCATATGGACCGAAAACAACCTTTCTGGCACCCTTGTTGAACTCGGGGATACCTTGCATAGTGGTGTAGCTGTGACCAGGGTCATTGCTGTGCAAGATCTCTTTTGCTTTCTTGACAACTGGCAAGGTGTAGGAAGATCCGTCTTCGGCCTTGTAGACACCGATGGTGACATCCACTTTGCTAGGGTGGTGGTCCTGGGCGGACTTGACCATAACCTTGATGATAGGGTCTGCTGGCTCGACTTGTAATTTGTTGAAGATGGACATGCTGTGGTGGATGAAAAGACAAATGTGTTACACCACTACTGTGACTAAATACTAGCGGGTTTTCGCGGCACTAGGCGGTGTCTGAAAAATTTTGCGGCAGGTCGAGGCACCCTCACTATCTTACCCCAACTTAGCCAAGATTCCTGTCCCAATGCGGATGTGTAATTGTCACCGATCGAGCCTAATAAGCGGAAACTCTGGGGTTACCTCCTATTGAAAGTGAGGTCAAATATGGCTTCAAAGCTGGTTCCAATGCTGGTTTCAAGGTAGTCCCTTCTCCGTAACCTTCAAGGGTCCTCCGACCGTTACCGACTACCGCACATCGCTTGTTATAGTAAAAGATCGACAGTGCATACCTCAACCGTTGCCTATTGTTGAAGCTGGAGGCTTCTCGGGCACTAAGTGCACTACAGGACCATTGAAGGTTAGGACTGTGTGGCCCAGTTCGAAACAGGTAGACTATGGGGCTAGCGATTTAGTGGTTCGGGTCGTCAACAGAGCTTTCACATGTAATATTGAGATGGAACTCAACCACTACACCGACTACAGTAATATCGAAAGCCTTGCCTCCCAATACAATTGTAAAATGTAAAACTCAAATCTAAATTGTACAATATACCTCTTATAGATATACCTGCTGGAGGGCAGGATGCTCGGAACATTTTGGAAACTTGGAAGAATATGCACACTTCCATGGTAAAGCATGATGATGCATTACAATGCTTGGATCAATAAATATCACACTGCTACGATAATATATATCCTAGGGGAGGGTGGTAGTGGTAATGGTAGAGGTGGTGAAGGTGAAGGTGGTGGTAAAACCCGGCTGAATTCTTGTGGTGGGTATGTTCATGGATTTCTGGCAATATTGTTGCATACCTGTACAAGTTCAGTAGCATCCGGGTCTTGCTTCCAAAAGGTGATGGTGGTGGCCGCGACAAACTTGGAGTTGTTTTGTAGTATGTCGTGGTTCTGGGATTGTGGTTGTGCCAACTGAACGCTCAACTGCAGGAGAAATTCGTGGTAAGGTCCCAAGAGCTCGGTTTTCATTGCTTCCTTCGAGAGGTAGAAATAATGCACCAAATCCTCAGGGGTCACCTTATGAGAAGTCAAGTTGTGAAACAACATACCAAGGGTCTTCAATTGCTCCAAAAGGACATCCACACTGTTTGACCCCGAGGGCGTAGAAACCGCTGTTGTAATGAGGCCCTTTATGAAGGATGTATTTCTTGGAGTGTCCGCGGTAGTCACGGTAGAATCCTTGTAGACAGCAACATAACCTTGAAGCAACAAACACTCTATGGTATGAGTGTTTTCCACTCCGTTAATGATGTACTCCCACAAGTCTATAAAATCGAGGACGTTATCTTGATTAGTTATGAACACCAATCTTATTAGCTTCGTCACGAATTTCGTGAAAATTGATAACACGTTGGGATAGTAGTTCCCATTGTCAACTATAACTTTGGCAAACTTGTCGAAAAGATTCTGATTGTTTGCAAGCACGAATGGGGCGTTAGTTGAAGTTAAAAGGTTATTTAATAAATGTAATGACTGGATTTGAATTACATCATTAACGTGCATGTTGAAAAACGAGCTGAAAAACACTTCTATGTTCATAACCAGGTTTATAGTGAGGAGAACTTCCTCCAACTTGGATTTGCTGGAAATGTAGTTTCCCAAGTTGATGGCTGCTGCTGCCAAGGTGTACGGGTCGACCTGTGAACGAGCAAAATAGTTCACAGACATTTCCAAGTCATGTTTGCTATTAAAGCTCTTCATCGATGAAATGCATCCGCTGGTGGCAAAGAGTTTTCTTTTTATGTGGGTGTGATTTGGGAATGATGGAGGAATGATTTCTAGAAGTTTCAATACTCGTTCGTTGGCGTTGATGGGTGAAAAGTCCACATCTTCAAAGTCAACCAAGTGAGAAACACAATCAGCAATATTGAGGGTGATCTCGTCAAGGTCATAAAGATCCAGTTCTTGGTCCTCGTCTTCGGTCACCGAATCGTCCTCTGCGATGTGAAACTTCGAGAGGTTTGCAATGATTGCATCGATGGTGGAAATGAATTGGTCGACCAATGAAATGCTAAGCGGACCAAAAGTGATGGGTTCAGCAGATATTACGGCTGCGTTGGCGTTGAGGAGCTCCTTGAGGAATTCATAGGCGTTTTGGACCATGAAGATGTCGGAGATGTTGTGGGCATGGGCGCCATTGGCCAAGTAGACCGACAACGCGTCAAGAAGCTCGTAGGAGAACAAATGCTGTAAGTACTGGGCCTTGTAGGTGTCGCTGTGGATGAATTGGCCGAGTATGATGATGATTCTGCGCTTGACGGTGGAGTCTGAGTCGGGGCTCCGCAAACATGAGTTGAGGGCCAGCCAGAACTGGGGTGCATCGGGGTTTGACGAGGACTGGAAGTAGAGGCGGTTGTCGTCGCTGTCAGCCAAGAGGTTGACCACGCACCGGGTGACTTCGAGGAGCAATGGCGTTGTTTGTGCCAGCGGGTGGTGTTGGTAGTGACGGAGGTTGGCTGTGGCCCATTGGAGGAAGTTGGCCAAATTGGAGGAGATTTCGGGGCCGGTTCTGACGGGCTCTTCACGGAGAAGGTCTGCCAACGCCTTGAAATGGGGCGTCAGATGAGGATTTAGACGAAGTGCTTCGAGGACTTCAGTTACAGACATTGTGGAGGGAGGGTATGGGCATTGCAAATCAAGGTATAGGAATGCATACGGAGATCCAACCGTGCGACGACAGGATCTAGTGAGGGAACGGAAAGTAAATGCGAGATGCGAGGAGAATGTATGTGAAACAGGTGAAACCCACTGTGAAACGGCCTAGATCGACGGGCGAGCGCGTGTTTATAGAGGAGTGAGCGCTGAGGATGTTGGAGTGGTGGCTGGACGGGGATGGCGGGCCTGGACTGATGTTATTGAGAGGCAAGCAACGGACGAGCAACAAGGGAGGTTATTGGTGGAGGGAGTTCTTGGTGGGGGAGAATTGGCGAGGATGAAGGGAGGTTGGCACTGTGAGGAATGGACAAGGCTCGCTACGGGAATGTTGTACCAGCTGGAGTGTGGTGAGATACACAAAGGCACGGTAATGGAGGTAGCTAGGCACACTGGCGTGAATCACGCTGGGTTGGTCTGTGGGATATGGCTATAAGCTAGTGTGAGGCAGTAGACAGTAGGAACTGGCGATGGACGCAACAGAAAACAGGGATGAGTGGAAGTTTTCTGTGGAATCTGGGAGTTCTGGGAGCGGTATGAGTGACGGTGGAGTTTCCTGCGACAATCACGGGCCAATTGTAGTGGTTGGCGGGCTGGGAGGTGAAGAAAAGGGAATAATCACCGAAGGAAAGAGAGGTGGACGGGCCGGGGGAGATCTCGCTCGGCGACTCAAATTCACAGTCCTGGGCGATCAGGGCGAAAAGTGCAGTGTTCTGGCGACACCTGGAATTAGCACCTGGGTCGGATGGGATCGATAGCAATAGAGGCAAACTACTCGCAGGTGTGCTGGGATTGCGGTACTTTTGGGGCTGGAGGACAGGGCTGGTGGGTCTTTGGACTTGGAGGCCTGATTGTGGGTGGTTGGAGTGGAGGGTGCTTATCTGCTCGATCTGGCGGTTTGGCTTGATCTGGCGGTTTGGCTTGATGCGGAGGTTGGCGAGGTCCACGTTGGGTAATGGGAGGAGTACCGACGGGGCGTGGTTGTGTAGGATGTGGCAAGGTGCAAACAGAAATGTGATGGGTGGTGAATTTATCGGTTGGTTTTATAGTTTCGTACGGTGGGGCCCACCTCTACATGTGACTGATCCCTGAGGTTTGGGAACGGTCTCAATGGGGCCAAAGTTGCCTAATTGTCTAATTGTCGAATTGCCTATTGCATAATTGCCTAATTGCCAAAGTTGCCGACGCAACTACGGTAGTTTCGATGACAGAAGTTGCACCCTCATGCGAGACTTTTGCGGATGATAAGCCGGCGTAGTGGAGGCCGGCGAGGGTAGGAGGCTCCGGAAGTGAGCAAGAAGGCGCCTGGCCCCCTGGCTCAAAATGGTGGAGGTACATGGAAACTGTGGTCCCTAGGGAGTGAGGGGGTAAAGCTTAAACTGTTCACCAATTGGGAGAACATCATGCATAGAACATGCACTGTGGAAGATGATGACGTAGGGATGCTCTTGCAATGCACCCCGATCCAAACAACAGGTGGCCATTTCCGAGATTATTGGAGGGTTTTTCAGCCTGGGAGCGTTTTGCCTCGGTGCAGAGTTCGCCACAGGCCGGGGAACGGTCCCGGATCGGCCTCTGGCATGGGTATGCCATTTACCATTTGCGCTTTTGGAATTATTTTCTAGCCCTCAAAGAAATAATTAGCATTTATTGCAGATCACTGTGAAAATGAGCCTGGCTTCCCCAGAATCCTATCCACACCTCGATCACTGAGCTCCCGTGGGGCCTCCGTGGTAGACATTGAGTTCGAGGTGACAACTGGGGTCGATCTAGACTATCACTCAAAACCCCATATCTGGCATGCAAGTTTATGCATGCTGCATCATCCCCGGTCTCATAATGTATATTGCGGGTGGATATTTTTCAGCAATATCTCTAGAAAGTGCTCTCAATCGTTGATTTGATGATTCTAGCATGCTAATCAGTCCTATGATATTTGCTGGCTGTAGTACGGCGGTTTTTTTGCATTGTTCTTTTTGTTCTGGGATGATGCTTGGTGTCTCGCCCATATTAGCGAAACGTCATTTGACATTGTGTTTAACCTTGGCGGTTCCCCGTTATTTCTTTTCCCGCTCTGTGGGCTGCTGCCTAGTACAGGTGGTTCTTCTCAGGTTGGAGTTGTGACCTTCGTCTGGGGCTGTCTCTGTATTCTGAGTACCCACCTCGTAGTTGTCCAGATGACCAGCCCACCGCTAGCTGCAGTGGAATATTCGAGAATCGGCTTCGCATATCGATAGGTGAAGTGGTATCTCAAACTACATAAATTGCTAATCTTTGAGCGATCAATTTGAAGGATCTCAAATTATCGCAGCAACAATTTGACAACTGCAGATTGAATACTCCGTGGATAGAGAAGAAAAATTCCTGACCGATTATGGACACCAGGCACCAAAAGTCCAATTGAGTTGGAGCGAGGTGAACCTTGACCTATAGAGAAATAAAACCAAATCTTCTTTCAAGTATCAGAACCTTAAATACTATCTAGTGGTCTAGTGGAAATTATTTGATAGCTTATCGCAAATTAAGCTTCTTGGTCCATCTCATTTTGGATTGTTCTCTCGGAAGATTCTAGTTCTGGCCACGGGCCGAACTTATCTACAAGCCTGTAATGCAATCTATATTAATGTGACATATGACAAGGAACCAGTCCTAATTTTCTAAAATCCCTTATGGGTGGTCTATACTTGAGACCCACTAACTCTCAAAAACCTTTTCGCCACCACGTAAGCCCAAGATGAACCGGACATCAATGCAAAGACTTAAGCTGTGGAGCATGGGCAATAAGTTTAGAAGATCTCGGTCACTTTGATCATTGATCCAACCTTCAATCATCACTGCGTTATCTTCATGCAATGCATAACTGACTGGAGAATTGTCCAAGATTATAACATTTTTTAATTCGTCCTCCCTTGGATAGAATTTGGAAAGATCCTTGATGTAGCCCACCCCTTCTCTATATGTGCAATCGGTTCTATAGTAACGTTTGGTAAAAATGCGGGCTGGTTTTTGTTGCTCGTGTGCTTTTCTATGGTCTACCAAGTCATTCTCTAGCCAATCGATGATAGGGTCTGCATATTCTTTGACACTAGCAGTGAATATTTGAAGCTCAAACCATTTGGAGATCTCCTTGAGGAAGTAATCGCAAAACGGACGCTTGTGGACGTAATATAATGAGGCAATGTTGTGAAGTTTGATTTCAATCACCTTAGGAGCTGAGCCTGAAGATGAATTGAATGAACGAGGGGAGCCCCGTGAAAGAGAATGGATGAGGGTCTCATCAAGGTCTAGAATGAGGGTCTTGCGACGTTTTTTCTGTGGATTCCGCGAGAGTGGGTACAACCTTTGTGGCGGAGGTATGATATATTTGGATGATGCGGTAGGTGATTTGATGTTGTTGGAGATGATGTTCTCTTGCTTCAAGAGTTCTGTTTTCTCGTCTAGTTCTGAAAGGTCGGTTCTGATTTTCACGGGGTTCTCTGCAAAACTGAGGGATTTGGTGGCGGGTGGGTCGATATTGACGTCTGTGGGGTTGTCAATAGACGTACGAAGGAGGGCATCTAATTGGGCCCTCTCCTTTTCCAGTTTAAGGTCTTCATCGTATAACATGGGTTCCGGGGTACTAGAGCCGGCATCCGAGCGGGAAAGTCCCAATTGACCCCAAAAGTAGGAGAAAGGATAGGTCACGAGAAGCCATACCAACAACAACGGTTTGATGACTAGATAGTTGGGGATGAACAAGAGGGTGTCCGAGATGGACGAGTACACCGACAGCACCACCGATGGCGCAGCCACCGCCGGAGGCGACGGCGATGGGTCCATGGATTCGCTCGTGGCGGTGTAGTCCTCGGCCATGTCATCCTGGATGGGAGGGAGGGAGTAGCTGTTGGGGTACAATGTGTCCAAGGACTTTGCAAGAAGCTTGATGGAGTTCATGGTGCCATAATATGGGGGAACCAGGACTTGCGGAGACGGGGCAACACTGGCAATGAAATGGATGGGATGATGGAGGTGGTTCACAAATCATGATCAGCCCCATAGCATATGCCTCAGATGGTGCGACAATGTCGCGCTCATGCAACCGCAACTGCCCCAGCGCGCGACATTTTGGCGTCCAACAATTGCCATGATGAGAATGTTGTGACCCACCGGCGAGTGGGGGAGATGATGGTTGCATCTCCGCCTGGCGGGGTTGATGGTGGTGGATGTTGATGTCAACGCTTGACATCAACCGACTGGCTGGCTGGCCGCCTGCCTGCCACGGGCACGTTGGGAGGCTCCTCGTGGGTGCGTTGCGGTCTGGAACGAGTAGGAACGACAAAAGGGAAATTGTACGAGCACGTTGGGCCAACAGTGCGATTGACCAATGGTGGTAAGAGCAGGAGATGCCTCAGCAAGTAACGGCCCAGTCGTGCGTCCTAGCAAGCCGCGCAACAACTCCGAGCCTGTGATATTCTTGGTAGGAAGGACTTAGCGTAGGAGCCTAAGTGGCCCTTGGTTTACCAGGGCATGTTGCCCTTTGATGCCTCTAGCCCATTGGCGTAATGGCCTTTGGGCCCGGCGTAGTACCAGCCCTCGGCACTCGGCATTTTGGCATGATGGCCGTTTGCGCAGATCAGTCTGTTGGACAGGAAAGTCTGCAGAGGTGGGGATGCGGGATGGGGACTTGCTGTTTGGCTGAGAGGCCCGTAGGTTGCCTACTGGAGTGTATGATGGGCTACAGGGGCTACAGCCGATGGTTTGCTTTTGCGTACAGGCTGCCACTAACCGAGCTACTGGGCTCTTGGTCTGGAGTGAAATTTTGGGATCCGATGTCTGGGTTTTGGGAACGGTGGATTTTGATTTTGGGGGTTGGGATTTGAGGTCCGAGATTTGGGCTTTTCTGGGCCCGGGGCTTGGGGTTGGAGCTTGGGCTTGGAGCTCTGAAAATTGGAGTTTGGGCGTTTTGGCCTTTCTACTTGGTTCCTGACTTTGTGAGTAGTTGTGGGGTTCCGGATCTACCTAATTATGCTTGATATCGAGATGGCAGTGGCTAGCGAGAGATCCTCTTTCGCATCTCCTCATGCGCTCATCTGGTCCTCTGCTCATCTATGTAACTCATACCGCTAGAGAGCTGCGTATGTCCATACTCTCCGAACAAGCCAGGCACCAGGTTATTCTTAGAACCCCAGTCCCCAGTCCCCAGTCCCCAGTCCCCAGTCTCTGGGAGAGGGCCCAAGCCAACGGTGGATTGTGGGGATTTCCTCTAAATACCCCTAATACTCCATGTATGTCTCAAAGAATTATCTCCAATTCCAGGATCGTCGTGCCCAATGTCCTTGGCCTTCCAGAAACCCCCATGTTTTTGGTGCCCATTTCCGCATTGGTCCAAAGACCGTGATAATTTTCCTGATTTGGCTGGACGCTCGCTGGAACCGAAATTCTTCCGGCCTCGGAAAGATTCACAATAAGAGTAATAACATGACCAAATAGTAGTGCTGGCTCGGAATCTGGGGTTTGCGGGGCCCTGCCGTTTGTTGCAAGGTCACTAGATGCTTGTGTTGGGTGAATTTCGCTCCCTTTGTAGTAACTCCTCCCACGATGTCTGGCTTGATGGTAAGCCATTGGTCTCATTAATAGTGACGGAACAATCGCACTGTCATGATTGTTCCATCATGATCGCCCACACCATGCAATGGAACCGATCATGATCTTAAACCAACACCGTGCACCTTCTCCCCACTTTCTGTCACTTCAAACTACACAACGCCAAATGAATTGGCGCTTTGCCATGCTTCACTCAATAATCTGAAAATAGTTTCTACCTCTAGTGACATTCTCATTCTTCGAATTTTCTAAATTTTGCTAAGTTCCTCTAAAATAAAGGGCTGCTTACAATCAACAGTAAATTCACCAGGGGAGAACTTCCTGGGTTATAGTTTGAACGTTTTTATATTAATTTTGGTATGGAGTGAATTGCACTTGAATCCTTTGGCTTTTGGAATTTGATAGATGTAATCGAATTCTGTCATGGTATCATAAAGTTCATTAAAAAAGCTTTGGGAAGCGGGGTCGACTTCCCTTGACAACTGCAATCTTGCTGTCTACATTAACTTCCATCTTTCGATCAAGTTCCCCTAGAATTTATAATAGCCCCATCCGTAAATTTTATGGTTTTTCTGACATCCTTTTCCTTGATGTCTGGCGGAAATGAACATTAAAAAGCGCATCGTGAAATAATTGGTCATTTTGAGCCGTCATTGATGCTGTTAATGAAGTTTTGAAAGATGGAGGTGACGTATGAAAGATTAGACTCACCCGGTTCCGCACGTGTAGTATCGTTTAAACCTAAGGGTCCCAATGCTTGTGCCAATTTCAGAACGTCGATGATATCTTCATTACCATCACTGTCGTCCCTTTCCTCATCACCATAATTTTCTTCGTCATCGTGCTGGTCATCAATATTGAAATTATTCATAAGGTTGGTTCGTGCTAGCTGCATAAGATCTGTATCAAACCCGGTGTGTTGCTCCACTTCTCGAGGTTCCTCGTCCTCTTCTTCTTCGGGCTTGATGAGTTTAAGTTGATTAGTATTGTAACTTCCACAATACTTACACTTTAATCCCAAAACATGATATGGTGCGTTTGACTTCCCCTTGCAATCGTTGCAGCTGATGATGCACCTCCAAGCGTTATATGGTGCAGGTAGAGGTGCTTGCAAAATCTCTTGGTCCAAAATACGGAATTGAGTAACTGCATTGATCACGGTCTTTTTACAAAGCGGGCACTTGTATGAATGCTTCACAAGCTCATCATAACAGTGTTGATGAATTGAATGCCCACATTTCATGAACACCACTTTCTGAACTGATGTGAAGAGATACTCATTGCAGATTGGACAATCACAGTGAGTTGTGTTTGTTAAGCATCGATGATTTCCTAGTAAATCAATGGAGAGACAATCATTACACTCGTCACAATGGAAATAGTCCTTTCCAATCCCTAAGCCCAAACGACAAATTCCACACTTGTCACAATGATAAATATCTTTAGTCGGGTCATTGTCGTATAAAACACATTTATCGCAAAAGTAATTTGCCAATTCATTTTCACAATTTATGCAAAATGCAGATTCTGGGATCTGTGGAGTATTGCAATGCATGCATAGAATGTGCTTCACGTCGGCCCTCACTAATTTGTGCGATTCAACAGCATCATGACAAAAACGGCAAGGATACCATTTGTAACAAGTAGGACATTCTATCTTACAATTCCGCTGGTAATGTGTGCAACCTAGCACTCCCAATAGCTGGTCATGATACGTTGCGATCTTATCCTCTTCGGTAAGTAACACTTCATCTTCTGAGTCACTTCCGGAAATCATATTTGATTCCGAATCTTCTTCAATAGCTGATGGTAAAACCTTAATTGAAGACTCATTGGTCGAAACATCATCAGTTTCCATGGCATCCAGTTTCGTGTATTGCATTGACTTGTCATCCTTTGTAGTTGGATGGTTTCCATTATCATCATCAGTTTCAACCTGCTCTTCACCGGAGTTTTTAGTGTCATCTTCAACATCTCCACCTTTAAGAACGAGACGTTGATGCTTTAGTTTTGATGGAAGTAAAGCACTGTGGTTTTTTCTTAGTTTCTCATTGGCATACTTGAAGTAGTTTCCCATCATTAAACGGGTGACTAACTTATTTTTCAGCAGTTGTTGTAAACCAGTCAATCCTTGAATGTGTTGAATTTTCTTCCTTAACAAACTCTCATTGAAATCGCTCAACGAGTCAAGGTCCGTAAGTGCCTTCACTTCCTCAGTAGTTAGTCCCTCCACTGTGTCAAGATCACTAGTAGCAGTTCCACTGTCATCATTATTGCTTGAATTGTGGAGATCTTGAAGAAATCCTCTTCTTCTTTTATGCCTGCTCAATTGTGAAGTATCTGGCCGCACTATTTGGTTAATTAAAGGTTGATCACTGTTGACAATTCCCGAGACAACACCAGGTTCAGTCTGCTCTTCCTGCGGAACCTCATCATCTGACCTGTCGTAGTCATCTTCAAAATCACTAATATCCTCCACGGGTAACGCGATAGTAGCGTTGATTATATCTGTCAAAGGTTGGAGTCTTTCAACTGCTGCGGTGATACTTAACCCCAAATTTAAATCGTTTAAAAAATTATTCATTTGGATTCTCGTAGAGATCGAAGTCTTGATGGAGCTGATGATCTTTTGCTGCTCTTCATCTTCTTCAATAAGGTCTTCAGCTGGCTTTGCAGCTTGAATATAACTCGAGACATACGACGAGAATTCCTTGGAGAATTCCTGAATCCGAGTTAGTTCGAAATTTGGCAAGTTTGGTAGGTTTGGTAGGTTCGATAGGTTCGATAGGTTTGGCAAGTTAGGGAAATTGGGCATGTTGGGCATGTTGGGCATGGTGGGTAAAAGAGCGTCTTTAGTGAGATAAGACCCGAGATTCAAGTTCAACTTTTTCAAGTTGAGCTTACCTATTTGATCGAGATCTTCCGTGAGTGAATTGTCGCTACCATCTGAATCTGTTTCCGACTTTGAACGATCCTGATGCTTTCTCTTTCTCATCAGCTTCTTGTCCCCCATCTTGAATTGAGATCGACTTGAACTGTTCTTGGCCATTCTTATGGTCTAGGCATGAAGCAAGGTCCAAATCTGTACTGTCACAAGCTAGTTAAAATACAAAATGGGTTGATTCGTGAAGGTACGATGGTGATTCCTGATCTAGAACTGCAAGAGGTGGTCGATTCATACTATGGTCATGTGATCGTTAATCTCGGTATGCCGCACGTGACCTCATCTTAGCATCACCACCATCTGAATTGGAGTCCAAACCCAGGTCAGCAGACACTACATACACCCCGGACGTTCCAAGTCCAAGCATTCTTCAGGACTATCGCTCTCAAGAAAGTACAATGTCGGTACCAACAGGCATCATTCAGCCTTCGGATGAGCTCCGAGCAACAATAGACAAAACCATCGGATACATTCATAAAAACGGCATTGGATTCGAGCAAAGACTTCGACAGAACGACAAGGACCACAAGTTCGATTTTCTCAATGAGGATAACGAGTTTAATGCATATTATAGATGGAAATTGGGAGGAACCAAGATCCCAGATACCCTGTCCGAGACTGTGACAACATCGGAAACTCCCATCGAACAACCAGAACCACTTCATTTCAACACAAAATTTCCCCGTACCGTTTCAAGCTTCGACTTGGACGTAATCAAGCTAACTGCATTGTTTGTTGCACGCAATGGGGAATCGTATTTGGCCAAACTTGTCAAACATCAAGAGTCTCAAGGCAACAAGGCACAATTCGAATTTGCCAAACCCTCCCATTCCTTATACGAACTATACAAGCAATATGTTGCACAGTATAGCAAGATCATACGGTACTTACAAGATGAAGATTCCATTAACATGGATGACAACGTGTTGCTTAATGCTTATAAGAGAGCGCAATATGAAAGCCAGTTTTCAGTCAAGAAAAAGAAGGAACGCAAGCAAAAACAGGATATACAAAGGCACTACGCGTCAATAGATTGGCAAGATTTTTCTTTTGCAGCCCGGATTGAGTTTGATGCGGTAGATCAAGTACAAGAGCTTGCATTACCCTTATCTAGAGAAGATTTGATCAACAGGTCGTTAGAAGCAAAAACGAAAGAAATCGAATTACCTACAGCGGCACCTAATGTGCCAGAACCCACAGAAACAGAATCAAATGTTGAAACTGCTCCAACCGAGCAAGAAACCATCGTACCTTTACCTAAGGGAATGAAAATCAGGGCAGCAGGCGAGTCCAGATTGAAGAAAAGCACTAATGAAACCAGCATTAGATGTCCGATAACAGGAAAAATGATACCCGAACTGCAATTCGATACTCATCTTAAAGTGTTGCTCAGAAATCCTCGTTATAAAGAAGAACAAGAAAACTTCATGAGAAAAAATTTTAAGTACGAATCCAACTTGACAACTGATCAAGTTTACGACAATATCAAGAGATTTGTGCGGAAAAGACAAGACCCTGAACCACCCACTAGTAGTAAGAAGGTGCGGATCGGGCCTAATGTATAATTACTGGTAAATAACCGATTGATTTATTAAATACACAAATAGAAAGGACAAGTTCAAGATTCAAGGTAAGAATCTATACTACAGACATTACAACAATATGTTTAGTATTAGGGTTCTTAGATATGGTGAAGGTTCTAGAATCTCATGACTTAAGCCTTCAAGGAGGAAGCTCTCTTCTTCTTGATCTCAGCTTGGTGGGACTTTCTCTCGTGCAATCTCTTGGCCAACAATTGAGCGTATTCAGCAGCAGCATCTCTTTGTTGTTGAGCGTTCTTGATCTTTTGAGTCTTCAAAGCTCTCTTTCTTTGCAAGGTTTGAGGAGTAACCAAACGTTGGATCTTTGGAGCCTTGGTGTAGGTCTTGTCACCCTTGGTAACCTCACGTCTAACAACGAATTGTCTGACGTCGTCTTCCTTGGTCAAACCGAAGAACTTTCTGATGTGGTTAGCTCTCTTTGGACCCAATCTCTTTGGAGTGGTGGTGTCGGTCAAACCGGCAATGTCTTGCTCACCTTGCTTGACGATGGAAAGAGCGAGGACAGACAAGTCTTGGGCGACGATACAACCTCTGACGGACTTTCTCTTTCTCTCACCAGTTCTTCTTGGTCTGTAACAAGAGTGACCCTTGGACAACAACAACTTAACTCTGGTTGGGTGCATGACACCTTGCTTCATTGGGAAACCTTGCTTGTCGTTACCACCGGTGATTCTGAAGATGTAACCCTTGAATTCGTCACCAACAGAGTCACCTTCGACTTCTTGGCCCATACGCTTCTCGTAGAAGACACGCAACTTGTGCTCGTCATCGATGTCGACAGACTTTTGGGTACCGTTAGCTGGGTAAGAAATGTTTAACTAGATGTTAGTACCAAACTGGAAAGACATGGACAGTTTCCACCGGAAAGCAACCACCGCTGTGTTCGATTGATTGATTGTATTGCTTTGTTGTTTGCTTGTGGTGCTGTGTTCAGGTGTTGTGGATGTATTATGGAACATACCTTCATCTTGATATGATCTACCTAGGCTATCCTATTCAGAAGTAAAAAAGTTTGTAGAAAAATTTTATAAGAGGAAGATGCTGAAATTTTCTTTGTGTAGCCTAAGTGAAAATTTGGTCGTTGGAGGGTGATTTTGGAGCACGTGACAGGGATGCGCGACTGTGGACTGGGGATTGACTCACGTGTATTGAGCTAGGGCTTGCGCCCTAATTCGGGAACTGTGTGCACTACTCGGAGGTTACTACCCCAGAGTGGATCGGGTGCTAATTGCACCCATACTACTTGGAATCTTGTTGAGATACATTGGCTTGTATTCAGAAGGTTTCGAGAAATACACAGTAGCTTCTAGGGAAATTTTTGGCTTCCTGTAGAATCAGATGATTTTGTAATTATAATCACAGTCACCATACTCACAGTCGAGCCACCAGCATACTATGAATTATTAACATAAAGGAAACAGTAATGATTTGGCGATGTGATTGGTGTGGACTAACCAAACTCCAAAGGTGATTGAAGCTACTTGAAGGGTGTTTCGGAGAGCCGCAAACCACCTAGTGCTAATCATCACCAGTTATGAAGCGACCTAAAACGTCGCAAATCCCGAACTACTTCATACAATAGATCCCAGAATCTACGGAATTATGCCGCAGATCGTAATGATACATATTCTGTCATATAATATACAAGCAAGAAGTGAAGAGTTACCTTTTTGCGTTAGGAGTGTCTGGATTGGAATTGGCATTGTTGTGTGTGCTGAAGGAAGCATTGGACATAAATTGTAATGGAGAAGGAAGACTCTCGTTTCGGAGACTTGTTCCGGAGGGCTTGGGCTGGTTTCCCAGAACTTGCCTCTTTGCATTGGGGTCCGCAAAGGTTTGATGCTGAGGACCCGATGGTCCTGCTGAAGGTAACATTCCCATGAGGTAGAGAGCGTTGTTGTTCAGGGGTGTCATACCCAGTGGATTGGGCCAATCTTGGGGTGCATAAAATGTAGAGGGCGAGGGGAACATGTCGTTGACATAACGAGATGGAAGAGCAGATAATGGGGTCTGTTCACCGTTGTTTGGGTTGCCTTGGGTGTTATTGGCACCTGAGCTGTTGGCACCCCCTGGCCCGTTCTGCATGGACTGGTATTGAAGTATTCCGGACTGGTTTATCAGTGGAGAACGGAATTTCGCAGCCATAGCATTGGGGTTGTTTGCATTGTGATCGTTACCTTGGGACTGTGGGTTAAACACTTGGTTGAGAATAGGTGTGGGAAGAATGGATCCGGGATATGCTGTCGAAGGCGATGTTTGAGGGAGTGAGCTATAAAACATGTTGTTTATGCTATTAGAGGTGTTGGTGTTAATAGACATGGGGAGTGGGGGAGCATTTGGATTGGAAGGGGACGGTGATTGCGATTTGGGCTGTATGATTAACGGAAGTGTGGGCTTCTTGGAACCGTCGGGTGATCTGAATGATGAAAAGTTGGGGTTTCTATTAGCAATGGCTGGAATGGATGGATTGGTGTGTGATGGATTTGTATCATGGTCGGTTGAGTGATTATGGTTGTGATTGTGACTGTGGTTATGGTTATGGTTGTGGCTGTTGGAGGCAGATTGTGAATTATCCAGGTGTGCACGGGAGTTGATTCTTCCGTTGGAGTCATTGGACGAGGTGAGCCCCGGATCATTGGATGAATTGATGCCGGTTTCGATGGCACTGATGGTAAGAGCACTATCTGAAATGGCACTCTGCTTCTTTCCAGCACCCTTCTTGGAGTCAGAGGGGATCTGGACTCGCAACACCGGCCGCAACGACTGGGAAGAATTGGAATTGAGCGAGTCTTCACGCTTATGGGCAGAGCCTCCAGGACCAGGGGCAGCGCCGTCGTCTTTGGAGCGGTAGGTGGGCTGGGTGAAAGTTGGGACGTTTGCCATCGAGATATGCGGTGGCGGTGGATGCGGCTTGGGCCCCGTGAGCTTAGGGGAAGTGCGGAGCTTCTTGATGTCTGAGAACAGCCGTTTCACTCGCTTGGGTTCGGGGGTGTCGCTGTCGTAATCGGAATCGCCATCGTCTGCCACAGCTTCTTCGTCGCCTCCGAAGTCCGCGCCGTCCTTTTTGGTCAACTTTTCATGGAGAAAAGACTTCTTCTTGTAGTTGCCGTAGTTCTCAGGAGACTTGGATTCCTGGGGTTTGATGTTGGCGGAGGAGTTCAGCTGGTACAATCGGAGAAGCTCGTTGGTGTCGACGGACGAGAATTCGTACACTTTGTTGTTGGAGCCCACAATCACAACCGCCAAGTCCACCTGGCAAAGCACGGCTAGCTCATGAGCCTTTTTGAAGAGACCAGCCTTACGCTTGACAAAGGTGACGGTACGATTACGGTCATCGGTGAGGGGTTC
This sequence comes from Suhomyces yuchorum, assembly GCA_030571845.1. NCBI lineage: Eukaryota > Fungi > Ascomycota > Pichiomycetes > Serinales > Debaryomycetaceae > Suhomyces > Suhomyces yuchorum. Next base: position 225,492 of record JAJLYW010000006.1, on the reverse strand, counting down.
GATCTCGATCTTTCTGCGTCCCATGTTGCTGACTGATGGCTCATATACTGATGTAAACAGCTGGGATTGTTGGCTTGACCGTTTAGTTTGTTGATGGGAAGAGATATTAATATCTGGCTAAATATAGCAAGGATAAAAATAGCCACTGGTGATGCTATCGGGGGCACGTGAGCATCCCAATTGACAGCTTAGGTAATTCGCATGCACCCACACCCACATACGCAGCATCACCCTGCGGGCGAGATGCACTGGGTTTCGCGGACTGGGGCCTCACTGGTGCAGTCCGTACGGACTTTGGGGCCATTGGAGACAATTCCAGGCTGAAGGCACGACGGTTAAGTTGTGTCAAACGGTTCCAGCCCCGAAGATTCTTGGCTGGGGACAAGTGGCATCCACGCTCGTGATGGGGTGATGTATTTGGAGGTGTTGACTGTCGGTAACAATACAAGTTGGGCAGTATGGGGAAGTGCGTATGACGCCATTACGATCGCCGGAATGTGCAAACCTGGAGGGGAATGCGAGGCATTGGCATCGGGACGCTATCTACGGCAAATGGTGGGGAAAAACTGGAGGACGAGAAGCACCGCAGTGTAGAAGGTCGCAATGGAGGTGAAAATTGGAAGAGAATGGAATAGAAGAGGCCCTGGTAGAGCAAGGCGTGGTGGATGATATCGCCAAGGGCAGTGGCATTGGCACAGGCATTGGCATGGATGGAGTGTGGTGCAATGTCTGGTGAGGTAATGGATCGGATCCACTTGAACCCGGCCAACTGCCGGGCCAGGAACGATCGGATCTAAGTTCGGGTGTTGGATCTTCCGAATCTCCTGGATCTCCTGGATCTCTTGACTCTCGACCACATGATACCGTGGTATTTTCCGGTAGTTCTTCTGTTGGTTCTGTGGTCGATTCTCGATGCTCTGCAAGATTTCACCTATATAATTCGCCAAAGCACAGCGAGGACTCATAAAGACTAAATTGAACACTACCACGGAAAATGTTGGCAAATTCCAGTCCCCATCCGATCTCATGGCCTCTGTGGCACAACAGTGGTTAGCTCTCTGAATCTGAAGTTCCACTCTGTTTCAAATCCCAAGGAAAAATCCACTCGCCTACTCCAGCACCGCTGGTTTCTCCTGGCCTACGCTGGACTTTCTCGTAGCTGCATGCGACCACCCAAACAACTGGCCACGGTTAAGTGAACTCGCGGCGTGGGTTTTGCGACTTGCCTAGTCTGGCACCACTGGAACCGTCGGTAGTACAGCCAGTGCGACATGGAACACTGGCATCACCAGAACCACTTTGAGATGTGTGAAACGTGCATTCATCAGCTATCCCCACCTTACGTAACGTGCCAGATGCCTACTCCAGTGGAAGCAACCGCGATGTTTGCCTCAAATTGCATCTGGAGCTTGACACCGTTGCGTTCGCCGCTACCTGGCACCCACGTAACATTAACCGACTGTGTCGAGAGCCCTGCCCCTGGATCGGGACACCGCGACATTTCACACTACGCAGTCCATAACGATAACCTGAACGCACCCTCCACACTATCGCCTCCCCGGCCCCTCCATCTGACCTCTGCGATCCCCTTCAGCCAAACCTCATTCCAACCTAACTTACCGCCACATGACCTGAGCCAGCGGTGCCACTCCGTCGCACTTTCACTGGCACTTCCACTCGCACTCCCGCAGTTGTGCTTGCCTCGCGTCTGACCCCACTGCCCTCCCCTGGTGCGACGGTCTCGAGCCACCAACTCCACGTGACACGTCCACCAACAGTTTTCTCCATTGATCGAGTCGTTGCTTGCCACTTATCATCCGTGCCAGTTCGATTGATGCATGTTCCAAAATGAGTTCCCATTCCTCTCGTAAGAATAAGAAGAGGCAGGCAGCCAAAAGAGCCGTTCACTACGCCCCCAACACCGAAGCGTCTCCGGCTGCTCCCCAACCACCTCCCCAACCACCCATCCACCACCTCCCCGATCTGTCCGATCAACAGGGCCAGAGCCACGGGGATGTTCCACCCCAGACAGAGCTGCCCCAATTGGACTCCTTGCAGCCCTTGAACGAGAACAAAACCTCCGCCACGCGTGCTAGCATGTTGCACAGCCAAAATGACCACCTCTTGACGACGTCTGACATCAACACTGACCATCAGAGAAGGACATCCATTGCTGACACAATCTCCTCAATTGCGCGCCAGTCGGCCTCCTACACTGACGATGTGATCTTGAGAAGAGACCTGCTTGTTGACACCAGCCCCTCCGTCGGTGTTTCGGCACCCGCTGGTGCAGACGAGGTAGCTACATCTGAAGTAAACACCGAAGCCCACCAGCCGGAGATATTTGAACAGCACTCCCAGCAACACCAGGAACAGAACCACGAGCAGCATCACAGCCAAGAACCTTGGACGTTAGACCCCTCTCAGGATCACGACTTTGAGCAAGACTTTGAACAGGCTATACGCGAAAACAAGCTCACCGTTGATGATGAACATCCAGGTCAAACCGGTCAAAAGCCAGACCCTGTGATTTCGCCGCTCACAAAGGAAGAGTCAAGTGACGTTCCAGCCGCTCAGCATGCGGCCTCTATCGATGACAAGCTCCAACAAGTATTTGCAGACGAACCCGAGGCGGAGCCTACTCATAGTTCATCAGAACACGAGGAGAATATTGGTGAGGACCCAAAAACACTCATTGAAGACAAACGTACTAGTGAACTTCAAGAATACGTCCCAGAGACTAACGGAGAAGATGATGGTGCGCAAGAATCGCTGTTCGAACCTGACCAGGCTCAATTGAAGCCATTGGAAACCCCACAACTCGAAAGCTTTTCTGTGACTGGAGATCACCAAGATTTTTTTGCTCAAAACAATGTACCTCAAACACATGATAACTTCTTACAGGAGAATCAGGAACCTTTGCATGTCGCTGACAACCATTCTACAACCAATTTAACTGAGGAAAGCCAAGTTCCCTTGCCTTGGGGCACTACAGAACATAATGAGCCTTTGCCTTGGGAAGAACATGGAGAACAGCATACTTCTAGTCATTTCGATATTGATAGCTTTTCAAATGAAGTTAAGCAGCAAGCATTACCTGAAACCCAAAATTTCGATCAACCGCAGAAAGCTTCTAATAGTCAAGAAATTCACAATGAATATCCTGGTGAAGGTCAAGTTAATTTCTCTAACGAGCACAATGAAGACTTCCTTCAATCCGAATCTAATTTGGACACGGCATATCAGCAAGAGCCTAGTGACTTATTTGGTAATAGTAATGATGACGATTTTTTTGCCCAAGTGCATTCTGAGTCAGCTGCTCCCGCCCCAGTCGAGCCTACTGCACAAGATTCTCAACTGAATGAAAACCCTCAATTGACTCCGGATGACTTGTTTGGTGAAGATGATGATTTCTTAGACGAAATAATTGGCAACCAAAATAATGCTAGCAACGAGAAACCTCAGGGTTCGAACGATGAAGATGATATTAACAGTAAATTGGCTGCTTTGAATCTAGATGACGACTTATTGTTGGATGATGATTTCTTAGATGAACCTCAACCTACCATCTCAACTCAAGCTCAGAAGCCAGCAGAAATTAGAAAGCCACACAAGCTGTATGTACCTCAATCTAATCTGGAAGCACACTATCAAAGTATCCCAAAGCAAACTGTTCCTGATCCATTACAAGACGCAAGCAGAAATAAAAGCGACTTTTATGACTTTCCTGAAACTTTTATCACAAAAACGGTTAAGCCAGCTTCAAGGACTCCAAGCAACAAGTACTCAGCTCCCCAGACTCCAAATTTAAATGCACCACCTGTGGTTCCTTCAAAAACGGGGCATGTACCACCACTTCCCCACTCGGCACCTGTTATTGATTCCTCAGTACAAGCCTCTCAAGGTAATGTTCCACCAAAGTCATTTTATATGGAACCACCAGTGGCTGCTGTGAAACCATCTGCAAGACCTGCCAGAGTCGCTGCTGCGGTCCCTGCTAAACCCTCCCTTCCAAGCAATGCGCCAACTAAGGATTCACCTTCCGCTATGAATGCGCCTATGAATGCGCCTATGAAGAGAGCTCCACCAGTAAATCCGTACATGCCTGTTAAATCGTCAGCAACTCCAGCCGCAGCACCTGCTGTGCATACAATTCCACCTCCAGTCCCACAGGCACCGGGGCCAAATCACAACTACCTTCCCTCTGCCCAACCTCAAGTTTCCGGACCACCTTCGGTCCCTCAACAACCAGTTCCAGGTCCATCAAGTCAATATGCTCCACCAGTGACTAACAGCAAATATTCCCCAGCTGCTAATCAGTATGCACCACCTTCATCGGGTCAGTATGCTCAACAATTTAGTGGACCTCCAAATTCTGCTGTTATGCCTCCGCCACAAGGACATTTACCTCAATTTCCGAATATCCCTCAAGCAGGTCAAAACGGTGGTCGTAGAATGTCAAATGCTTCTCCTATCAACACCAATGTTCCTAAAATTCAGGGTACAAACTCGGCTGGTAGTCCATATGTTCCAAATGCTGGTCCATACGCACCCAGCCTGCATCAGAGAACACATTCAAGAGCTAGTTCTCTTGTAGGTGTAAAGGGCAAGGATCACAATCCATATGCACCAGCTCTTAATGTTGTGGGAGACTCAAATGAAGGAGCAGATGGATATAATCCCTCTTTGGGCACTAACCTTCCAGTTCCACGTGCTCGTGGTCTTTCCAATGCCAGAAATAACAATATTTATGCTAAAGCTCAACCTGCTCCAAAAGTATTGAAACCAAACGCATTGAATCAAAGACAATTTCCTATTTTTAATTGGACTAGCTCAGGAAAAGCTGTATATTTGATCCCCTCCGTTCCTGTCAACAACTATACAAATGATATTGGAACAATTAGAATCGAATCAGCAGGATCTATACTTGAAGATAAAAATTTCTACTCTAATTTCCCAGGACCTTTAAATAAAGTCAAGACCAGAAAGAAGGAAGTTGAAAAATGGCTTGAAGATAATATCCAACTTTATACTAACAATCCAACCAAAAGCAATGATTTGTTACTTAATCAGGTGTTTTTGAATATGTTGAAGTATGATGGAAACATTTCATCTAAAGAGTTACAGCGTGCTATTTGTTCAATTTTGAATCCTACGATCAACTATTATGCGGACACAATTGCTGAAGCTCCAGCATCTTTAAACATTGCTGCTAATGCATACAAGCTTGACAATTCGGGAATAGCATACGTGTTTACTCTAATTCAATCTGGGCGCATTGAAGAAGCCTTGAACTATTCACTTTCAAGAGGAGATTGGGCAATTTCTTTGGTGATTGCTAACTTTTCAGGTCCAGAAAAGTTCTCAAAAATTGCCTCTGATTACGCTAGAAGTGCTTTCCCGTTCCAAAAATCGAATAATAAAGTTCATCACCTTATGCCCATTTTGTTGAAGGTTTTTGCGGGTAATGTTCAAAGTGTCATTGAAGACTTAAATGCTGTTCAAGTTGAAGGCGATTATGCGAAAGCTCATTGGAGAGAGATTACGTCTGCTATTATTATCAGTGGTTCAATTCATGTTCCATTATTCCTTGTTGAATTTGGAACTTTCTTGAAGTCGCGTCAACTTTCAGCTCCTTCAGAAATTTGTTATGCTTTGGCAGGACTTCCATTGTCACATATTCCAAGTAATAATGGTGTTTTATTTTCGTTTATTGGATCAATCATGTATTCTGAAGTTTATGAGTACATTGTTTCATTGAACCCAAACTCCAATGTCCCACCACTTGGCTATGCTCATTTATTACCATTGAAACTTAAGCATGCCTCCATCTTGACAGATTATGGCCTTTTCAATGAATCACAGAGATACATGGATAACATTAATAATCTCATTAAGGCGTTGGGTAACAAATCTCCATTTGTGAATCATACAGTTATTCAAGAGTTCCAGAACTTGTATGTGAGAATCACTGATTCGAACTCTAACGAGATGGGATGGTTCAGTGGAAAGATTAGTAAGGTTAACTTAGACAAAGTTTGGGGTCAATTGGACAAGTTTATTGGTGGAGATGAGCCGAAATCAAAAGCTTCCGAGAATGGTGTTTTTAGCAAATTCAGTCCTTCAGTTTCGAGAAATGCTTCTACTTTAGACTTCACCGCTATTGGACATACTCATAATTTAGGCTTGGCTCCAGCACCACCTGTTGTACCACGTCCAGAACTTGGTCCATATGGAGCACCAAGTACGAATAATGTTCCACTTACTGATCTTTCTGGGGCTGCTCAAGCCAGAGCTGATGCAAGAGTTACCACTAGTAACCCACCTCCTTTGATGTCTTTAACTTCTAGTTCAACGATTCCAAAGTATGCGCCTGTGCAACCTGTTCTGGGAAGACCTCAACCTTCAACTTCGCCAATGCCTGGTTTGGACTTTACTCCTAATTCGAGATATGCTCCATCTAATGCGTCTTCCTCTAATTTAGGATTGGAGAACGATGGTGCACTTTCAATTCCAAAGAGGACACAAACAAAATATGCACCTCCTTCAAACGGGAATGCCAATTATTCGTTTGCAAATCCTATGGGTAATGTTTCGTCCTCATCCGTAAACTCCCCTGCTCACCCAACAACTTCCTCATTTGGTAATATTCTGAACTATGCCAAAAGACCTTCTGTCGTCAGTGTTATGACAAATGAGAGTTTCGTCAACCCTGACAGTTTGAGGGTGCACAACCATTCACCTTCAGCACAGAGTGATATCAGTATTGATTATCCTCTGGAATTTAAGTCCACTCCTAGAAAGACCTTCCCAGAGTTCTCAAGCAACCTTGCCCATTCTCCTGGAAAGAAATTGGAGTTGGAAGCATCTCCAAGAACTAGCTCAACCCATGATGATTTAAATATTATTAACGAAAATCAAGATTCTGAGGAGCCTCGTGAACTTATTAATACTGAGGGGTCTATCAGTACTCCAGATCATCCTGCTGATGAGAAGCCTCCTCAAGTTGCCCCCCCTCCTCCAAGTTTGAACAAGAAACCATCAACTAGATTGAATCCTTATGCCCCTGGTTCGACAAATGCCAAATCTGTTTCGAGGAAAAATAGGTATGGACCATCATCAGGAACCAGTACAAGCAAGTATTCAGTGCCCCAAGATATGGCCAAATCTAGTGACGCTGCTTATGCTCCAACTAGCGTAGATATGTTTGCTCTCGGGGGATATGCAAGTAACAATCCAGTTGAGCCTAACCTTGAACAAAGAAATGATTCAAGTGCTACACTTCAAGGACCCTCGAACGAAGAAACTCCATTGGCCCTCGCAGAAAGACCAGTGCCTAAGGAAGCAAGTAACATTCCTCCCCCACAGCATTCTGTGGTAACTCCTACCGCTAACACCTTCGACCCATCACCTCCAAAGAAGAATTTGCCCCATCTTGACGATAGCTTTGATGTTGGTGATGAATCAGTGTCTTCGGATTTGGATACAAATCAAGCGGGACATCCTTTCAGTGGGGCACCTGTTTCCGTCCAGCCTGGTTCTTTTGGCAATAGAGATGCATTAATCAACCCATATCAGAATAAAAATACTTCGATGGGTGGATTCAGTGACTTCCCTATTCCAGGATCACCAGATTATACCACTAGAGCCAATTCAGTACTTGGAGGAGCCACAGGTGCGTTCTCGTCTAGACTTTCTCAGTCAAACCAATCTGCCTTATACCAACAATATGAAGTTCAGGATGATACTGTGAGAGACTACGTACCTGTGGTCGAAGAAGAGGACGAAGATGAAGAAGAAGAGAAGCAAGCCAGGATCGAAAAACAAAAGAAAGAAGACCAACTTAAGGCTAAAGCAGCTGAAGAAGCTAAAGCAGCCCAACAAGTCAAACCAAATGACAAGTCCTCTAAACCAAATGCAAATGACATCAATGCCAATTCCCGTGGTTTCTTTGGTTGGTTGAGTAAGAATGATGGTAAGCCCAAACCTATTAGAGCGAAGTTGGGAGAGAAGGTTAATCCATTTTATTATGATGAGAAGCATAAGAGATGGTTGGATAGAAGCAAGCCAATAGAAGAGCAACTCAAGGCAGCCGCTCCTCCTCCACCTCCTACTATGAAGAAGAAGCCTGCAGCACCACCTGCTCCAAGCGGACCATCTGCTCCAAATGCACCAACATCAGATGCACCAGCTAGTGGTCCGCCTGGTCCTTCTCCTCCTTCAGCACCAGGAAGTTCATCCGTTCCTGGTGCTCCCCCTATCCCTGGTGCTCCTTCAGGTCCTCCATCAAGCGCACCAAGCAACCTTGCCACTGCTGGTTTGGACGATTTATTGTCTCTTGGAGGTAGCTCTGTCGGATCTAGAACTAAAGCTAAGAGAGGAGCTCGTCGTGGATACGTAAACGTGATGGACCAAAAATAGTTTATTTTGCATTTCCTTCTATATATAACCATTTTAACAAGTAGAATTCTGGTTTTACTACCTTTCCTGAACGTAGAATTCCGTCCCTGGGTGAATCCAGCGTATACTGGTACCCCTGTCTGAAATACCATTCAAACGCTTTAACGTTATCTGGGAACACCGTCAAGCTGGTTCCTGCAATATTGTGAAAAATGGGATCATCCAAGCTGTTGAGAAAAGGAACCATACCATGGAGACTAGTGAGAAGTGAAGTTCCAATTTTCTGATGTTGAAACTTTGGGTTGACGTGAATTTCGTAGAGATAAAGGACTTTCGCTCCGTCATTATCGCATAGCTTGAATGATAAAAATCCCATCAACCCGTAGGAATTATTATACCACACATAAACCAAACCAGGTTCTTGCATTTCATCCAGTTTCTCTACCATCCAATCAGGTCCTTGACGAGATACGTAGAAATCGTTAAGATTGAGTTTCAATAGATGGAGAAATGCTGCGAGGTCTGCTGACCTTAATTGGTCAACAGAAGCATGATGGAAGCGTGAACCTTCAATCTTAGGAAATACGTTCTCCACCTGGTTGCTTATGGCATTTGCCACTCTTTCCATCAATGGAATATTTTCTTCGTCAATAGACATTATATGATGAAGGTTGATGCTGCAGCTTTCGAGGCTCAAGGGTGTTGGGTTCTCACGAGATTGTTATGACGGTGCTAATTGAGGGAGTTCTGCATTGGTCCCTTGATGGGCATCCGAGGAATTCAATTAAATATGTGTCTTTCGGCCTAAATAGCGTAAGCGACTCACGGGGTGTAACGATCACTACTCATCTCCATCACCCTCACATGACCGCGACGCGTATCTAATTCGTTATCATCATGCTGTTAGTTCATCCCCAAGAGTATCTAGTGGAACCCCGGGAATTCCAAAGAGATACGCTTCATATAATGTCAGTTCCAAGCTCTCCTCTTGTGGATGATATTGATGACTCGTGTTTTTCTCAAAATTCCTCCTCTCCCAATATATTGAATGAACTTCATGAGAGGCAACAGAAACGGGCAAATCGTCTTCAAAACCCATTTTCATCCCCCATACGAAGAGAAGCTAGAAATTCATCTTACCAAAGCTCGCCAAATGGAGATAGCCTGTATCAATACTCGTCTCCGGATCGCATGGCACCAGGAGTCTCTTCGCTCAACAAGCGCAACAAGCACACCAAGGTGAAACAAATCCGCAACCAGGCTAGAAACGACATGGTGGAAAACAGAAGGCATATCCTTCATGATGCACAAGTGCATTCGGAGTTCAACCAGTCGCAGTTGGAGCAATTCCAAAAATCCATGGAGGGCCTTGACTTGGACCAGTTGATTGAGGAGGAGCGGTTTGGTGAGGAGTATGTGGAGGAGCAGGAAGACTACGACGCGTACATCCACGAATATGAGCAAGAATTGGAGTCCAGAGAGATCCAAGAAGAGTTGGAAATCGCCGAGTTGATCTCGAAGATGGACCTTGCCAGTTAAGTTTTATTTGGGGAGAAACGCCATTCCCCGTAAATGATCGTCGTTTCAGCTGGTGCACCCTAATGTGCAAAAACCCTTCGGCAGCGAACTTTTCACTGCGTCACCTAATTTTTCTGTATAACTTTGTATTCATACTTTTTCAATTCCATATCACCAGCACACACACCTTGGATATATATCTGTGATTCGAGGTATTACCCCGTCTTATGTATGCAGACCACATCCCTTTCATCCCTTCGTATTCCTCCCGGTGCCCACCTGCTTGGCTCCTAATACCTCCCACATTGTTCCCTGAGCGCACGTGACATGCACGGCTGGCTAGGTTCTCTGCGTTTCAGATGAGATGGTGAGCAATCCATCTGTCATGCCGGTTTCCACGATATCGGCGGCAGAAGCTCACGTTGGACCCCCAAACCTGGTCTCTCGCCGATGCCGTCATACCGTGCTCTTTCACGCAGTAATTCCATGTTGATACGTGCCCATCAAGAGCCTGGAGCCAGTAGTGTACTGCATTGATCCATGCATGCAATAACGTAGCGGAAGCATCGCGCAAGTGTCAACCCAAACACTACTCTCTTTGTCTTCTGAAAAGGAATACCAGCCCACTACTAGGTACGCTCCTCGAGTTTATATTGGTCCCGAACTCTTCCCCAAGCACCCAAGCACCCAGTACAACACTCGTTCACCCCTACCGTCACCATGTCTGAAAAGCCCCAAGTAAGAGTGGAACTGCCAGAGCAATACACAGCCACCAACCAACAATATTCACAACATGGCGAGGACGAGGCCATTTCCAAAGAGCCCAAGCCAACCCCTGACATGAGCCTCCATCCTAACAGGTACGACAACGACGACTCCTCCACCGACGAGAGATCCAGCTATTCCGACTTGGGTTCCGGCTATCAACAGAACAACAACGAGTGCACCGAGTTCTGCATTGAGTTGAGCACTTGCTTCGGATTGTTGGATACTTGTTGCCCCTCCAGTGGTGAGGGTTTCCTCACCACCGCCGCCGTCTTCTGTGGTAATATCTTGGTTGGCTGTTGCAGCAAGTGCAAATAGATACTTTAGAATTAATGTTAATGATAGCCACTGTAGTCTTGACGTATTTGAAATTGGTCATCATATGCCTCATGCTGTTGAGGCTTCTTGAGCTAAAGCTCAAGCAATCCTGGCCTTGGGCCATTTGGGGCGCTGTTCCTCGGATGAATCTGTTCAATTCCGTAAAATTTCCTTGGTTTAAGTCCTTTCGATGTTCTTGTTCTTCCATGCCCCTTCATAGCATTGCTCGTTTCAACATACAAAAGCGCCTTACACTAGATACAAATTTTTGCAGTTTGCGACATCTTCCTAACATTTTGCTCTTGAGAGCACCACTAAAGTGGTATCAAAGTCAACTAAGACGTTATAAGGTGAAGCTAGGCACCACAAAAGAACTCTATGGTGTCCCACGCAAACAGCGGCCCATTTCGGGTGGAAATTGTGAGGGTGTCATCCGCACCCTCAACTTTTGAGGAAACGGCTAGACTTCCAGGTACAGCCCAAATTGTCCCAAATTGAGGCCCTACCGGAGATCTGAATGTTTTGGCATCTGAGGTAAAATGTTTCTCCCCGGCAAATGAAGTTCTGATGACCAGTTTAGCTCAAATACAGAGTCTATTTGAGCATGCGAATGGCTGCAACAATCAAAACATACCTTCAAATGGTCACAACAACTCAACTTCACCAATCCTGTGTCATTTGGTGAGGTCCCTAATGAAACCAAAGATCTGCTGTGTGATTTAACCGACTCTGGTGCCACACCCTGCATTGCCGACCGTAATATTAGCAAAGAAGCAATGAACAATTCGCTACAAGGTGGCACCTTCAAGCAGAACGCCTCCTCGAAATTTGAACAAAGGTCCAAAGATTCATATAAAGCTTTCTTTGGGCCCATCATGGGCTTGGACAAAAAGGCTGGTAATAAATTAAGATGGTTTGGTACCAAGAGTGACCTCAAGATTCGGAAAAGAGCTAAATTCTTGTCTCATCACAACCTGTTACTTGCTATAATTGGAATTCTAATTTTAATCATCATAAGCTTAATCATTGCTGTAACGGTTTTAGCTATGGGTACCGACGCAAGCGTATTGCGGTTTATGATACGAAGCCCTCGGAATAGAATCATGAAAGAATATTCTTCAATGATCAACCAGGAATCAATGGTTTACCCTAATCCAAATGGAAGCCAACCTACCGAATCCAATTCCGATGATCAGAACCTATTCTACGGGTTGGCATATACTTCAAGCAATGCTATGGAACCTAATTGTGGATTCTCTCTCGAAGAAGCCATGCAGACATGGTAAAAGTTGCAACGGTTACGAAAAGAGTTAGAAACTATGGCATGCAGTGCAACCAATCAGACTTAGTTCTACGTGCAATCATGCAAATGCATTTGAATCTTACCTTATCTATGGGGGTTTGGATAGGTTCCAACGATACGACAAATTTTGACCAACTCCAGCTAATGCGTCAGGCCATGGTGAAGTACCCAGAAAGCATGATTGACACAATTTTTATAGGAAATGAAGTTCTATTTAGAAAAGACAAGACCACGGAGGAATTGCTTGCAATTGTAAAGGATTTCAAAAACTTTTTGCGCTCAATTGGTAATAATAGCACTCTCGTTGGAACTTCCGAAATTGGTTCTCTCATCAATACTCGCTTAATTGATGGCTGCGACATTGTTGGAGCAAACATTCATCCTTTTTTTGGAGGCAATGAAGTGAAAAGGGCCACTGAGTGGACTTTTAGTTTCCTTAAAAATCAATTAGCACCATTACTAGTCAATTCTTCTACGATTATTGCTATTAGTGAAATTGGTTGGCCATCATCAGGTGGTACATACCGTTCCTCAGTCGCGTCTCTGAAAAATTCAAAAATATTTTTAGAATCCTTCCTTTGCAGCAGAGCTAAAAATATTAGTAATCCATGGTATTACTTCGAAGCTTTTGATGAGCCATGGAAGAAGATATTTATTCAAAAGAGCCATAAGTGGGAAACAGAATGGGGGATCTTCACTAACTCAAGAACTCCCAAAATAAATTTTCGTGATTTATGCAATTGTCAGAATTAAATTCATTTTTTTGAAAAAATTTGCGAATATTGGGATATTAGATTTTTCTCCATTTTAGAATCTGGTTTAACCCATGCGAATGTGTACTGGGAATGAAATTGAAGGAATTTCGTTAATTGAATTAGTTCTTAAAACCTTATACTTTTACAAATATGTTGAAGCACATATGTCTAAACTCCAGAAAAAGGCAACTTGTCCGAGTGGTTAAGGAGAAAGATTAGAAATCTTTTGGGCTTTGCCCGCGCAGGTTCGAATCCTGCAGTTGTCGATATTTTTTTTTGCTTATTAGACTAATCCAAAGTTAGAATTACATCCAATGCTACAGAAAACCAAATCTATCTCATGTATTAGGGATAATTACCTTCACGTAACCCAACATATCCTTCAGGTGCTTGACTTGCATCCAACCACGAACCGTATTTGCCTTCAAAACCCATATCAATAATATTGTTACCCCACCAATCTAAATTATGGGGGTGGTATTGTAAAGTGAAAAAGATCACCAATGCACTAAATGCAACACCAGCTGATAATGCACTAGTAAGAATGTAGTTGTACTTTTCCCACCATAATATGTAATTCTTCTTTACATAGTACATGAAAAAGTATGAGAAATATAATCCCACAGTGTAGTACAGAAGATTGTATGGAGCATAAATCAAGAATCCACCCAAAATAATTGTGGGCTGGAAATAACGAGTCAACTTGCTTGGCCCATGCTTCTTAAATAATGCACATGGAATGACAAGAAGGGTACCCAAAAGGAAACACCATTTGAGCACAGGATAAAGTCCACTGAATACTTTAGCTGGTCCGATTTCTCCATATTGAATACTGGAGTAAAAGAAGGTGTTGGCACCAGGACAACTTAACTTATCTTTTTGATGAGGATCACATATGTCGGGAATATTCTCCAATTGCCAATTAGTGATTGCTAAAGCCACAGCAACACTTATCATAGTAGAAACTAATTGTCCCTTAAAGATCGCCTTTGGTGGGATTTTTGCATAATGTGCAAGCTTCTGATCGGTGATATAATTGCTTGCCTGACTGTCAATATTGTAACCATATCCTTTCAATGTGATACAAGCCAAACCAGAATTCGGGATGGTGTACCCGACAATCAATTCAACCAATACGTTCAAGCCAAACGTGAACCCAGTAACGGATGCAATTGAAGTGATTGGAATCAAAAATAAAAAGTTGATTGTGATTGTGAAGAAAACTCCCCATACAGGAGTTTCCAAAGGATAAAATGTAACACATATTACCGCAAAAGAAGTACTGATAAGTAGAATCAACAAGAACCACCAATCTGGGACGTCCTCATATCGGCTCATCATCTTGCAATGTGGATCGTGAGAATATCTTCCGAATTGGGTATGCTTCTCCAGAGCCGGTCTGAAAGAATCAGTCATGCTACTCCAAACGTTAGCAAAACTGGTTTTCATCGAATCCCATTCGGTAGCAAAATTATAAAGGATTGCAAATGGATACATGGCAAAGAAAGCACCATAAAGAACCAAGTTAGCTGCACTAAAGTAGGGTGGTCCTACTTGTAAGTATTTAGAATTATCGAAGACATTCTTCTCATCTAAAATATCATGAACTTTGTAAACTTCTCCCTTATTGTTGAATAACCTGTTACTATTAATGGGAAAATAACCAGTCCATTTGTTATTGGTATAATAAACGATCAAAATAACGACAAACCCGAGCAACATTCCCAAATATTGATTGGCGTATGAGTAGAAAGGAATAGTGAGACAGCCTCCACTATCGATAATATTCCAATCCAAGGTTGGAAAAGGATTGAATCCCAATCCGTTGTTTGTTCCAGTAATATTATCTAAGTGAATCAGGTTAGGATTGAACCAAGTCGGCCAATTGAGTGTTGATGTAGCTTTGAAGAAATATGAGGGTATCCAGTTGTACAAAAAGCTAGCTGTCAATACCAAATAGAAAAATGAATATCTGGATATTGTCCATCCATAAATGCTGCTGTTCGAAGAATCTTCCTTCATCAATGTCCGATTTAATGCTATGGTTGGTAATGTTGTTGGCCATAAAGCTTTGCTTGGATAAACACATACCTTTTTCATAATAAAGGCGAATCCAAAACCCAAAAATTGCGTAGATACCATTAGTAAGACCTGGTATGTTAAACTGACCCATTTCAATCCATAAAACCTTTCCAATTTCATCACAAAGATATTATAAACCAGGTATGGGGTACCTGCAGAACACAGGTATATAATGGTACTGAGCATCATTTCTTTATAGGTCCAAGGTCCCGGATTCAAATCGTAGACCTTACCAAAAACAGAAAATCTTTTCTGGGGCATAAATCTTTCCCATAGCTTCCCACTTGGGAGGAGCAAGATTTGGATAGTATGGGAGCCGAGAAAAATACTAGGCATTCTATGCACAAAAAAATTGTTCACAATAGATCCGATGAATGTCCACATGAATCCGATGGTATAGGCTCTTACTGTGTCCAGGCTTACCGAAGGATCGTCGTAGGGATCCGTTATAGCTCTGATTTCGGGATATGGCGAGTGGTAATGGATCAAGGACGCTTCCATGCGGACTTGCAAGTCCCAGTCAACGATGTTGAGGTATTGTCTGTTCTTGATATGTTCCGAGGAGCGTAACTCGGGGACCTTTTCGATGCTTTTGAAATCCAAGCTTTCCGGAATAAGTTGCACAAGATGTTCTATAAGTCTATAATCTTCCTGGAGGAAGTTCACGTCTCCCCGATGTTCCACCAAGGCATCTCTCAAGATGGTGATTGCCTCGGTAATTGGCAACTCAGAGATCCTGTCTATCATATATTGAGCTTGTCTGGTGATGAAAATGTCGTCCACCGGTTTCATGTTGATATAGTCGTCATCACTGAGGAGCCCGATCCTCAAGAGGATAAGTCTGATCTGAGACTCTGACAACTTGTGGTCCTTCGGGACACTGGGACCAGACGAGTCGTCGTCGTTTGCAAACGTCGAGAGCTCAATGTATCCACTGTCTTTCATGGTGATTGGCAGTGGTTGAGTGATACGTTGACAGTAGTTGATTTCCCCAGTTTGTTTTATCTACAGGTGCGCATATTGTTTCTGTTTATGGAATACGCCAATTTCGGAGTGATTTTTCAGGGCCCCAGTGGAGTGCTTGAAAAGGCTAGGCTCTTTGAATAAGAGATGCACCAATAATACAAGGTCAGCGAGTTGGTGGGTCGGGAAATGGCTGTTGATTGGGTGTTGCAATTTCAGTGAGAGACATCATGTTCGCTTAGTCCATTAATTTTATAGTAGGTTAATAGAGCCACGGTGAATCGAAAGAAATTATAGCCAATGCATTGGCTAGGGTCAAAATTCATCTCTGTTACCCTTGGCCGGTATATTGCTTGAATACCTCCGTATTGACTTGAATGCAGTGGATGCAACACCTCTCATAATATTCTGACCTCACCTTCCACCAACTGTTTGGCTTAGAAGGGTTAATGGTCACACACCCGCTTCGATACTACTCTGCTGACACCATAACCTCAGCTGGTGGACCCCAACTGATATGCCAGACACTGGTGGTTGAGTTCAACTGATATGCCGGACACTGGTGGTTGAGTTAAACTGATATGGCCCGAAACTAGCGGACTTCAATTGATATGGCCCGAAACAGGCGAACTCAACTGGCAAAACCTCCCATTGGTGAACACCACATGAATTGCACAATTGGCTGGTACAACTCCCGTATCAAGCTAGATGGAAAGATCAAAGTACCTGTTTTTGAAGACACACAAGGACCTGACCCAGGTGGCAAAGGCCCCTATTGTTGCCCAAGGTCCCAGGACCTGATCCAGCAATCAATCCGCCCCTTTAGTCAGCCAGTCCGTCAGTTTTGGCGGTATACGAACCTTATCACGCTACCAGTGCCACCTGAAGCGTATCCACGGTGCTATTTCCAGAAAACGGTCACCAAAGTGGCGGATTTAATTTTGCAAGCCCCGTTAGATCACCTCCCCCCTCGCAATTACAATAGACAGCCGTGCCAATATGCACCCACTGCAACTGGGGCGTGTCTGGGAATCTGTTCCTGGGTCCAGATCCACGACAATTGACGCAGGGTAGTGGTAGATGACTCATTGGACTGTGGCATGCATGTTGCAACCGTACCAATTCGGCCGAAGGTGGGGACACAATCTGAGGGGAGAGGCGCTATCTACCTCACAATGTGAAAAATTTGCCATCAAGTGATTCATCCACTGGCATCAAATAGGCAGTTTCGGGCCTAAAACGAGTTTTCGCTGACCACCGAGCTCACTATTGCAGGCCTGTTGCAGGCCTGTTGCAGACGATGATGCAGAATGGGAGGGTTGGTAGAGCATGGATTGAAGAAAGTAGAGTCATATCCGCGTTATCGCCGATGGTGCGCACTGGGGTGCAATTCGTAAATGTACATGGCTGAGGCCAGAGCCACATGGCCCTTTGGTTAACCAGACACCATGAAAAATTTGCCTTCAAGCTGGTGGATGCAAAAGTATAAAGGGACGTAGTTTCTGCCTCTTTATCGTCATTAAAAACTACTCAGTTCTAACATGCAATTGAAATCGATATATCACTTCACGGTGACTTTGGCTGTTGCAGCCACGGTGCAAGCTTCCACCATACCTTTGGACACTCCGCAAGAGAAGATCAAGCCCTACGATGTCGGCCTTGACGACATGGGAAGGCCGCAGTACGACTTCACCAGGACCAGAGACTCCTCGTCCGAGGACGCTGAAACCTTGGTGTCCTCGCTTACCCTGGATTCGGCTTCCGCCAGCTCAGTTTCGTCCGCATTGTCATCTTCCGCTTTGACCTCGTCCACTTTGACCTTGTCCACTTTGACCTCGTCCACTTTGACCTCGTCCACTTTATCATCTTCTGCATCTTCTTCCTCCGCATCTTCTTCCAGGCTGAGCTCGTCCAGCGGCTTTGCCATGCAACAAGATGTATCTGGGTTTATAATAGCGTCGGGCCTTTTGGTCCAGTACATTCTTTTATAGGCTTCCAGGCCTGTTGATGCATATCTATTAAATAATTATAATTGACAATTCTAATTAATCGGTGTAGTTCTGGGGTCCTGTAAATTGATCAAGAAACCCGGGAAAGAACATGACAGGTGTGGTGCATGGAGTCTTTCAGAAGCGGTTTTCTAGTGGTAGAGCTGCATGTTTTCCCAATTGCCAAATACACTTTAAAATGAGAATAAGGACAAACCGGTGACCTATCCTTCAATTGAGTAATAATTGACCGTATGGACCCAGAAGCTGCTACCGGGTCCATGCCAATCAGACATATCAGGGTTCTACGTTAGGAGCCAAAAGTCCTTTGATAGCACCTTCCACGTACATCCTGCATATACTCCAAGATACTTGGATGGAAAATGTCGTGCTGGCCTGGCACCATCTTGAAGCCAGCAACTATAGCCACTCAAAGTGGCAATTGTGCGGTCCAGTGCACCAATCGCAGAACATACTGGCTCAAAGTTACCCCAAATGCTCGCTTCCGCCCTAAAACTATTTGCATGCCATTTCTCAAGATGCATTTTTCACTAGACTTTTCATTTTTCAGTGACATCTTTCGGTGTTCGTGGTCGTGGGAAATAGACCCACCACGTATCAAGTCCCCAGAACTAGCCAGCCTAGGTGGTATGTCTATCTGAGTTCTGCGCCATCGGTTGCAAATATCCCTTTTCAGACATGGCCCCATCGACGTGGGGTCAGACGTCAGACATGGCCTGTACCGGCCCGGTAGCTCCTTGTCGCCGTAAATGTCGGGGTCGCGCGATGTCGTATTATGAATCATTTCTTGGGCGACAGTGAAATTTGTGTATATTACCCCAACTTATTCACTTCACTTCTTTCCACCCATCTCCATCATACATCTAATGTTGAGAAGTCAAAGTTTAGGACGCGCCTTGCAGGCCAGCGTATCCAGACAGGCCGTGAGAACCAAGGTGTCCAGTTCCACCTCGGCATTGGCCTACAAGCACTTGCACCGTAACCAGAAGAGACCACCATTACCCACGTTGGACACCCCCAACTGGTCAGCAGATGCCGCCGTGTCTTCGATTTTGTACGAAACACCAGTGCCATCCAAGGCCCCCCGCAAGCAACACGTGTTGAACTGCTTGGTGCAGAACGAGCCGGGTGTGTTGAGTTCGGTTTCCGGTACCTTGGCCGCCAGGGGTTTCAATATCGACTCTTTGGTGGTATGCAACACCGAAGTCAAGGACTTGTCCCGTATGACCATCGTGTTGAAGGGCCAGGACGCCGTGATCGAGCAAGCCCGTCGTCAAATCGAGGACTTGGTGCCAGTTTACGCGGTGTTGGACTACACCAACGCTGAGATCATCAAGCGTGAGTTGTTGTTGGCCAGAGTGTCTTTGTTGGGACCCGAATACTTCCAAGAGTTGATTGCCACCCACAAGTTGCACACCGACGATGGAGCCTCCATCCCAGACTTGACTGCCGCCGACTCCGCCTACCACCCAAACAACTTGGCTCCTTCCGAGGCCTTGAGACAGAAGCACATCCACTTGGACCACATCTCCACCATCACCGAGAAGTTCGGCGGTCGTATCGTCGATATTTCTGACAGAAACGTTATCATCGAGTTGAGTGCTAAGCCCTCCAGAATCTCCTCCTACATCCAATTGTTACAGCCATTTGGTATTTTGGAGATCGCCCGTTCCGGTATGATGGCCTTGCCAAGAACCCCATTGAGCAACGTGATCGAAGAGGACGAGGATGCCATTGATGCTGCTGATATCGTCGATGCCTCCCAGCTTCCTCCAGGTTAGTCCTGCCAACCCCCGGTCTGGGCCCGAGACCAACAATAGCACACGCGACTTGCCCTGGGGCGAAGAGCTTGGGAATCGGTGCTGAAGACAAACCCATCGAAGCACAGCTTGGAAAACTAGACAAGCCAGAAAACCAGACAGCTAGGCTAAATAGCTAGGACGGCCAAATAGCTAGGATGGCTAAATAGCTAGGACGGCCAGACAGTTCAGCTAGGCAGCTAGCAGATGGTGACGGCCATCCCACCGAAGTCTGGCTACTGCCACCGGGAATTGCCCCTACAGAACCCCTCAGGCACCAGGCGCCCGGCGCCAATGCGCCCGGCACCGGCCTACAGGCCCACGCCTCGAGGACTGTCGTCGCTATCCTTCCCCACTGGAGGGTCTCACCGGCCACACCTCACCACCCAGCCTGGTCCCTCCGCTTCCGGCTTCTGCTTCGAACAGGCCCCCCCTTCAGCCTACCTCTTCTACCGCTTCATCACCCTAGCTACAGTCGCATTGCGCCTATCACCTTCTCGCTTATTGGCCCTACTGGTTCGTAATTAGATACTCATGCGCACGAAAATCTTTAACGGTGTAGAACGTTCTAACCAAGAATACGCCCTTTCCAGCGTGGGGCTCATGAAAATCTCATGCCGCAGATACGATGGCCCATGGCACATAGCCATGGCCCATAGTCATGGCCCTGGTGCGATCCCGTCACGCCCTCCATGCCTCCTGCCCTTTCCCTTCTGGCACGGTTGTTCTTGCTCTGTTGCTGCCACTTCAGCCCCAGGCCCCTGCACCGCTGCCATGGTCCCATGCCCCATGCCCCGTATGTACGCCT
Source organism: Suhomyces yuchorum (assembly GCA_030571845.1). NCBI lineage: Eukaryota > Fungi > Ascomycota > Pichiomycetes > Serinales > Debaryomycetaceae > Suhomyces > Suhomyces yuchorum. The sequence goes on along the minus strand of JAJLYW010000006.1, from coordinate 204,772 downwards.
CGGCCCTGTATTGACTATCCCGCAGTTTAGTGCTGCATCTGGTCTCCCCACCTGGTGGTCGCAAGGCTGCAGGTGATATAATCAACTTCTGCGCATCATCCTATTAGTTTCTTTCCGCCCATTAGGCACACCTTCCTTCACTTTCGCTAGACGCCCACCCACACCCGCTGGCCGTCTTGTCCATTGCCACCTTCCCCAGCAGCCACGGCCGTTCCTCCTCCCCAGCAGCCTGCGATCTTCCCGTCCTCTCCCGGCCCTGATCCGTGCTCCTCCCGGCTTGACACCCTCGCAGATTCACTCTTGTGATCACCCGCTCATCAGATATTTTTGGTAGTGCTTATATCTCTTCCGGGCTCCCAGTTCCCAGCTTGCGATTGTCAGTCACGGTCTCAGTCTTAGGCTCAGTCTTAGTCTCTGCTTCAACGTTATTGCCTTCGCTTCCTTGACTTCGTTGCAGGCACCCACCAAGTTCTTTCCATCGGTGCCGCTGCCATTCACGTCTGAACCCTCCCGACCCACCGCACCAGTCTGTCGTTCAAACCTCATTCCATGGAACACAAGGACCACGAAGACACCAGCCATGTGCTGCACAGCTCCAGCACCTCGGGTTCGGTCCCGTCTGCCCCTCCCACCCAGTATGTGTATGGGGTCAACTACTATGGTGCCAACGTCCAGGCCCCTCCTCATGGCGGCCCTATGCCCTACTACGGCTACGATGCCGCTGGTGACCAGCGGCACAATCCTTCAGCCATGTTAAACCACTCACAGCAACCTCAAAATGCTCCGCCCGTAGGTCCTCCTCAGAACCACTCCATGCCCCCCCACTATCACGGCCAGGCCCAGGGACCAGGCCAGGCCATCTCCGGCCAAGCCATGGCCCCCGGCCCAGCCATAGCGCATGGCCAGCCCTTGGGTCCCGGCCAACCAATGGGTCCCGGCCAGCCCATGGGACCGGGCCAGCCTATTGCCCACCACCCGGGGCCTGCACCAGGCCCAGTTCACCATGCACTCAGCTCTCAGACTTCGGGCCCTTCTATAAGCCACTTGAGCTCCAGTATTCATGAGTACCACAACGGCCAAATTCCCCCGCAACAATCAACCAATGGCTATCCGGTAGGAAATCACCCAATAGTGGTAGACCATCTGCATTCTAAAAAGCCCAACTCTTCTTCAAAAGTGTTGAATTCCCAACCCCGGAAACGGGCGTTAACTGCATGCGATACTTGTCGCATAAGAAAGATCAAATGTGACAACGATCGCCCAAGGTGTGGTTCCTGTGTCAAAAATGGAAACCTCAACTGCCATTACCGGACTGATGATGCCAAGGAAGCTTCTAACTCCGATATCACCTCCACAAACATCTTGAATAAACTCAACGAATTGCTCAAAGATGTCCATGAAATCAAGAAAGCACACGGATTGGAAGAAGCAGAATCTGAATATGAATCAGATGCAAAGCGTCGGCGTCGTGATGAAGAACGCTACTTCTTCGACAGTTGTATCTGGGATATGTCCGTCACATCCATCTTAAAGTGGCGTTATTTTTCCAAATGTTTGAACGAACCTGCCTCTTCAATTGATGAGGTTATCGGTGAATTGGTTAAGTCGTATAATTCCAATTCTCTTCCTCAGGAAAGGCAATCGTTAGAAACCAAAATAAAAATTTCACATGCCCTTGAAGAACTTCTTGAATCACATTTCCATAATTTTGTCAATTCGTTTTTCATAAATTGTCATACTAAGGTTCCTGTTCTAGATGTGCTTGACTTGATCGAATCAATTGAAATTTATAGATCAATTAAAGCATATGATCCAAAAATTACATTCACAAAAATCCTTGAGATATATGAAGAGAAATATCAAGACTCTGATGAATTTCCTCAATTATATTACGATACACTCAAAGCAAACAATTTCGAGGACACCGACTTTCGTCGTCGGGCATTTCATTGCTTATGTGAATCTATTCCAGTTTTGATTATGGTATGTGCTTTGGGAGCAATTGCAACCCCAATTCAGCTTGACAATCTTTCAAAATTCGAGTCATCAGTTGAAGAGGGAGATAGCTTTGAATTGGGATCCTTCAGCGATTCGAAAAGCAAGATTCCCGAAGGACTACCTAGTTCTAGATTGGGACTTGCGTATGCACTTGTGAACTACGCAAAATTAGTATCCACAGCCTATCCAGTCACTTTGAAAACGAGTTCAATACAAGAGATAGTTTTCAACTTACTTCTAAGTCAATTCTATCTTTATTGTTTGAAACCTTTACCTGCATATCGGTCCATCTCTTCAGCTTGTCAAAGCATGATGTACTACTTGGAAATAAAAAAAAATAGAAGTATAATCGCCGATACCAATCATGAGATTGATAGCGATGAAAAAGAGATTGTGGATCGTTTGTTTTGGACTTGCTTGAAGCTTGAATGTGAATTGAGAGTAGAGCTCTCACCCTACGTTCCTATTTCTGGTATTACTCAAGTTGTACCTCCCACATCATTTCCGAAAATTGCAGATCCCATTGCGTCAGACTTCAGAAGCCATCATAGTGAAGCCAGTTTAAAATTGGCCAGCAAATATTATGATGAGCATTCGTGGTACTATTTCTTGACTGAAATTGCAGTAAGAAAGGTTGATAATAAGATGTTCGATGAGTTACATTCTCATGATTCAGTACTTCAACATGTTTGGGACCAAGATACATTCTATGAAGATACCATTTGGGTAAGTTTCATCAAATACTTGAATCAGTACAATGGAATCATTAACTCCTTAAGTCCCAACATCAGAAATTTTGTATTACAAGAGATTGATGTGGAACAAATTTATAAAAGGATGAAGAAGAAAAAGGAAAATAAAGTGAAGAGTCCATCACCTTCGGACTTTGATATTTTAGATAAACTAGATGATTTTCTTGTGGATGATGATTTGTTATTGCGGGCACAATCTGAATCGATCATGTACATTAAAACCAGAATCATTACTTCCAAACTATTATTATTTCGTCCAATTATCTACTTGATTTTGGAAGATCGCATAGACTTTCTTGAGCTATTAGGTGCTGCAATGGCAGTTATGAAATCAACGGAAATGGAGGGCTCCCTCAAATCATTTGACACTCTGAGTTTGGTAATTTTTTCAGCCAGCAGTGAATCCAATCCTAGTGAAGTAGGAGGAATGGATTACTATAATTTGCTACAGGCACCAATGTTTTATCAAAAGCAATATCCAGATGAGGATTTCACCAATGATATTGAATACATCAGTCAAGAGGAAGAGTCCAAGGAAGGAAGCATGGCAGATACTAATGAATTTAGACTCAAGAATCCACCATTAACCAAATCCAGAATCCTCAGAGTATTTGTTCAACATTTAATATCAATTCCGAAATTGTTAATCCCAAAGATTGGTGCACATAGACACCCGGGACTGTGGTATTATTTACGTAACTTGTTTATTGGTAACGTGTACCAGTTCATGTTATACATGAAAATTCAAGATATGGTTCGGGCAGCCATGTCAGATACAAAATTCCAGCATTTTTTGACTTTATCCCCCGAAGTTTCGAATATAAATGAGATCATGGCAATGATCGATATGCTCATGCCCAAGCTGGGCATGATTGCTATGTTTGAGCATTCATTGATCATATTTTCATATTGGAAAGAAGAGAGTACAGATTGTCGAATTTACTATGATTACATCAAGAAGTGCTTGGAGAAATTATAATATCAAGGTATATGTCCTTTCATTGTATGAGTATTAATATTAATTTACATCAATAACATGACAAAAGTTAGATTTCCCTACCGATAAGTCACGTAAGGTTTGAGCATCTGCACTTCAGCCATGTCTCTGTCAAAATGTAAATGTCGGCATATCGCGCACGGCTATGTCCGATCTGATAACCCAATCTCCGATGTCGCATATACGGCCTAGTAGAAAATAATAAATACTGAAACGTACCACCCAAAACCAACAAGTCCATTGCTCTGAGAGATGAACAACTACAGGATCACTATGGATAGCGAGTTAAGGAACAGTGACTATGAAATTAAGGAACAGGACCGGTTTCTCCCCATTGCTAACGGTATGCTAGGACTTGGAACTCAGGGTGCACCCCAGTCAGGAAGATCATAACTAACCATCTAGTTGGAAGGGTGATGAAAAAAGCGTTGCCGCCGTATGCTAAGCTCTCCAGAGAGTCCAAAGAATGCATACAGGAGAGTGTTAGTGAGTTCATTTCGTTCATCACCAGTCAGGCAGCAGATAAATGTAAGATTGAGAAGCGAAAGACCCTTAATGGAGAAGATATCTTGTGGGCAATGTACACATTGGGATTCGAGAATTATGCAGAGACTTTAAAAATATATTTGGCAAAATACAGAGAAGTACGTACTGGGTCAATTCATTAATGTATCATACTAACCATCAGTTTGAAATTTTAGAGACCGAACGAAAGCCCCAAAAGAGAAAAAGATCACAGAAGGCCAATAAAGCAGATGAATACGACGGATATTCCTTCAATGAAAACTACTCCTACAATGATAGCGAAGAAAGTCTGGAGGCAGGTCTTAGTAGATCTCCAGACGACATTGAACTCAAGAGTCAATTTGGAGGAGGTCCTGGAAGACAATTTGAATATGAAGGAGACAAGAGATATCTTGATCCAGTAGGGGGAATCATGGGAGATGGAATAGATATGGGGGAATTTGTGCTTGAGTCCGAAAAAGCTTACGAGTGATGTACTATTATTATGAACGAGATTTCAGACAAGTTTGCTTAGAGGAAGGGATACATAACAAAAAGTACTGTAACAGATTGAAAATACCACATACGAGGATTGGGAGCTTGAGTGATCGTGACTAGACAATAAAAAGTATGATTTTCATAGCCATGGATAATGAATAGAGAAAGGATCAGGTTTTGTTCACGGAAAATTAAGTTGGTAAATTAGGTGACCTTATCTATTCTAGGACGAACAATCATACTATGAAAATTAACTCGATTGGGAACACCATCAAACAATTCCATACAGGAACAATATCCCGGATATATTTCAATGCAGAATGGATTAAAACAAACACAAAAATGTGACATTTTCTTCCATAATTTAAAAGTTAGCTCATTTTTCTGTCAGTTGAACTGCACCGATATCAACTTCAGGTGGCTGTTTCTATCTACAAGAGCATCGAGAATCGAACCTGAGAGTTGAAAAGGACTTGCATCTCAACTTGAAACAGAAAATATGGTTTTAGTGTGCTAGTAATTATTCTTAGTGTAATGGGTAAAAATTTGTTTAAAACTGTAGTCGTATGGTTTCATATATGGGTCCATTTCCATGGAAGGGTCCCTGCACTAATTAAGAATCAGTATGGAAAGAAGATTAATGCCGGGTTAGACTTCACAGTTCGCTGCATAATTTTTAAGTGGATAGTTGTGAAATGGTAGAATTATTTACCAAGAATCTCCTGGTTCAAGATTTTGCTAGCTGGCCAGGCAGTGTTTCTGTAGCAAAGATAATTTCTGCTTCATGCCAGATCGGAAGGCGGGGCACATAAAATCACGGAAAACTTGCACAACAAAACGGTAGAACCCCTTATTCGATCTCAGAGAGCAGTGCTTGACGCGGAGATTGGACCACCGAAGTCTACATGAGCCAAAGGCCATATCACACCAGATATTTCACCACTTGTCCACCACCTTTCACCACGTTAACATCGCGTTTCCATTACCTCCATTGCGTCACTGACCTAAAAAGCTTAATGGCACCATCAATAGGTGCATGTCATGATGGTGGGTGACCGCCCAAAAATAGTCAATCCCCGAGGAATAACGCTTTTTAACTGTTTAGTGAGCGGTATTGAACCTCCAGGCTCAGCCAACCATGAAACCGCTTCCAATTCCAGCTGGTTACACACCACAACTCTAAGATCGCCTGCCCATTGGTGTAAAGTCCACATTTGTAGCACCAGACACCGATGATGCCATGTTTGCGTGGAGAGCCAGGCCATCGAAGGACCAGATGGCCCACGATGAGCAGCACGATGGCCCCATATTGGCTCCACTTACCACCAACGGTTCTGGTCTGGCCTTGGCCCAGTCGCCTAGAGTGCCTTTGGCACACCACCCCCTGACTAGACATATTTTTCAACACCAGGCAATTTTTCCGCATTGGGCGCAACGGTTTTGCCGCGACGCACCCTCACGCAAAGGCTCACCACAAAAAATACAATGGACTAAACCTGTAATACGAAGCAGGCCCGTTGGACGCGTTGTCCTGGTGTTTCTGGTGGAAATGTTCTGGACGATCGAGGCCAGAAAGATTGGCACCAGGCTGCAGCCAGCGGAGAATTAGATGTGCGATCGTAGCTTAAAGGCACAGCAACCTTCGCCAGGTGGCAGTGGGAGCCAGGGGAAATCTTCTGGAGGGTACGGAAAATCCCTCTCCTCCACCATTCCCGGTCCGTTTTCGCCCTCCGACAATACCAAGAAAGGCACGGTATAGTTATGAGGGCCCGTAATTCACCGGCATCTCAAACACACATGAATGCAGCAGAAAAGGAATGTACAGCAGCGAGCAGGGGAAGGGGCCCACCACAGGCACCGACAACGGCAGAGCTCACAAAGCTCCCAGACCTACCACCTGGCAGTGCCAGCAAAACTGATGGTGGTGCTAGAGCTGCCATAAATAGCCTAGGGCCGCAACTGCACTGGCTGACAGCGAAAGACCGAGCAGGCGAGGTCCAAGGGAACTCCCCGTTGCTCACGTCACCACCGCCCAATGCCATGGCCCTTGGAGCACGGCATTGTTTATCCAAGGCACGGCATAACACTGCCATGCACGTTCCATGCCGCTCAACAATAGCGACCGCGGTGGTGACAAATCCTTCACCATCCACACTCGCTATAGGGGCTGCGGGTAACATGGCCTTGCACCACAGGCGAACCACTGGTGTAGTTGTCGGTGGGGCTGCCAGTGTAGCTCAATGCTGTGGCGGTGGCGATATCCACGCCGTGGAGTGGCCAACCTCAGTAGATGTTGGCCAGCACCAACCGCAATTACCGCCGCAACCGCCAGAACCACTACCGCCAGAACCACCAACAGCCACAACCGCCAATGGGCCAAAACCCCATTAGCCCACACACTGAACGGAGGCCATAGGGCCACAGCCTCGCCTTCGCTCCGCCAGAGCGTCGGTTCTCCCACCTGGTGATCTCAACTGCAAAATAGAGCAGTGGGACAATTTCATCTGATTTTCCTGCCCCAGCCTCGAACCTCCGGTGGCCAACTGCCACCTCCGGCCACCAACCCCAGCCCAGCCGTGCCCCCCAAACCCTCCACACCAGCACCTCAGCCCAGAACTCACACCCATCCCTACCCCTCCCCCATACCCCCGGTTCCACGGTGCTACATGGTGTGGTGATGATTCGGTTCATCTGCTGCGCTCCAGAATAAACTTCCATATCGGGGATTATTTTTTGATGCGTCCTAAATTACTACAATCTCGTGCTCTCCAATGGCCCATGCAACAGACACTGGCAGTCGGGCAAAGCGACGTGCTCCTCAGCCTTCCGTCAACCTTTTGCGTTTCATCCCCTCTGGAAACACCCCAGCCCTTGCAGCCCTCCATCGTGAGGCGTTCGCTCACCGGCCCCTGCCAACCCCAACGGTAGCCCCTGTAGTCTTAGTGGTGAAAACTGGCCGCGCGCACGCCTTTCTCGTCTGGACTCAAACTATTCACCCACATCCAGCGTTGGAATCTTGTGTGAAATCTACTAGAATCATCTTCCTTTTCGCCTTCTGCCCCGACCTTCGTTTGGCGTCACCCCCACCCGTAACTGCCTGCTCCACCTGCCCTCCCGCTCCGCTCCTGCGTTCCCGCCCCTTGCCCCTGTCCGGGTCCATCCATCATGATCAAATCGTTCAGAAAGAGCAAAAGACTGTCGAACTCCTCGGGGTCCCCCAAACATTCCATATCCCGGGTGACCTCGTCGCAATCATCGCCCGGCGGTCCAATGGACCCCATTCTCCAGACCCCTAAAAAGGTCATCAAGGCGCTCTACGACTACGACCCACAAGGCCCTGGCGAATTGAAATTCTCCAAGGGCGACTTCTTCCATGTGCTTACCGAGGACGACGACACAAACTCCAACGATAACTCCAATGGCTGGTACGAAGCAACAAACCCCATGACCCACGCCCGCGGAATGGTCCCTATATCGTACTTCGAAGTATTCAACCGCTCCAGACCCGTTACCCAAGAGTCTCACCCCACCCCAGCCACAACAATCACCCCAGCTAAGCAAAACAGAAACTCCAACCAGACGCTTTATGCCGTGACGTTGTTCCAGTTCAAGGCTGAACGTGAGGACGAATTGGATATCAACCCCGGTGAAAACTTGATTATTTGTGCTCATCATGACCATGAATGGTTTATTGCAAAACCTATCAATCGCTTGGGTGGTCCAGGCTTGGTTCCGGTCTCCTACGTCAAGATCGTTGACTTGCTCAATCCCACTGGCGGACAGAACATGAACACTCCTCACACTCAAGAAGAAATTGTGCGGGCTATAGATAACTTCAGAATTCCAACAGTGGAACAATGGAAGGACCAAACAGCAAAATACCAGGCCTCAACTATACCGCTTGGCTCCATCACAAATACATCCAACCCTCCAGTTTCGTCCAATACGCAATTTTTCGAGGGCAATACCTCCTCAAACCGCTCATCATTATCATCATCTAACACAACCATCTTGGAGGCAGGAGTTGACTCCTACCAATTGGACCATGGTCGCTATCAATATTTGATCATAGCGCGTTTATCCAACGGTAAGATACGTTATTTGTATCGTTTCTACCAAGATTTCTATGATCTACAAGTCAGATTATTGGAATTATTTCCTTTCGAAGCCGGAAAAATTGAAAATTCACGCCGTATCATCCCATCTATTCCTGGACCTTTGATCAATGTCAATGACAGCATTTCCAAATTAAGAAGAGAGAAGTTGGATTACTACTTGCGAAATTTGATCGCATTACCAGTCCATATATCTCGCTCAGAGGACGTGTTGAAGTTGTTCGAGGTATTGGAAAATGGGTTCGATAAGGAGTTCTCCGACGATGGTGCCAACATAAAACGTTCTTCAAAGCCAATAAGTCAGCAATCGAATTATCAACAGGATAGGATGTCCCAATATTCAAACTTCCACCAAGGACAGAATCCTAGCAGAAATTCCAATACTCCACCATCCTCTGAGGGCCGTTCACGTTCATCATCCACCAGCAATCTATTAACCACCACATCCGACGTCAAGCAGACCAAGGTCAAAGTCAAGTTCTACTTCCAAGACGACATCTTTGTCTTGCTTCTTCCAAGTAATTTACGTTTGCAAGACTTGAAGACCAAATTGCACAAACGGTTGAACTTGGATCAGGAGGAAGCCAGCGATGGCTCCGAGATCCAATTGTTCCTCAAGAATGACTACGAAGACTTCATCCACGAAAATGACATAGTAAATGACGACTTCTCAGACATACATCGCCAACGCTTGAAGGAGTTTGAGGTGGATGACGATTCAAAGTTCCACGAGGTGTTGTTCGATAAGTGCAAGTTGGTGATCCTAGTCTAAGATAAATTAGGTATTGTAAAATAAGGAATCCATAATCCATAGACCATTGTATTATTGTAATAATGTAACTTAGTATATTTTGAGAAACCTGCAACTAAACCAAAGCCCCTCCCAAAAACAACTTTTACCAACTTCCTGAATCGTTTCCTGCTAGTACCAACCTACAGCTCGTTAATGGACGTGCTAGTATTATATACAACTAGCATAACTGGGCTTTATCAATAACCTGCTAAAGTTTTGCTTCGTTCTGAAGAATCTCACTGGAGTCCGAAACACACTCGATTCTCACTGGAATCTTATCAGCCTATTCGCGTCTCCCAAGTAAAAACATCCCCAATTTACACTCATCAAAACAATAAACTACACTAGCTGTGGAAGGATGCCTTCACGTGAAGGAAACATCAGGCAGCCTAAAGACACTTCGTTTCTCAAGCGGTTGGTCTCGGGGATTCGGACCGTGAACATACTACCGTGGGGCGCTTCCCATTCGAATCCTGGATTGCAGGAGTTAAACCAAAGAGCAGCAGCAGAGCCCATTTCGGCCACTACGAAACATTCTAGAAGACTGGATTCCAGCAATATCAGCAAAAAGAATGCAAAGGTCCATAATCCCAAGAGAAGCACCAGATCTCGCAATGGAGGCAATTCCTCTAATGGAGGCATTACCAAACCATCCAAGACTGTTCCCAATTTCGTACCTAGACACCCACCAAAATCAAGCAAACCAAGTGCATTTGCATTAAGAATAGCAGAAATTGTTAGAAGAGAGCAAGTGGAACAGCTGAAGCAAATAGGCGTGTCGAATAGACTTCAAGGACGCAATAACAGCTTTGACGCAAATACCACAAATTCCTTGAAAACCATTCCTTCTTCCATGATAAGGCTTGACATCCATAGAAGCTCTCTCTTTCCAGAATTTCGCCAAAAGTCACCTATAAATCAACATTTCCGGCAATCACCTCATCACTTGGAAGCTCATGAAAGTGGAAACCTCAACAAAAAAGCATCGGATGCAAGAAATAAACTCATAAATACTTCGAAGATTGGTGGTAATATGGTTATTATTTCAAATACGTCGCTTAGGGTTTTTCCATCCCTGTCCTCTGAATCTTCTGACGATGAAGAAGGGTCTAAAGGCAACCCGTTATCCATTCCCAGCACCAGAAGTGACTCTCCGAAGGAAAGTAGAGTGGTAGAAAGTAATGCAAAAGACACTTCACAACAGAACCATTCTACAGACCAACTTACCTTGAATTTTCCTTCAACAGAAGATCAACAATCCATGAGGCCAAGTCCTCTTTCATTATTTGTACCTGTCTCCGATGAAGAAGTATCTGATAGTAAACCCAGCAAAGATTTAACTCCAATACGCGGTGGCTCTTATGAAGTGAAATTTCTGTACAAGAAACAGAAAGGCACCAAGGCAATCAACTCTCAAGCTACCAAAAGCAATAAATCGGAAAATAATACTACACCGTCAAAGGCCGAGTTGCAAAAATTAAAAACCCGCCGTGCTTCTCTTGAAGATATGCAAAAAGCATCAACACAAAAGCGAAGGAAAAAGGTCGGATCAGTGGATATCAAAGACGATGGTTCAGAAGTTGATAGAGCGTCAAGGAAGAAAGCTTCAGGAGCAAGAGACTCGAAGAAAAAATATTTGGTACCAGACATCAGCTCATATTCAGGTGTAGATGAAAGATGTAACTTGAAGGAGCTCACAATCAGAGGAAATCAAGGAAAAAGTTCAGCAAATTCAGATGGTAAGAAAACTCCAAAATCGTCAAGGGAAGAAAACAGTTCTGAAACGAAATCTAGCACTAGCATCTCGCCAGAGGACAACATATTTAAGCGAGTGACAAGATCGATTACTAAGGATTCTCCTGAAAAGTACAAACCGATTGAAGTGATTCTGGATAGAGGTGCTAGATATGTTTCAAATAGTATAGTGAATCCGAATCAGTTAATAACAATTGAGACTACCGCAAAATTTGAATCTCATCAAGTGACTACCACGCTGAACACTGAAAAACAAAATCGTGCTGATCCTAAGGCCACTGTCTCAGAAGGAAATATTGACAAAAAGGATCTAAGCAAAAATGGTTCTGTTTCTAATTCAAATTTGATCATCGAAAAACAGATTCAAAGTGATCCAAGCAAAATTATTGAAGAAGAAGGAAACAAATCAAAACAAAACGGAATAAAACCTCGTACACCAAAGAATAAAAAGGTCCTTGACCATGCCTACAAAGCCAATAGAAATTTACCATCAGAAGAAAACAAATTCACTAGAATAACAAGATCCAAGACAAGTGACATAACAGTAGATGAGACAAATGCTGCTATAGATATCCAAATCCCAGAACAGCGGAACTATATCAATTCGAATAGTCCAAATTTTGGTTCAAACTTGCAGAATAATAACCAAGAAAAATCTAACGTAAAAAAGTCACCGACCGATTCACCAAAACCACATATGACACTTAATCAAGATAGTTCCACCCAAGGTGAAGCAAAGTCAAGGAAAGTGAAGAATAATCAGAAAAGAAAAAAGGCACTGGAACGTAAAATGAAACGTAATGAAATGAAAAAATCAAAGAAGGAAGTCAAAATAGTAACTGCCAACAGCGTTGAAAATTCCGTCTCCGGGGCCAATAGTAGAAGTGAGAATCGAATGTCGAGATTGTCAATTGCTCAAATCATTGAAAAGTCCAAAGAATTAAACTATAACGCCAAGTTTGAGTTGGAGAATGTTCTTACTAAGAAACCCAAAGAAAAAGTAGAAATTGATCCGAAAGATTACGATCTTTCAGAGACTCTGACTGTTCCCTCTATTCAATCGTCGCCAATGAATTCTCCTGGTAGAATACGAACATGAATTACTAAGAAAAAAGCCGACTACGGACTTGCAAATAATCTCGTGAAGAACATCTAGACCCTGGTAGTGGGAAGTATGTTGCCGAGGTTGCCTACTTAGTGTGGATACGATTAACTGATTTCTAATGTAATATGGGGTAATTGGTCTAGATGCAGTCCATCGATTCGTAAGCAAAAGCCACACAATTAGTACATCTCCACGTTCCCAAATTATTTAAAGCAACCTCCACAGCAACCCGAAGTACCCTGCAGCCTAATTTCCAAATGATTTCTCCAAAGTACTTTCCTAACTACTATTATGCTCTCAAGCAATTGAGCACGAACTCTGCATCTGAAGCTCCTCATGTAATCAACTTGTATTTGGATTACAATTGCTTGTTTAGTGCCAGACTCTTTAAGAAGTTACAGGATTCAGTCATCCCCAAACTTCATGAGAAACATCCCAACAAGTTTCAATTCGTCTTTGTCAACGTGGTACAGCCATGGCACTCCAATTCATTGTATCTCCACGAATTCTCATTAGTTGCTTCCAGCTTATTTGCTGAGAAGGTGCCGGAAGAAGCCTCTAAACGTTTCTGGGAACTTTCCAGAATACTTTTTGATAATGAAAAGAAGTTTTGGGACTCATCCAACATCGATTTGACCAGGAACCAAGTTTATGAACAGATCTACGATGTTGTCTCAGGATCGACTCAATTGCCATTCTCCAAGAATGAGATTTTGGACAAGTTGAACATCAAGGAAGACAAGGCTGACCCCAAGAACCCTGGTAACTCATCTACTGCTGCCATTAAGTATTTCACCAAGTACTTGCGTGGGGTCGGAGTTCACGTAACCCCAAGTGTGAGTGTTGACGGAATCGTCGATAATTCAATCTCTAGTGGATCTGAAATTGAAGAATTGATTCAAAATTTTGAGAGCCACTTATGAATTCTACTCTTTAGGTTTTAATTTAGTTAATAATATAATCAAATAATCTATTAATCTTCATCTTCATCGATTTGAGCATCCTCACCATCAGAGTCGGAATCATCCTCGAAGCCTCCAGCTTCCACAGTCATAACACTTTCACTGTGCTCACCCTGGTACTTTCTAGCCAATCTTGAGGCACGGCCATTCTTTTTAGCTTCGGCTCTAGCATCGGTTTGTACTTGTCTCAACTCATCACGGAAGGAGTTTCTGACGGATGGGTTTGTGAAGAGATCCCATAACTTTAATGCACCACTTACACCTCCAACAGTCAAGTTTCCGGCCACTTCAATGTCACCAGCAAACGAACAACTGAGGACGTTACCCACACCAAAGTCACGAGACAAAACCATAGATGGACCGGATGAGTTGTCAGTTGGACATTTCCAGATCTTAACGGATTTTTCACCCATAGCACTTGTCACCAATAAACCAGGAATATGAGCATTGATGTCCAAGGAAGAAATACCAGCATCATGTGCATGCAAAGTCCAGAGTGGCTTTTCAGTGTTTCTGACATCAAAACAGTAGATGTTACCGTTATCAGTTCCTACGTAGAAGATTTCAGGAACAGAGTGGTGGCCCCAACGGACGTTCTCAACTTCTTCACCTTGACCAACCTTGTAATTTCTGGTCATCTGGGACTCGTCAGAGATCTTGACGTCAGTGACAGCAGCAGTTCCATCGTAACCTCCGGTCAACAAGATGGTTGCTTCGGTAGGGTGCCATTGTGAGGAAGAGACCGTCTTGTTGTTGTGAACGTTTATCAACGAACGGACGGCAGTACCAGTGTTGAGATCCCACAACTTGATGGTGTGATCAGCAGAGGTGGATGCAAGTACCGATCTGTGTACCTTGTTATGAGTTAAAGATAACACAGCATCTGTGTGGTGAGTTGTGACATGGCCCTTGTTCTTCTTCTTCTTGTTCTTCTTCTTCAAGCCAGACATAGAGTTTTGCTGTGGTTCTCCAAGAATCATATCTGGGAATGCTTTGTCCATGCAATCGAGGTTCCATACTTCGATTTGGGGGTCGAAGGTACCAATTGCAGCGAAGTTACCGATATTCTTGTCATCGGGGGAAGCTTGGTTTGGCTTGTAATTTATCCATTCAACGGTCAACGGGAATGCGGGCAACATGATGTCGTGATGGACGTACAAGTTTGATTCTCTGACCAAACCCTTGGCCACGTCGGCGTCGAGCTTGTCTTCTTCTTCCTCTTCGGCACCAACTGGGGCACCAGCACCATCATCGTAAACGTACACATCCAAGTAGGAAATTTCGTCCTCGGTTCTGGTGGCCAAAACCAAGTTATCAGTTGGGTAGATTTGTGATTCTTTCTTCTCTTCTTGTGTGTCGAGTTCAGTTGGCAATGTTAAGTATGGGTCATTACCATCTTCTTCCTTGTGAAATTTGGCCTCGGTGTTGGACAAGCCAGGAAACATAGTGACCTCTTCTCCTTCGTCATCCACGTCGTTATCGTAGTTTTCCAAATCGTATTCCTTCAAGTCATCGTCGACTTCGATTTGATCTCTGAATTCAGCTTTTTCATCGGATTCTTCATCTTCTTCTGGTGCATCCTTCAACTCAAGACGGGCCATGGCATTGATTCTCTCCATTTCTTCGTCATTGAGCTCATAAGACTCAGGGAACTCGGAAGCATAGCCCCTAGGGACCCATGTACTAGAGGAAATCATTGATGGATATGATAGTCTTGCGATGGGGTGTAATTTTCAAAAATTTCTAGGTGATGAGCTAACCTGCATGTAGCCCAAATATACAGGTTGGCCAGGTTCAACATGTTAAGATAGTGGGAAGGTCAAGACTAGTGGTTACAGAGAATAGAAGTAGTAGCATTGGTCGAAGTATATATCAAGACTTCTTAGAAGTCAGTAAATTTTCGGAACTTGGGACTTTACCGATTTTTACCGATTTTGAATTTGGGTAAATTTTCGTTTACCAATTAGTCTGCGTAATGAAACTATTGGTTTTATGAATAATTACAATGGAGATTGGTACCTCCCAGTTAAGGAAATAGGATCTAGAGAATAAACCTTACTAGTCTTTCATTAAACTATTTGCTCGCTCTTAATTAGATTCAAATTCATCTTCCATGTTCTAGATAAAGATCAGGATCTCTATAACATCACCACACCGATACCACTGGTCTGGTCATTGACAACCTCCTTCGTTTCCTTATCGATACCGCCATGTACTGGAAGTGCACGGTAATTGAACAAGTAGTAATTAAGGAATCCATCACCACTTCCGAATTTCGCATCATTGATAAAGTAGGTATTATCCTGTGATGTCACACAGTTGAAAACATCGACATTGAATTGTTTGGATGTAATCAAGGCATCGGTAATTAAACTGTTCAAACGCTGCTTGTAGTTATCCTTTCCTGAAGATTCGGAACCATAGTAGTACAAATATGCAATACCCAATTCATTGTGGTCAGAGTTATCCAACACAGAAAATGGAAGTAAGTAGTATGAGAAGAAATCGGTAATCTTACCGTCTCCGTTTTCAACAACATAAGTCTTGATAACGTTTGATTTTCCACCGGCAGCTGATGGTCCACCCAACATCCAATGCTCGAATTCTTCGAGATCAAATAACTGGACAATATCGAACTTCTCCTGGAATTTGTTGAACAAGTCAAAGACTTGCTTCACGTCACCCTTCTCCATTAGTCTTAAACCCTCAGTGGACGTTGTGTTAGGCAAGGCATAATGCGCAGCCATTGCAGATTTGGTTTTGTCTGCTGGCAAGTGGGAAAATCCGACGTCATGAAGCTTTGTCCAGTTGATTGGACGATGGGTGTAACGACAAGTGGAAACTGGAGATGGCAAAACGATACCTGCAGTGTACAATGCTTGCCAAATATCCACCTTGTTAACTCTTCTAGTGATCTCCTTAATCAAAACAGGAGTGAGACGCTTAGAACGCAATTTCTTATGGATGCATAAAAAGTTGATTTCCACACTTGGAATCACACGGCCAGACTTGTTCATCTTCAATTGGATTGGGATGGCACCGATGAAGGCCACCAACTTACCGGTGTCTTTGACACGTACACCCACGTGCCAGTCCTTACGCCAGCCAGGAGGCATCAAGCCCCACTTGAAGAACTCATGGGAGTACTTGAATCTGAAGGTAGCGTCACGGTCTTCGACGTAATGCTCGTATAAGAGCTGGTAGAGCTCTTCCACCTCGGCGTCGGACTGCAAATCGACATTACTCCACTCAAACCCTTCGATCAAGGGCAAGGGGCTGTCCGGAATATCTGCTGGAGTCAACTTGGAATTAATTGGTCCCTCAGAGTCGACCTTTTCGTCAAGACTTGGGACCGGCTGGGTCTTCCAGAACTTGTGATCTTTCATCTGTTTTTGTTGGGTTTCGTTGAGTTGTGCTCCCAGGGCGAGGAGCTTCAAAAGCTCCTCAATCGACTTGGAATTGGGTTGGTCTTTCTGTCCCGACATGTTCCTGATATCCGTTGAGGTGATCAAGTTAATTGATAATTTTTAGCGCGGGTGGTAATTGCTCACCAAACTGGCAAATCTAATAAGGTGAGGTACAGATTGATTTCGAGTACCAACAGGAGATAAGGGAACCACACTCAAGAGGTGGCTTCAATCAGTACTTTATAAATAAGTCCACTTACAACCAGTGCCATACCAAGTGTGTCAACAGCGATCTGGTCTTCAAATCAATAGGACAACATGGTGCTTAAGAATTCCAAATGGGACAAGAAGGCGAAACATCAGTTTATGAAAAAACATGGGATTAATGGCCCCAAGAAGGATACAACGCCCAGGGCAAAGTGGAGTTCCAAAAACAAGGATGCTACCCGCAATCCTGGACGTATCGTTCTTGAGGATTCGGATAGTGAATGGGATTCCGAAACCGATGATGCATTACTCAACCACTTTTATCCCCAGCTAGGCGAGAGTGAGTTGACCAGAGAACAGAAGCTAAAGATCAAACAGCAGATTTTGGCCCAAATGGACAAAGAAGACCAAGAGAAGGAAGATGGCACCGAAGAACCCAACACTGAGGAAGTCGAGATTGATGGAATTTACTTGGGATCGAAGGAGAATCAAGATAAGGAAATAAGTTCCGAAGGCCCACAGACGATTAACTTGCGTGAGATATTGGCCGCATCCAACAGCTCAGGCAAAACCCGTAAGGTTCTCAAGGCGAAAATGTCAGATAACTTTCTTGAGGAGTATGGAATTGATAGCTACCGGTCTATAACGAAGGACAAGGACGACTACAATGAGTTGTACAATAAGAAACATCCACAAAATTTGATGGACTATTCTGCAGGTGAGTTGGACGGATATGTGATAGGAGAATCCATGAGCGACCGTCACAAGAAACCAGAGGTAAAGATATTATCGGAACAAGAAATTCAAGAGAACCAAAAGCGAGATGTCAAAGCTAAACAGAGCCAGATGTATGACGACATTCGAAGTAAGTTCTCCAAGCAGCCCCAATCTCGGGCACAAGTGATAGAAATCGATACTTCAGATAATAATAATGCCAACCATGTATTGGCTTTGAACAACAGAATTGCAGCATCCACCGATAGTAACACAAAATACGATATAGATGATGATTTGGACTACTTGTTGGGAACCTCCACCAAAAGATCGGGTCCGGAACCCATCGTTCAAGCAGCTCCCCTTCTGGACTTATTAGAGAATCTCACCATTGAACGCTCACAAAAAAAGGAACCCATCAAGGCGTACAAAAATGCCCCCAAAGATGACGACCAGTTCTTAAATGACATTTTGGGTTAGATGCCAATTCCTGAAAGTTGATCAACCCTCAACCTATAGAAGTGAAAATTCACGTATCAATATCTCGAAGAGCTCTCAGACTGCATTGATAATTAGAACGATAAGAAGCAATCACGTTGTGATCAAATATATCCATCAAATGACCCTCTCATACTTAAAAAGGATAAGTAGTATATTGTGGGCTCTGTTTCGCTACCATAGCTATATCTAGTTGCGACACTCCACTGAATTCCCAGTGACGATTCCAGTAGCAACCCGTGGCTGTACTAAAACTTCGCCAAAATAGCAGATTTCTCCTACATGCTATTTATGGTCAGTTTCCCCAGTAATATCGAAACTGATAATTTCGCAATTAAACTGTAGATCTTTCCACCATATTTCGCATCAATTAATTCTAGATTATTAAGCATGAGCGGTGCCACTATCTTGGGGAATGGCCAGCCCATGATGGAACTCTCCGATAAGGACCAAGAAGCAATCTCATGGTTCGACAAGGCCATTGACAAAGAGTCACATGGTATGATGTCTGATGCGGTGGAGTACTATCGGAAGGCGTACAAAATCAATGAACGTGTGGATGCCTTGTACAGAGCCAAAGAAGATGCCAACAGAGCGGATCGGATGAAGACCGAGGGAGAACGGGCAGTTCGGAGACTAGATGAGAATCTCATCAAAAGGATCAATGTGGAAAAGCTCCTTTTGCTGTATAGGGATGTTGAAGCTTCGGCCCCAAACCCCTATGACAACGATGGTGATGAGTTGACCATCAAGTTCGCCAATTTGGGATCCGATAACCACGAAGAAATTGCGGATTTGAAGCCGGTGTCACCGTTAGTCCATTTGCCCAACGATATCTGGATGCATATTCTCGAAATCTTACTTGTTACCTCACCAGAAGCATGGTTTAGTCTTTCCATTACCTGCAAAAAATTTGCTTATCTAGGATTGGGTACAAGCGACTTGTGGAGGAAGTTGTGCTACTTGGTATATCCCATGCAAGTGTACGAAGAGAACAAGATGGTCACCGATAGGTTGGGTGTGGGCGAGGAAATTGAAGACTCGGATTTGCCTATCCCTTTGGACCAGTTGAAAATTCTTCCTCAGTACAACAATTCATGGAAGCAAATGCTCAACAACAGAACGTTCATCAAGTTTCTTGGATGCTACATCAGTGTGATCGATTACTACAGTGAAGGTAGCAAGGCGGAATTTTCCAATAGTTGGAACAACCCAGTGAGAATCATCACGTACTATAGATATTTACGTTTCTATCCAGATGGAACGTGTGTTAAGGTCCTTACAGCTTTGGAACCAGCCAAAGTGATTCCATTCTTGCTGAGACACAGCAAGAGCATCGGCGGGACCGTCGACTCGACAGGCAAGCATCAAACAAAAGATAGCCAGGCAATATTCCATGGTAGGTGGACGGTTTCGGCCGATGGCGAGATCCATATTGTGATAGAAAATGGTTCGGTGCCGTATTATGTTTTTCATTACCACTACCAAATTAAATCATTGGGCCGTTTCAAGCACAATAAAATGTCCTGGATTCGATACTATGGAATAAAAAAGTCGGGAAATGAGGATGAAGGTGAAGAATCTCCCTTTGCCATTAGAAATGAAAAGCCTTTCAAGTTTCTGAGAGTTAGAAGCTACACCACCACCAATTGAGCAAGTCTCAAATCATTCCACAAACGTTTACTTCAAATCAACCTATTCTGTGCTAAAAGCAGACAACTAGACCTCTCAATTCGTTATTGAGTATCCATTGCCATTGGCTTACATGATATAATCAAGTCATACCACGGCTAATTACAGATCACAATTTATAAGTGTAAATAAATCCCATTAAATAATAATGTCTGTTCCTGAATTGTTAATCCATTTATCTTGGTATTCTTCTACCATGTTGTTGATAATTTAAGAATAACTCTGCATGAAAAAAACTAAAGACTAGTCTTAATTTGACTCCAATAGACAAGTCTAATCATGCTATCTTCACTGCTCCAACTGAGCGAAGAGAATTTATAAAGGGTTGCAATTATGTTACACGAAAGATGGCGCTGGATTCATCGAGAAAAAAGCGACAGAAAATAATTCTACGAGAATTGTTGAAACAGAAATTCTCCATGTCTTTGAACAATCGGAATTTTCATGTCAATTCATGCCGCTAGATTGTAGTTCATGCTTAAACTTCATTTTACTTCCCCAGAGTTTCATCCCTCCTAGTGCTCGTCGCGCATAATTCTCAGACCGGAGGCGTAAACTTCCGCACCACTCTGTAAATTTTTTCACATCGTTGAAAATTTGTTAAATCATTATCCGGTAGATACCAACCAAGATGTCACGTTTCTTCGTATCTGGTTACAGCTCCGATTCATCCTCTGAAGAAGAGGACTTGTTGAGTTCTTCTGAAGAAGAAGTTCTCTCCGAAGAATCCACCGATTCCGAGTTCGCCAATGATTCTGACTCCGATGAGTCTGATTCAGACTCAGACGTGCCAACTGGTCCTTCTTACTTCTTGAAAAAGAGCTTCATGAAGGGCTCTGGAGGTGACAGTGACAGTGACAGTGAAGACGAAGGCAGAAAAGTGGTTAAGTCCGCCAAAGACAAGTTATTGGACGATATTCGCGAGTGTATTGAATCTATCAATGTTGCCAAACGTAACAACACCTGGACCACCGTGGTTACTGAATTCGACAAATTGAACCGTCTTATTTCCAGATCTAGTCAACAAGGTTTCGGTACTCCAAACATTTACATCAAGTGCTTGGGTGGTTTAGAAGACTACATCAATGCTACTATCGAAAATGAAAAATCCGAAAAGACTTTGAATTCCGAAGAAGCCAGAGCTGTTAACACCGCCAGACAAAGATTGAAGAAGCAAGTCAAGGAACAACAAGTCTTCTACGACTTGTTTAGACAACAACCAGAATTATTCGACTCCGAGGAACCATTGAACCTTCCAAGCTCCAACAAAGATCAAGATGGTGACTCCAATGCTGCCAGATCTTTGAGTCCAGTGTTCAACACCTTGAAGCAAGTTGCTGAATCTCGTGGTAAGAAGAACATCGATAAATATGAACAAATTCAAACCTTGGAGGAATTGTTACAATCTGCCAACAAGAACAACACTTTCGAATTGATTTGTATCTACCAAATGTTGTTGTCTGTCAGATTCGACGCCTCATCCAATCAAGCATTCATGCCTTTGGATTTGTGGAAGCAACAAGAGTCTGATCTCAATTCATTCTTCGACTTATTGGAGACCAACATCAAGAGTTACCAACTTTCAGAATATGGTAAGACCACTGACGAAATTGACATCGAGCCAGAAGCTAACGAAGAAGGTGTTAAGCTTATGTACGGTTCCATCAGTGCTTTGGTTGACAGATTAGACGATGAATTCACCAGATCTTTACAAAACACCGATCCACACTCCATTGAGTACGTTGAAAGATTGAAGGATGAAATCATTATCTACAAGTTGATCGTTAGAGGCCAATCATACGTTGAAAAGGTTACTCCAGATGATGTGAGGACAGAAACCGAACAATTACCAAGAGTTGTATTGAGAAGATTAGAGCATGTCTACTACAAGCCAGATCAATTGATCAAGGCCAACGAAGCTGAAGTTTCCAAGGATGTTGTCTACGAGTCCTCTATTGTTTCCAAGAACTCCACTCCAGTCGAATTGATCGATTCTTTGGCTCAATACTTGACTTCCCACAGTAATAAGATTTACGGTAAACACGCTTTGTTACTTTCAATCTACTATTACGCTGTCAACGGTAATTACGAAACTGCCAGAGATTTGTTCTTGAATTCTCAAATCTACAACGGAGTCAACCACCTTGACTCTACTTTACAAGTCCAATACAACAGAGCTTTGGTTCAATTGGGATTATGTGCATTCAGATCCGGTGCCATTGAAGAATCTAACCGTATTTTGAACGAAATTGTCAACTCCCAAAGATCTAAGGAATTACTCGGTCAAGGTTTCAACTCAAAGTACCCTAACCAAGCTACTACCGTTGAGAAGCAAAAGTTATTGCCATTCCACCAACACATAAATTTGGAATTGTTGGAATGTGTTCACATGACTTGTTCTTTATTAATAGAAATTCCTGCCATGGCCGCTACTTCCAACTCTACTAAGGAAAACAAGCGTAAAGCTAACATCAAGTCTTTCAAGAGTAAGTTGGAGTTCCACGACAGACAATTCTTCACTGGACCACCAGAAAGTATCAAAGACCATATTGTTCACGCTTCTATTGCTTTGCAAAAGGGTGACTGGTTGAAGGCATACAACTTGTTGTCTTCCATTAAAATCTGGAAGTTGTTCCCAGGAACTGAACAATTGTTGAACATGATGAAGAATCAATTACAAGTCGAAGGTTTGAGAACCTACATTTTCACTTATAGATCCATCTTCACAAAATTATCTGTTGCTAAGTTGTCAAAGGTATTCGATCTCCCAACTGAAAAGGTCATTTCTATCTTGGAGACCATGTTTGACGGTGAAGTCAGCGGCTCATTCGATGAATCCAAGTCCTTTATCAACTTCACCAGCAGTGAACCTCAAAGATCTAGATTGCAAGAATTGGCAATCGTCATGAACGAGAAGGTTGGTTTGTTGACCGAGAAGAACGAGAAGACCTCTTCCAACGGTTTCGGTAAGAAGCAACCTGCTCAACAACAACAGCAACAACAACAGCATCATAGAGAACTCAAGGAATCTCAAGAAGAAAACAACAAGTTCAGATATGCTAATGTTAACTCCAATAACGACGAGTTCCAAGCTGCTGTTTAAGATTGTGGTTCTGAAGGTGGCTAGAGTTGCTCATTGGTGACTAGGCTCACTTGGGCATTTGCCGATTTCATTGTAAATTATTGCATGGCTAGTCTGCATTTGTATGGGATGCGTTTGACGTTTATTCATACTTAATATAAATCGATAGGAATGATTGTAGAAAGCATGGGAAAGTATCACAGAATACTCAGAAACCACAGCAATCAAATCAGAATTGTATATTATATGGCTATTTGGTTTGTTACGTTTTCTTTCTAGGGTGATAGATGCACACATTTCTCTAGTTAGCTAAAGAATTGCCAATGATCTAATAAGATTATTTATAATTCTACAATAGTCAAGACGGATAATTTCATTAATTTCAATGTAACAAATACTAGGAGTTGCTGGGAGGTTACCCTTTCTATCATGATGGTGATAGGTGTAGTTTCCTTGACAGCTATGTAATATTAGCGAACTTTCGCAAATAATTATCACCAAAAAATTTATCTCATCTAATCAATAGACATGGTTGAACCCAAGAAAGTCAAGGTATCAGCCCTCTGTGAACTCTGTCATGGCCGTAAGGCCGTGATGAAGAGGCCAAAGAACCTTCAAAAGCTTTGTAAAGAATGTTTCTACAAGGTTTTTGAGACAGAAATCCACAATACTATTGTCGATGCCCATCTCTTCCAAAAGGGTGATAAGGTGGCCATCGGAGCCTCTGGTGGTAAGGACTCCACTGTTTTGGCGTCTGTATTGAAGCTCCTCAACGAAAGATACAACTATGGACTCGAGTTGGTGTTGCTTTCCATCGATGAAGGTATCAAGGGCTATAGAGACGATTCTCTTGCAACAGTCAAGAGAAACCAGATCCAGTACGAAATGCCTCTAGAAATCATATCTTATAAGGAACTATACAACTGGTCTATGGATGAAATTGTTTCATGTGCCGGAATAAGATCTTCGTGTACTTACTGTGGTGTTCTTAGACGTCAAGCACTTGACAGAGGTGCAGCAAAGCTTGGAATAAACCATGTTGTGACCGGCCACAACGCCGACGATATGGCAGAAACTGTGCTTATGAATATCTTACGTGGAGACACTGCTCGTTTGGAGAGCTCCACTACCATTTTGACCCAGTCTCCTGGATCACCAATCAAAAGATCAAAACCATTCAAATATACCTATCAAAAGGAGATCGTGCTCTATGCCCATTATAAAAAGTTGGATTACTTCTCTACTGAATGCACATATGCCCCTGAAGCTTTCAGAGGCACTGCCCGTGAGTTGTTGAAGTCATTGGAGGCCATCAGACCCTCGTGTATCATGGACATCATCTACAGTGGTGAACATTTAGTTTTGGCACCAAAGAAAAAGAAGTTGACCCGTACTTACAAGAGCAATAAGAAGGTAGAAAATTCGGAAGAGACAGAGGTTAATGCCGATGGTTCAGTGAGCTTGAAGAAGCAGGGGTTCAAGGATGGTAACCGTTGTGAGAAGTGTGGATACTTGTCGTCTAACAAGATATGCAAAGCTTGTATGTTGTTAGCGGGTTTGGAAATGAATAGAGCAAAGGTTAGTATAGAAGGTAGCACTTCAGTGGATGGTGCAGCCAAATTGGGCAAAACTTTAGAGCAATTGAGTTTTTAGGATTACAGGTTAAACACAAATATTCATGATTACAGTGTAAATGTTTATTTAAATATATGAATAGAGCTCGTTATAACTACGCAGTCCTGAAAGTTCAGAGGCACCGGTGCTTCACTTCAAGAACCTATAGTGCTAGCTTTTTCTGTGGATATGGGAAGAACTAGCTTGGTCACTGGCAAAAACCAAAGTTTCAGCGATAACGGTGTTTTGCCTTCTGGTGATACCAAATACAATGATTTCTGCAACATCCTCGGCAACCAATGGCTCGGTACCCTTGTAAACAGCCTTTGCCTTTTCGGCGTCGTTCTTGTATCTCACAAGACTGAAGTCGGTTTCCACATTACCAGGGTCGACTTCCAACACTCTGATTCTGGTATCGATCAATTCTCTTCTCAAAACCAGGGAGAATGATTTGACAGAGGACTTGGTTGCACAGTAGATAGCACCTCCTGGGTATGGGTCTCTTCCGGCAATCGAACCCAAGTTGACAATATCACCAGAATTCTTCTTCTTGAAGATAGGAAGAACGGCTTGGGTCAAGGTGATCAAGCCCAAAACATTGGTGTCGAACATGCGGGCGATGTCATCGACAGCAATCTCACCCACTGGGTCCCTACCCAATGCCAAACCGGCGTTATTGATCAAAACGTCGATGTCGGCGAAGTCCTTGGGCAAGCTGTTAAGGAATGGTTGGATGGTTTCAATCTTGGAAACGTCGAATTGGGCCGAGTGTGTCTTGATTGCGGGATACTTGGAGGCCAAATCCTTGGCCAATGCATCAAGCTTTTCCTTTCTTCTTGCAGTCAAGATCAAGCTAACATTACCGTTAGCGGCGGCGGCCACTTCACGGGCGGTGGCTTCACCGATTCCACTGGATGCACCAGTGATCAAGAGGATCTTGTTGGCTAATCTTTCAGCAGCTTTGGCTCCGTATGACATGCTTATCGAAGAAGTTCTCGAACTCAGGATATTGCGTTCCTTTTATAGGTCGCACTATCGGAGCCACAGATTGAGGAGTGACATAGTCCGAGTCAATTAGGCCCACGACAACGACTGCAGTTCCGAATAGTCCAGTTGACTTTCACGAAGACTTTCACGGAGAAGGAAATTGAGAGCGAAGGCATTCGAGTCATGGGTACTTATAGCTACAGCAGTTATCTAGGCCAGGAACTTATTCTTTTATAGAATAGAAACGCATACTGTCAGGGACCTATTTTTGTGAGCAAATCCTAGCATTTGAAGTATTTTGGAGAAACTTGGAGGAACTTGGGGAAGTTAGGAATGTTGGTGATTTTATAACCTCGGAGATCCTACTGATTTCCTTTGTATATCTTGAGGGTCAATGTTGATGTTGACGTTTCATGGATGCTATTGCTGGATTCCCGAATATTCTGGGGAACCTCATTGGAGCAACTACTCAAAGCTTAAATCGGAGCAATTAACAAGGTACGCATAAGCCCCAACTAGTACTGGTGATCGAAATACTTGCGAAGCTAGTACCTTGGAACCCAGAATGTAATTGTATGATTGGAACCGTTTCATAGTGGGAGTGTTACAAGTTGAAGAAACCAAGATCCGGATGCAATGGCACAGCACTAATGAAGAATAAATGTGCTCTGGCAAACAATAAAGTGTTTAGATGGAGTAAAATCTAATTGTGCTCGAAAGTCATCGCTGATAAGGTCCGTTCATTGTTGCAAAGACCTTAGGTTTGTGGAACTCTACTGTGTAATACCTGCTCTATCTACTGGCACCTTAAATGCACTACATCGGGACTACCATAGTAAAGTAAGTGATTAGTATATTTATGAACAGTTCTAGTCGACCAGTAACATCTGCGACGTTGAAATCGTATCACTAACCGGTGACCATAATGAATCTAC
Source organism: Suhomyces yuchorum (assembly GCA_030571845.1). Lineage (NCBI taxonomy): Eukaryota > Fungi > Ascomycota > Pichiomycetes > Serinales > Debaryomycetaceae > Suhomyces > Suhomyces yuchorum. The sequence continues at coordinate 178,157 of JAJLYW010000006.1, read as the reverse complement.
CACTCCGTACCTAGGTTATTAATAATTCATTTATATATAAATCAATGTATTCAATTTACACAATGAACGGTCCCCAAGGGCCTCAGAGACACGCTTAGTAGAAGGTGGTTGGGGTTTGAGCAGAGAACAACTTCTTGGACTTTGGAACTCTGTGTGGCAATGGGAACTTGAGGTCCTTGGTCAAGTATTGCTTGACGTATTGTCTCTTGACATCTTCGGTCTTTTCCAACTCAACGACCTTCAAGATGTGGATAGATCTAAATCTGGCTCTGTGTCTAGCAGCCAAGTCTTGGTACATGGTCTCAACAGCACCAACTCTGGTAACGTCTCTGTATTCCTTGTACATGTTGTGGATACCAGATCTGGAGTCGTATCTGATCCAGATACCGAAGGTCTTGACCTTGGTTGGACGAGCCTCGTGGATGACGTTGACGGAAACGACTTCACCAGAGGCCTTCTTGACCTTGTGCAACTTTTGTAAGAAGTACCAGTAACGGGACTTGGCAACAACAGTGTTTGGAGCAAAGATTCTCATTCTGTACAACTTTGGCTCTGGAACAGAGTCGGTTGGAAGACGACGACCGATAACTTGATATTCGTTTAATCTAGACATCTAAACTGTTAGTATGACGATGAAAAATTTCCTTGGGAACAGAGATGGGCCTGTGTTTTGCCCTGTTACACAGTGATGTACAATGCATCCATGTAGTTGTTCCAAGGGTTATGGGAGCATGTTCTCGTGGTGAACTTCAATAGGATCTCACTTACGTTAACTGTTGATATCCAAATGTTATAGGAAAGGGAAATTTTTTTGGCTATAGTTTTTTCATTTCGTTCGGTGCACTAGGGTGGAACGACGTTTGTGTCACTGAGGGCATCGGGTATGTGCAGGCTGTGAAAAACTATGTGTCGCACGTGCTGAGGTGGGCGTTAGGTCTCCAGCCCTAAGGACTTAATTGTGGCCGAGCACCGTGCAGGCACCATGCAGTGGACTGCTGGCTGGGCCTGCGACTGTTGCCTGGGGCTGCCACTTCGTCACGTGCCTCGATATGGCCCTCCACCACGAGTCAAGGACTGTAGGACAAGAGTAGCAGCTAGTGGGGGTGAATGTGCCTCGGGCAACTTTCGTAATATGGAGAGTTTTTCATTGAGCAGTTTGGGGTCGCTTTGAGGTATTTTTGCAAATTTGTGGGCCTCCAACTCACAAACCCCACTACTCCCCACAAGCAGCTGGTTTCAGGACTACTGAGGACGGGCTTTGAAATTACCATCCTCCAAGGTTTCACGGTGGCTCCTGTGACACTGTGCTGATCTCGGATAATCCACTCGGACTAATATCCGCTTTAGGTATTAATCACAGATTCGGTCAAGATTGGGTGCAAATTTCTCTGTCCTTGGACCTGGCCATGGACCATTGCTCTCCAGCAAATAGCCTCAGATCACCAATTTGTCATACAGTAGATCAACACATCTGTTTGTCTGGCACATTCACTAGTTTTCAACATTCGGTGACTTTGGTGAATATTTGTAAAAGGCTCCTTTCGGAGCAACTACCATGCTGGCTATGAAAGAACATGAATTATTCGTATGTGAGCATTATTATATCCGTTAATCTATACATTTTTCTTTTCGGCCCATTGCTTCATTTTCTTTTCCCTGCCTTGCTTGGCGCCTGGTCCACTCTCTGTTCCCAAAATGAAGTCCATGTATCTGAAAGAACTGGCGTAGTTTCCAATGAAAAAGTGGTGGTGGAGATCATGGTGCTCTGCACCGGCCCAGAGAGGGAACCAGTGGTGTAAGGACCATGGGAAGTCGTAACCGGAGTGGGAGTCCACAGCCTGCATCAATCTCAACACAACCCAGAAGGTCATGGTGAACAAGTGCAAACAAGGAAGCTCGAGCTCGGGGTATCTGGAAGCCACCCAAGCGTACAACACAGGGAATCCGACAGTTCCAGTACCCAAAGCCATGACTTCGACGGGATGGGCGTATTCAGCAGCAAGGCCAAAGGGAGCAGCGTAACGATGGTGGACCTTGTGGATGTTCTTGTAGAACCAGCCCCAGTGAAACAAGCGGTGGAACCAGTAGTGCCACTGGTCCTCGCAGAGGAAGAAAGCCATCACCTGGAGGGCCATCACCTTGTATGATGGGAATGGAACATCGACGGAGATCTGGAGCGATTTGCAGAGGGGATGGAAGAGCCAGATGGGGAGAGCCTCCACCAACATGTGCTGCTTGAATACCGACTTCAAGCACTCCCATTGCTCGCGGTTGGAGGGCATCTTGCCTGGCTGGAGCTTCCACTTGTCGAAGAAGCGGATCTGCTGGATGAGGTACCATGGTATGCAACGGCCGAAGTAAAACAACTCGTGGGTCAAGAAGAAGAGCAACCCGGTGGCCAAGGTGTCGTTGTTGATCCACAAGTACCACGAGGCCCACACCTTCTCCATGATGGTCAATTGGGCCACCAATGGGTCGGTGGAGGTCAGAAGCTCGTACAACGTCAGCAAGTAACCCGTAGAGGTCTGATTCAAGGTGGTCGACGATATGTACATGGTTTGGTGGTCAAGTTCTTGATTCAATCTATTATTTATACCTTGGGCCTCCCCATCGTTCCGTCGTATAAGGTGGTTCGAGCTTTTGCACCCAAATCCCGAGTGGTCTGATTTTGCCGTTTGTCACCTGAGCCGCAGTTCGCTGGGGGCATGGCTATACGACACACCGCCGAAGCACGGACGGACGTGTTGTTGACATCGTCGCATACGTCGATCGTGTGCAACCTGTCGGACCTCCATGCTTCGTTAATCGGACCTGTGGGCCCCTGATCTGACAATTGGATGTGAAGTGGAAGTGAAAAATACCAGAATGCGCACCTTGGAGGAACACTCCAACTCTGACTCTAGAGACAGGCCGTGGTACGTGGTGGTCCTGAAGGGTCCTGAAGGGGTTGTTGCTGTTATTCTACCAACTTTCAGGAAATTCCAGGTCATACCTCCCGGTGGTGGCTTTTTGGGTAATATCTGCTGGTGAGATGGCCTCTTCGCATCTTCGCATAAAATATAACCATGCGATAGTTCACGTATCCGAGAAGGTCGTATTCTCGGGCGTCGTACTGACCATATGCTTCAAGACGTTCCTGGGACGGCTCTTGCAATTTGGAAAGATCAAGCCATTCTGACTTCTTTCACACCCAGACAAGATGAGGATTTGTACCTTGGACTCATGGCGCATTATGTAATTGCACCCAGAAATGTTTACCAGGCCCAGATGCTGGTGACTGTAGGAAATACACAAGACAACTTGCTGGTAGCCGTAGACTCTACTCTTGTTAAGAGGCGACTAAATGGCCAGTTATTCACAGGGTCGGTAAGACAAATTGAGTGCAGAAGTCTAGAACTCTTCAGACCTAAGGACCAGATATATTCCTTCCTTCTCATATCTCTCTTGGCTACAGATGGGGTCTATTTGCATACATTATCATTAATGTCTATTTAACATCTTCTCTATTAATACACTCTTTCCTTTGGCAAGATATCCACCAACAAACTGTTGTCAATGGATCCCAAATTCAATCCATTGGTGGCTCTGTAAACCTCGATGTTCTTGAAGAACTTGTCGAACAAGAAAGAGGTATCCAAAGGTCCTCCCTTGGCTTCAGGGTGGAATTGAACGGAGAAAATAGGCTTGTGCTTGTGGATCATTCCCTCGTTACTCAAGTCATTCAAGTTGGTGAAGAATGGCTCCCAGTCATTGTTCAAGGTGGCTTCATCCACAGCGTAACCGTGGTTCTGAGATGTGATATGACAGTTACCAGACTTCAAGTCAAGTGCTGGGATGTTGTGGGCTCTGTTACCGTATTTCAACTTGATGGTCTTGGCTCCACTGGCCAATGCCAATAATTGATGACCCAAACAGATACCAAAGATAGGCAACTCGTGGTGTTGTTCCATGGTGGCCTTCAAGTTTTCAGTAGTGACAGAGCAGTGGGTTGGATCACCGGGACCATTTGAAATGAACAACCCGTCAAACTTGTTAGCAATCTTATGGATTGGGTAATTGTATGGGAAAACGGTCAAGGAGGCACCTCTTTGCACCAAGCATCTCAAGATGTTCTCCTTGGCTCCACAATCCAAAACAGCAATGTGCAAGTTCTTGGAGTGTTCTGGAGGACATGCGATGTGGAATGGGGCCTTGGTAGTTACCTTATGCACCAAGTTGACCGAGCCAGGGTCTTCAAAAGCAGCATCTTCATCAGCATCGTACTCTTCACCAACAGTGATCTTAGCCAAAGACGAACCCTTGTCTCTGAGGTAAGATACCAATTGTCTGGTGTCAACACCAGAAATTGCAGCTACGCCGGATCTTTGACACCATTGTTGCAAAGACTCCACGGCGGTCCAATGTGAGTACTCCAATGCAACATCAGCAACAACAATACCAATACATTGCACGGTAGGACTCTCCATGTACTTCAACAAGTTGAAGTCGTCCTTTTTAGTAGAGGAGGGAACACCGTAGTTTCCAATCAATGGCTGAGTGAAACACAAGATCTGTCCCTTGTATGATGGATCGGTCATTGACTCGGGGTATCCGACTAAGGAGGTAGTGAAAACTGCTTCTCCACTGACGTTTTTGTCGGCACCGAAGGAATAACCGTTGAAAACAGGGCCATTCTTGATGGTCAAGGTGGCACGGTCCAACTGCGAGGTCTTGTTGGTGAAAGACTTGGTGGCAGTAGCCAAGTAACGCTTACCGAACTGTGGAACACGTAAAGATAACATGTGGGACTAAAGATCACTATGGAGGAAAAGAAGGGTTATATAGGGTGAAATTTTCTATGACTGATAGCGAATCGCGGCTAGCGAAAATTTGTCCAACAATTACCTATTTGGGAATGACTCATCTGCCCGACCACGACCGGCGTAGTCGTCACCATTGCTGCAGCAAAAGCGTAACCAGCGAGGCAGGAAGGGTGCACCCGGCCTGATGGATACCACCATGGTGCCTGCTTGTACTGTGGGTTTATACTTGCCATGCCAGAATCCCACCAGTTAGCCACACCAATTGTTGGTCGTGCATATACCGCATTTCGTGACACTGTTCCACAGTTGTCCTCGATTGTCATTGGCTCACGTTCGAGGAATGCCTCGACCATATGAACCCTCTCATTGGTATCAGCCAACTAGCACGGGAATGTCCACCTTAACCATGTTATCCACTTCGTTCTGCTCACCGTAGCCCTTGTACTTGATCGCGACCTGCACACAGTACACTCTTCCCACTAAGCAAGTCTGATAACTTGGAATCAAACTGATGTTATTCTTGTTGATGGCTTCCAATGGGATTGAAAGCTGTTTGGTCCATTTGATTCCTCCCTTCACCTGAGTGGCCTTCCAGCTGCTTTCGCTATTTAACAAATTCGCGTGGGTTTGAGCAGTAAGTGGCTTGTAGTAATCATGAAGGGTGTCTTTCTTAACCGTCAATGATTTGACAGAATTGAGGTAAAGGAAACTTTCCTTTGATAATTGGGTCTGATTATCTTTGAGATATTGCACATAAGCATATGCCTGATCCTTAAGGGTTTGTAAATTTTCCCTGGTGATCTTAGCATCGTCCATTTCTTTAGTATCACCTTCAGAACTGGTGTAGAAAAAATCATATCCTAATTCGAACGGTAATGGATATTCAGAGTTATAAGACCAAACAACGATGTTTGTTTCCACACTTGTAATGAGCGGTGGCCTGATTGCAGATTCATTAGGTTGGAATTCAATGATAGCATCCAAGCTGGAAAGAGAATTGGAATTGTCCCTGTTGTATAATTCATTGATATTCGTCGAGGCAACAGAATTGACTGGTCTCAACGATAAATCATCACTGGAAAGAACGGCACTGATCGAAGGCTCGATCTTCAGACTGTTTGATGTCACGGTGGTCAACCCATCTTGAATGCTACCATTGTTGTATTTGGTTATAAGTTTGGGCGATGCATATGGAATTACCTTGTTTGGAATCTTGACAAAGAGTTTCAGTTCTCCGATCTTCACTGAGGTTGAAAGCAACTTTTTCTTTTTCTTTCCATGAACAGCAGTTGCGAGTTTGGTTCCAATCATTCTATCATGTTCATAGGGCGACAGGATTACTCTTGGTGTCTTGCTCTCGGTGTCTCTCAAACCGGATTCACCCCAGTTGAACAAGTTTCTGCTCTTTAATTCTTCGGGAGAGAGATTCTCACGATCTAACCTATCCTCAATCTCACGTACGATCTTCCTGCTCAAGCCCTTTATGTAATTCCATGTAGTCTTATTTGTATAATCTTGGAATAATTTTCCGTCTATACCCAACGTATTATAAGTATCAACACCATACTGATGCCACTGGTTGTAGAAACGCAATTGTTCACTTAAATCGGGAATAAATCTCAAAAAGTACTCGCTACTCTTTGAGATGATATATTCTGTAGTTGAATTGGGATCATTGATTTCGTTTGCAGAAACAACATGATTTTGATCGGTAGTATCTTTCTTGTCGATAAATTTGGCCTCGATAGTGTAACTGATACTAACATCTTCGAAGCTGTAATCCTTGGTCAAAATTGGAGTTCCACGCATATTCAAAAACCCGTAGCCCAAGACTTTGTTCAACTGAATAGTTTCACCACGATTATAAAAACATGTTCTGTCAAGTCCCATGGTGGGAGGAGGAAGTACGTGTGTTAGAAGCGAGTGATAGCAACTGTTGTCCAACAACCTATTGGGGAACTTGAAGGTAAAAAACTTCTTGTATTTGAAATGGGGTTTAAGGATTCTCTCCGGTGGTAAGCCGATTTGACACCCATCAAACGGATCTATTGTGTAGGCAACGTATTCCACTCCTGCTGAGCTGGGAACCTGGGTGTAGCCGTATGATGCGTTTAAGTCGAACATTTTCAAGAATTTCTTCATGATGATCTTCTTATACTTGTGGGCGTCCATGGGTCCTGAATTGAGGTCTCTATCGGTATATTTGATGGTACCTTCAAGAGACACAGTGAATAAGCCGAAATCCACCGGCTTATCTGACGTGTTGGTGATGATAATGTATCCGTTTACCACGTCCCCAGTTGTGTACTCTTTTAATCTAGTTTCTAATTCATTCTGTGCGTTTGGTAAGGGGACCCTTTTGGTGACAAATATTTGAATATCGATGGGGGAATGGGGAGCCTTGGCCAAGGTATCGATATTATCCAAAGGAGAGTGACCAGATTCGTGAACGGTGACGGCCATGTTGTTGTTGTGGACCTGGTGGTTGTTGGAGGGCACGACATGGGCCTCATCGTCGTTGTCGAACAAGTATTCCTGGGATCCGTCCATTTCGCCATCATCGGGGGAGTTCAAGCGCAGGAGCCGTTCAGTGATGCCCTCCACCCTCAAATCGTTCGACGTGACCGGCGATATGCTGTATGGAGGGGTTGCGGAGGAGTTCTGGGTGTCGCCATACACCGGCGGTTTAACCGACAAATTCTCATTGAATTGGCTGTCGTCACGGCGGAGGATCGACTGGAACATCTGGAAAGATGGAAGAATGTCAAAATACTCGGTCTGGGTGTTAGAAGTCGAGGCCGAGAGGGGCACATTGTTGAGGCCCTCGATGTGCTTTAGTTGTTCAGCAGATGGCACGTAAGGAACGTTCTTGGCCGGCTTGGTGCTGGACGGCGTATTGGATAGAACGGGAGAGATTCCGTTAGAGCTTGCGGCAGATCTACCGTTACGAGAGCTAACAGGGGTCAATGAAGACGACGACACCGGGATCAAAGGGTTGGAAGTTGACGGATATAGCCCTGGTTGGCTGGAGGACCTGCGAGAGCTCGAGGCCTTGTCCTTGTCTCCCTTCTGATGCCTGAGGAGATTCAACGGCATCGATGGGCAATGGGCGTTTCAGGCGGGTAATAGTCTAGAAAGTGGTGATAGAATTTAATGGTGCCATCCACATGCGATGTCAGGACTTCATCGCGAAGCCATACGGCCTTTAGGCACTGGGACTGCAGGGTTTCGATGCCCATGCCCGCCCCAATGTCCGAAAATGGAAAGGTCCACGTTGTGACATGCCTGGGTTCACGGGTTCGAATTGCGTAGTTCGCCGTGTTCTTGGCTTCTATGGCTTCTGTGGCTTTGTTGGTGGACCTTCTGCAGTAGATGGTTCGGCTTGCAACTTAGGCTCTACGCGTAGTTGTAGTTTTAGGCAGAAAAGACGTGTTCGCACAGATGCTTCAGGACCCTCAGTCTTGGGGTGAAACATAAGACAGTGTCTGCTGTTGGGCAGAGAATGAGAGGATCAGAGAGGATCGATGGCAGAGAAGGGTTTAGTTACAGTGAGGTGATCAATTCCATTTCAGCGCCACGGCCCGGTCAGGCCAGAAGATCATCAACGTAAAGGAATTAACAGTTCCAAAACACAGTAGACCGTCGTGATAAAATGTGGTAAATCATCATTAACAGAATTGATCAAGACTTGTTCTGGTAGTAAATTCCAATTGCCTAATTGCAACCACTACTAGAACAAGGTTTTGGCAGAGCTTCAATTTGGTTGATATCAGACACGGAAAATTTCTCTTCATAAGAATCAGACATATGCTTGTCTATTTTTTCTATCTCATCTTTTATCATCCAGATCGAAGGTATGCAAAAACCTTAGAGTCTTGGATATAGCTGTAGGTTAGTACCGAATAATCAGAAATGCATGAATGGTAATAAAAAAGTGTTGTCGTCAACGGGAATCCCGATTCTGACTCGTCATCTAGGAGATCATCATCTATCCGAATACTTACATCTTAGCTAAGTACATTTGCTTGTGCTGGTTCTCGGAACTTGAAAGATTACTGTGAGTTAGTACGTGCCCACAATATATCTTCAGTTTAAGTGGGTTTCTGAGGCCCACAATTATGCGTTGTCACTCATGCAATATCAGTGCCCAGTGCAATAATTCCTCCTAAGATAGTTTAGGTAAACATACCATTTCTGAAAGTTAGTATTGTATTTTTATGATTGATTGGTACTCAGTGGCGTATATGCAAAAACTTATCAATCATCAGATTCAGCCAGTAATTCCAGCTTTGTTTTTGTTAAATCATCATTATACCAGTGTTGTCTTGTACTTACGTTTTGTATAAAATCCTTTCTATACACCACAAATTTTCTTGGTGGTTAACAGCTAACATTCGACGATTCCATGCCTTTTCTGTTAGTAACTCGATTATGACATGACTTTTGACATTGTATCAGGTAGTATAATGCTGTGATCATTCTGAATAGTCACAAACTCTAGTTTGAAATTGATTATTGGTTCATCCTTTAATGTCACTAAAAAGTTACATACAATTAGTTCTGGGAAATGTCGGGAGGATTATGGAGGTTTAAGTAGTGCGGACCCGAGAAAATTTTTTGTGTCCGGGTAACATAGGGTTGGGTGCAAATATCAGAGTAAGTTCAGTCAAGAAAGGCTACAGTAATTATAGGAGATGCAATATAAAGTGTAGGTGTCTTGCTCGGCTTTATATTGAACGAATTTGAACATTTCTAGTTTTGTTAAGGGCTCTTGCTTTTTTTATTCAACTCGTTTTGAAACAATCACCAATTTAAAGTAAGAATAAAGCAAAAAATCCGAAAACGAATCAGGACCAATATAACTAATTCTTAACAATACAAAGCTCATAAATTGTGTCCATACACTTAAACATTCAACAATTTGTTTTTCTTGAATTTTTGAGTTTTTGGTGAATTGGAACCTTTTTCCTGGTTTTCGTTGAATTCCAGGGAAAATCGCAGAGTGCAAAAAGAGTAAAAATGAGGTGTATTATCATAAAATTCAGTCCCAAATCTATCGAATAAGAAGCAAGGGGAGAAATCACATGTCACATTGGTTCATCCTTTGCCCAACATACGTAAGCACAAATTTAACCAGATGATTCCCAATTAATTACAATTTTTATTTATTCGTATATTTTGATTTATAGTTACAGTTGACACTATGTTCACTTGAGTTGTCAATTTTTAGATTATTTTACTGGCTTTGCCCATTTTGCCCATTTTGCCCATTCTGGTTATTTGGGTTCATTGGATTGTTTGGAATATTTTGAGCAGGTGGCATGGGAACAGGTGGCATAAACATTGGGGCTCCGGTTGGGTCTGTCATCAAGGGCATGGGTGGCATCATTCCAGGAAGGAATGGCATTCCGGGTGGCATTGGGAACATATTCATTGGTAGGTCTGTATGCTGTCTTTTGGCATCGGGATCTTCTGGATTATCCTCTGCTGCTCTCTTCAATGTTTCCTCTGGGTCCTCTATTCCCAATTCAGTGGTTTTGGCCTTAACGTATTCATCTAGTTGTGTTTCCAACTCTGGGTTGGGAATCAATGCATCAATGTAAATATCTTCCTTTCCACAATTAGGACAGTGGAAATCGTTTTCGATTAAGGTCTGCTCTAACTCCGGCTGATTGTAGTTGAAGTTGGTAAGTTTCCGAAGTGACAACTTGTCACGACAACATGGTGTCATCACGAGTGGTGGTTTCAATAAACCTTTGACGATGGTTGACAATGGATTCAAAAATTCAAGGCGGTTCTCCGAAACCATGCATTCGACGATTTTCTGCTCAAACTCCTGTTTAGCCTTGAGCACGGCGTTTTGTTGTTTTTCTTGATAGGACAACCAGGTCTTTGAGTCGGCCATGGCAATAGCATAGCCACCATCTTCTGTGACCAAAATGGCATTACCATCCTTGTCGACCATATCACCATTTTCATTGGTTTGCAAACCATCGGTTTCGATCCGCTTCTCTATTTCTTCCTTGGAAATTGTCTTCAAGTAAGACTTTGGAATACCGGTAGTTCTCAAAATCTTCTTTCCCTCGAAGTTAGGGTCGGTGTTTGTTGGACAATTCTTGATCCAATGGTCCTTCTTACCACATCTGTAACAAATATAACCGGGAGGTGGCACATCTTCAGCTTTGGGTTGGCCTGGTTTGCTGAACACCATTTTATGTGTAGCCAATTCATCTTGGGCTTGGGCCCAAACATTATCTTGACTTTCGAACATCATCTTGATTCTATCTTCTTCGGACATATTCTCATCGATGGGACCTTCGCTTCGAATTGGTTGAGTGCCTGCAGAGGCAGTGGCATTGCTGATGACCTTTCTATTCACTCTTGGTTTACCACTGACATAACGTGATGCATTGCCGAAACGACTGCCCTTAAAGGTACATGGCGATCTTCTGGCCAACACAAACGAAGATCTCGGTATCACATCTTGGTCTAGCTCGTATTCTAGATCGGGTTGTTCTGAATGGTATAATCTAAGAATGAAGTCCTGACCAGCTCCTAGATGGTTTTGGATGATTATTTCACGCTTGAGATCAAACACATTGATTGCTGTTCCATCGAAGTGAATCACCGACTTGTTTTTTTGGTGTAGGAACCTGTAGTAGACAACCGACGACATAATAATGTTGTGACACCCACCATCTTTTGGAATATCTCATATCAATTATGGCACGTGATGCATCACGTGTCGATGTATGGGAAAAAATTACTTGAGAACCAAAACACAAGTTATACCCTAAGCATAATGGACGTATCATTCTCGAGTTCGAGTATACAGGGCTTCAAGCTGCACTTGTATACACAAGAGGTGACCTTGCCTCTTAAATACTCGCCAACTGTGCAAGTTCTGAATTCTAATGAGCGTTTCCACTCGAAATTGGCTTCTGTTGGTAATATCATCGAATTGGACAATTCCCTTGTTAATGCAGCAGTCTACGAGATCTCAGGGGATTCAAGAACTTTGGTGGTTACTCCCATCAACCTTGGATCAAATTATTTATCATTGAAGTTTCAAAGCTTGAAGTTCTTGTTGCCACACTCGCTTGCATCCAACAATTGTTTGAATGTTCAATATGACAAAAATTATGGAGAAGAAGGTGCTATAATTATAGATCTCATAGATTCTGATCACTTACTCATCACTTTCAAGATTGAATTGTCCGATTTCATATGTTCCAAATCTAATAAATTGACGGTGTGCAACTTCAATCAATGGGGAAACATTTCTGTTCCGTACTCCTTCGAGCTCAGATCATCTCCATACTTGTTGAGAAGCTTGAACTCACTCAACTTGATCGTTTCGTTGAAAGATGGAGGTTTGTTGCACTTTCAGAGACCAAATGTCTTGAGTGATTTCGATGTTTATAACTTCAACGAGGCTCCAGCATTGCTACCATTAAATTTCTTCAAGGGTATTTTCAAGAGGAATCCAAAAGAAGAAATCATCTTGGAAGGAATTTCTTCTAACTCCATTGTTGACGTTCTCCCAATAAAGGAGAATTTTTTCATCACCCTTTCTTCTAGTAAGGTCATAAAATGTTGGAATTTGGCGGAACACGTTCCAGCTTCAAGCTCCATCTACTTGACCGAATCGATTGAGTCAGGTTCTTGGCTTACAACAGTTCCAGCTCGCTATTTAAGAAGCTTCACCAGTGGAGAGAAAACTTACATTACCTTGCATACAAATTATAATTCAAGTGATTATGATGCTTCAAAGAGTGGAGTTGAATTCAAGACATGGGAAGTTAAGGAATCGTCTCTTGAAGGAATTGAATTGCTTTCTTTCGAACCAGAGTTACCAAATGTCTTATTAATGGGAATTAACTCAACAAGTCAAGAGGCTGATTTTCGCAACAAATTGTGGTTTGTTCAAGATTTTCATGTTCAATATCATGGCGAACATGTGAAATATCATATATTGTGGAAATCAAACACCTCATCGATTCTTGTCGTCTATTCAATTGATTTTCAATCTGGAGCTGTGGTATCCATCAATTGGTCTCATGTAAATAACAATGAGATGGTAGAAACAATTCCTTATCAATCTGTCTCTTATTACTCGAATCAAGTTCTTAACTCTGGAAAATACGATGAGCTCATCGTGATGACGTCGTTGAACGTCTTAAGGGAGAATTTAAGTATTGGATCAGCAGGAAGCAAGCCGATTAGAGAAGAAATTGAGGAAACTCTTCTGTATTGGAAATCAATTGTTACTGATAAGAAGAGTGAGACCTCAGACTTCTCGTTCACGATTGAATCATCGGAAATAGAAATTTCTGCTAATGGCGAAAATAGCAAGTCATTTTGGTTCAAATTATACTCTCTTTGTGAAGAGTATAAGCAATTGAGTCAGGAATCATTAGCAATTGGAATAATACAATCAACCCTAATTTTATCAATCCAAGCGAATGGTTTAGGATCGTTCAGACCATCACATTATTACGAATCATTTGCTTACAAAAGGCGCAATACTCCAGAAGGAAAATTAGCTGGATTATTGTTCAAATTTCAATCTATACTTTCCACCAAAACCTATCAAAATATCAGTAAGACCATCAAACAGAGCTCAAATTTGAATAGCTCTGAATTGAACGAAATTTTTGACAATTTGTTGAAGACAAAAATCACGAAGGAAGAAATCGAAGAATTTTTATCTGAGCTTGCAAGTTTACCAATTGAAGTAATCAATTCATTAATTGATTCGATCAATGAATTTGAATTGGTTGACATTATGGAGGGTCAAGAATCTCCAGATATCGGATCCCTTTCTAAACTTAATGCTATAATTTCATTTGAGGAGATCAAATCAAGCCATGAAATTTTACTTACGAACTTGGTCATCTTGTTATTGTTGTGCGAATCCCAAGATCAAATAACAATGCTTATCAACCAAATTCTTGATAAATTAAACAATTATAAGGTACTCGGACTGATTTTCAACATAAGTTTGAAAGATTCATCCTCAACTTCTCCAATTGAGACAAACAACATCAGCAACTTGGAATATTCCTTATTCTGGAATGGTATAGTTGAGAAAAACCCAAGTTTAAAAGAGTTGATATTGAAATCAAAGTACAATGAAGCTTTCGATTATCTTTACGGAAGTATCCTTTCGAAATATGAGAATTTCATTACTGATATTATTATTGAATTGATAAATAGAAATGAAGGTTCTTATATAAGAAAGGTTTTCTTCGAAAACGTGGATAAGTCATACAAAATAGATAAGTTCCTAATTGGACTTGTTTACCTAATTGATAATGAAGCAACGAAATTCTTTGAAACTTTTGAAAACTACGATCTTATCGAGCATATCGATCATCTTGAAAAGATTAAGCTTGATTTAAATAAGAATGAAGCTATTTCCAAATTCTTGAATGTCATTTACAATGAAGAGCAAGATCAACAGATTAAGAAAGCTGAGTACTATCATTCTTTATCAGAATTAGCGAAGAATCAAATTAGCTTCATTCAAAGATCGTCACAGTCATTAATTCTTGTTGGCAGTTCTGATGCAGCAAATAATACCTCGAATAGTATAGAAGTATTTGACAAGCCGGTGACTCCTAATCTTTTAAATCTTGAATTAAATTTTACTCACACTGCATTGAAATTCGAGCAAAAGGCAATTGATGTAATGAAAGAAATGAAGGCAGGTACATTTGATGCGGAACTTGTCAATACATACTATCTCAACATTTTTGAGTTAGCCATGACTTTGACTGATTATGAGCTCGTTTATGAAGCATTGACTAATTTAGAGGAAACTTATCAAGATAAGCATGCATACCAAGAATTATTCACCAGATTCATCAAGAAGCTTATAATCAACCACTCTATCTCGAAATTGTTCCCACCTAACAAGAATGCATTGTACCAGAGAAAATTCTTGCTTATTGATAACGTTTTGTTGGAAATTGCCAATGATGAATTGTCCTTGTCAAAATCTTCAAAGTATTACGAGTATCTTTACTCGTGGAGATTGTTTGGTGCTTCTGATAAGCTTGGTTCCGATCAGTTAACTGATATTAGAGGAGCTGTTGAAGCTTTATACCTTTTCATCACTAGATTCAAGCTTGAGCATCCAAATTTATTGAAAATCAATGCAAACATCGAAGAAGTCAAGCAATACAAGTTGAAAATTCTCGAATTATATATGATCATCTTAAACAGTTTGAGAAGTTTCTCTGATGTTGAAGATCAATGGATTTTGAGAAGACAAGACTCAAACCATTTGCAGGTTGTTCGTATGGATGATTTGAAGCTTGAGTATTATGATTGGTTGAAGGAGTTGGAGTCAGATTTGAGAGAATAATGAGTGTATAGAAAATGTATATTAGCCAAATGGTATTTTTTAAATATGTAACTTACGTATCGAGCAACTAACTAACCAATATTTGCCTTCATATTACCTGCACCCTTAGGATTTTCGTCCTTCCAGTCATCCCATCTTCTCTTTTCGAGTTCATCGTCACTATCGTCTGTGTCTGATTCATTATTTGTATCCTTGACCTCCTCTTTCATCATTTTTCCGTTTGCTAATTCGTAATCCAAATATTCTTCCACTGACATGGAAGGAAGAACTTGTCCTGTTCCAAAAACTTTCTCTTTCAATTGTTGTCTATTTGAAGTTATGGTGAACGGCCTCAAAATCTTTCCCTGTCTGGATATTAAGTCAGACACCTTGGGGTTATGCAAAGGTATTTCTTCCAATTTAGAGGTGTAACCATAATCATTGCTTGCGGATAAATCCTTGACGCGATCATCGGGCTTCTGGACCTGATCTCTCACAAATTTTGGTCTGTTGCTCAAAACTTGAGTTTCCATGATGATACTTTCAAGGTTGTTAAAAGTGTCAATTGAGAACAAACGGACTTGATCTAAATAGATCTGCTGTATCACTTCTTCGTCAAACTTTTCAAATACAGAATCTTCTTCGTCATCACTATTGGTCTCGTAATATTCATCCAAGACTGTCAATTTCTCCTTCAACTCCTTCTCGAGCTTGAAATTTTCAATCTTATCCTGTCTCTTCTGGGCGGGGTTATTGGTGTACGATACGATCTCGTCCAACGAAGGGTTGGATATTTTTTTGAATGCATCGAGTCGCTTGCTCTGAGAGGGAAGAAGCAAGCCGTAATTCTGCAATTCGATCAAGTAATTTATCAATAACACCTTTGCCTGTTGCAAGTTGTCGACTTTTGCATCCAATGGATCCTGATCTTTCTTTCCTGTGGTGGAGCTCATAAGAAGCATCGCGAGGTAGTATGGAACGTTGAAGAACGGAATGTAGTTGGTGTTAACCTCGTCCAAAGTCTCATTATCACTGAAGAGGTGGAGCTCATCCACGATAGTTTTGATGAGGGTGAACTCTTTCACCAATTGGGCCAATTTTGCCTGGAACTCGACACTGTCACGGCGCTCTCCGGACGCTCTTTGCGACCGGAAGCTTCTTATGGCACTTCTATAACGCTGTCCGATGGTCAGGTCCGACATTTCCAACTGCTGGTGGTTCCTTACTAACATCACCATAAGGAACTAGGAGTGTATATGCGCGTCACGTGATTTGCCTCTGAACAAAACCATTTTCTCCTCAACAGTGACCTCCACCAGTGGCCATTCTTCACCCAACCGGCCTTCCTACGACTTGCATTCACTACAAACCCACCAGTACGATTTCCCCCGTTTGATTGATCCCTTATTTCTCAAAAATGAGCGCCCCCGCATACTATGAACTTTATCGCAGATCCACCATCGGTATAGCATTAACAGATGCGTTAGACACCTTAATATCCGACCAAAAGATCCAGCCACAGCTTGCAATGACCATCTTGAACAACTTTGACCGGATAATCTCCGACAACTTGAAGTCGGAGGCAGGAACCGCAAAGAGCAGATTGACATTCAAAGGTGACTTGAATACGTACCGGTTCTGTGATGACGTTTGGACGTTTATTATTAAGAATGTGTTAATCAAGATGAGCGATGTCAGCGCTGGCGAAGGTACTAGCTCAAGCACGGTGGAGAGTGAAGTTACGGTGGATAAATTTAAAATCGTGGCATGTAATGCTAGAAGAGCTGTGGACATGTAATGTATATAGGAACAATGTATGTACATTTTCACTAGTGTATAAAGTACCACCTGGTACCAATGGATGTAGGAACTGACCTGTATTGCAAAAGATACTGCAAATATCCTGCAAATATGGGGCCATTATCTAAGTTAATCAATTAATATTATCTTACTTTCCCTCGGAAAACGAGATCACGGCCCACTTACCAGAAGAGCTCCAGAACTCACCAACTTCGTTACCCATGCTCTTGTATTTTTCAATCAACTTCTCGTCAACTCCCTCGGGCAAGCCTACCACCACGTCGGCCTTACATGTTCTCAAACTCAACACTGGAAGCTTGGAGGTGGCCAATTGTTGGATAGCATCGGTGAAAGGGTGAGTTCTCTTCCATTGCAAGTCACCAGTCAATTTACGGTAGTTCAAATCACCCTTGAAAATGACCAAGTCTGAGTGGAGCAAATTCTCATACAAGTCTTTGACGGTAGGGATTTCCCAGAAGTTGGCGCTCAAGGTCCAGAATCTGTGCGATTCCACCACAAGCTGGCCCGATTGGTGGTAGTGAATCAACTTGGAGCGGAGAAATTGGATGGCATGGGCGTCGGCATCGTTGGAATAGATTTCCGGATAGAAATCTTTCGAGCCAAGTTGTTCGAGAAGATTGTGGAAGTCCTTGGGCATGGTATCACTCACGAACCAAGGAACCTCCTTACAATGGATGTGTACCTCGTTGACCAACTTTGAGTCGAGAACGAAGAGGGTCAAGATCAAGTCGGCAAATAACTCGAAACCAGAGTTATCAAGAACGATATCGATTCTTCTGTTGCCGTCCTTGGAAACCAAGTGCTTCCAAGCAGCAGGTAAGTCGTTGATCAAGATATTTTCCTCGTTCTTCTTTCTGACCTCGGCACCTTGGACGGACTTGATATCTTCAAGAGTCACATTACCTGCCAACAAGGACAAGTCAGTGGCATTTCCCCAGAGCGAGATGTCAATGAATTCGTGGAACAACAACTTGAGGGTTTCGTCGTCGGCCTTTTGCAATTGCGACTCCAACGTTTCGTATCTCTTACAGAGCTCAAGCACTCCATGCTCCGACTGCTTGAAGGTGGAGTCCTTCAACTGCTCGAAAACATCGAATGAGTGCCAGAAGCCTTCATCAGATTTGAGAAACAAGTTGTTGATCGCATGGTAGATGTAACATTCCAAGTAAAGCCATGGGCCAGTTTGCCAGGTGACTTTCTTGACTTGGTTCAAGTGTGCGAGAGACTCATTGTAGGAGACCAAATCGGCATTGAGGGCAATCTCTGCTTCGGAGAAAGATCTCACTACGGCGTCATCCTTCAATTCTTGAAGAATTGCCTTCAATCCCTCGATAATGGATTGGCCCGAGGATTCAAGGCGTGAGTCTTGTTGAGAAGCGGTCTTGACGTCATTGATTGCGCCGTCAAGAATGAGTGGCCATCTCTTGTGAACGGTAGAGTAGGCGAAAGACTTCTTGTCGTCGTTGTAGTATGGAGAAGGTAATGACATTGGATGAACTAGTTGGTACCAGAATAAGAACTGTTGAAGGCAATTGAGGTAGAGGTGATCTCAAAGTACCGGGTTGGGGTAGAAGGGTCCGGAGCGCGTGACCGGGCACGTGAGGCCCGGGACAGAGAGCTTGGCTACAATGTTCGAGGCGGACGATATATTGGCATATACGGTACATCAAGTTACTAATAAAACAAGGGCCGAAGTGGATATGAAATAAACAGGACGGGAATAATACAGAGCCTTCTCTCACAGAGGATGGGACAGCGAGCTACCTTAGGCAGCGTCACCGTTTCTCTTGACGTATTCAGCCTTTTCCTTCTCGTATCTCTTCTTGTCGGCGTCGGCCTTGGACTCGTAAGGAACCTTTTCTTCCTTGCTCAAAGCCTTCCACTTGTCACCCAACAACTTACCGACTTGACCAAAGGAAATACCTGGGTTTTCGGCCCTGACGATGTCTCTGGTCTCGTTAGCGAAGAACATGTAGGCAGAGAGGGATCTCTTTGGGGCATCTGGGTCCTTCTTCTTTCTGGTGGACTTTCTTTTCTCGGTGGCGGCACACATCTGTTGGTTAGTATTGGTGATGGAGCAGAACCCCGTGAAATATATAGCGACGATACTTGTCAACAAAAACAAACGCGTGGGCAGAAACGCGCCGCCGTATTGGGCCAGCGGCGCCAGCGGGGTGGCCCCCAGCACACGGTGGCCTCCCCGGCAGCTTGCCAGGCGTGCGGGTGTTGCGTGCGCTGCGCACCCACACAAATTCCACCTGCAAAATCCCCGTCCTGCACATGGACCCGGTCGCTCCTCCTGCAGTTGCGTTTGCGTGCTTATTGGCGGTGGTGATGATTTTTCCTATACCCAGCCAAATCCCCCCAAAATGATTTTCACTAGTATCAACAACCCAATGGAGCCAGAATCACCCCTTGTGACCATATAGGTTTCGGACACTCAGGGTGCTGGTCCAACCCCCTTGGGAAGTCTCCCGCAACTGCTGAGTTCCTCGCGCCTGTGTGGCCCAGTTTTTGCAGCTCAGTGGGTGCCGCCATCAAAACAACCTTGGGTTGGTGTTTGGCCGCCGACACCTTCAATCACCAGGGGCGGCAGACGTATACGTCCTACGCCAGCTGGAGCAAGGTCAACGCCATCAAAGTGTTGTTGGTGGTGGCAGGTTTGTTGTTGGTGACGCGTTCTCACGGTGCGTGGTGGTATAATGTTAACATACTATGAAAATTTATATGTGGTCTGGTAGTTAAGAGTTAACTAAGAAAAGAGGATATAGTGGCCCATACAATATATATAGATATATTGAGGGATCGCGCGTTGCTGTGCTGACAATTGTTAGTGCCGAGATTTACGCGCGCGCGGTATTTGTGGGTGATAGGGGTAGTGGGGATACTATGGCAAGTGCTTACCAACCTCTGGAATACAAACACCCCGAACAACAAACGGACGGTACTGCAGGTAGTGGGAAACCTGCCGTGCTACTTGCAAGCACTGGGATGGGCATTGGCATGGAGGTAGCTGGCCGGTTGGCGGTAGTGCCCAGGCCCAATGGTGCTGGCTCCAGTGGCCGTTCTCTACCGTACTCCCTGTTTCATTGGTCCGACAGCGGGGTGTGTATGTAGTTGTCGCACCTGAACAGTTTTGGCATTTTTATGCATAATTTGCAACATTCTGCAAATAATCCGGTGGTCCAGGTTTGGTGTCCTGGTGTCATGGCCTAAGCCATCGCTTCGGTGTTAACGTCAAAGCCAGCAAAGTTTAACTCGCACGCCTGACACATGCCCCGGCTTCGATGCGTTAGCTAGTGCATAGAAGCGAGCGCATGCATCGATACTTAGGTGGCTACCCTTCGGGTATACTCACCACTGGGCCCTTCGGCATACATTCTACAGGCGTTCTTACTATATTACCCATACATTATCTGACAGCTCTGCCGTCTCATACTTAGTACCAGCCGCGGTACTGGGCGTTGTCCTGGTAGCCGTACTGTGGGTACTGTTGGTAAGCACCGTATTGCATTGGTTGAACAACAGGGTTTTGTGGGGCTTGTTGACCGGCTTGGCCGTTTTGACCGTTTCTGTCGGCAGAGGCGTCACCTTGACCGTTGCCGGAGGCTTGTTGGTTAGATGAAGCAGATGCTCCCTGAGATGAACCAGATTGTCCTTGTTGCTGTTGCTGTTGAGACTGTTGTTGAGGTTGAGGTGGGTAAGAGTATCCTGGATATCTGTTGTTGAATTGGTTGGGTTGACCATAGTATTGGGATGGTGCGTTACCACCAACAAATCCACCGTTGGAGCCAGTGTTACCGCTGGCGACACCAGCGTTGGCTTGACCCGAGGTACCGGTGGCACCAGATTGGGCACCGTTAAGAGATCCACCGATTGGAGAGGCAACATTGCCGAAGCTAGATTGGGCACCACCTAATCCTGCAGCTCCAGTACCGTAGAATGGAGTGGAGTAATAGTTGTAGTAGTATGGGTAGCCGAAGTGAGCTGGCATTTGTTGTTGCAAGTTGTTTGGGTTCACAATTGGAGATTGAGTAGACTCTTGGCCAGAACCAGTGGCAGCTGGTGCAGGTTGAGCACTACCGTATTGACCGTATGCAGTGTTAGCGTGAGAAGCAGCTGGAGAAGCGATACCACCAAGAGCAGCACCTTGGTTACCGTAGCTGGAGTAATCGATACCTGGGTATCCTCCAAATTGGACACCTGGCAAAGTTTGAGCAGCTTGTTGTGGGTACTGTTGCTGTTGTTGGTATTGGTTGTAGTAGTCGTATTGTTGTTGTTGTTGAGCTTGTTGAGCTTGTTGTTGGTTTGGTTGGGCTTGTTGACCTTGTTGACCTTGTTGATTTGGTTGCTTGTTGTATTGTTGATTGTAAGTGTTTTGGTTGTAACGTTGTTGTTGGTTTTGAGTTGGAGCTTGGGCTTGAGTTTGGGCTTGGTTACCGTACAAACCGTAACGTTGAGATTGTTGAGCTTGACCAGCTGAAGCATCGACTGGTTGAACTTCTTCCTTTTGTTCAGCTTGTGCTGGAACTTCTTGCTCATCGTCACCCAATGCTAAAGAGCCGAATGAAACACCAATGGAGTTGACTTGTTGGGAACCAGCTGGTAAAACAACTTGTGGCTGGACGTCAACTGGGGCAGGAGCAGAGACTTGCTCAACTGGAGCAGACTCGAATGATACTTGCTCTACGGCAACTGGGACTTCTTGAGAAACGGCAACTTCAATAACTTCTTCCTTGACAGGTTCTTGTTCAGCAACTGGAACGACTGGCTCAGTGGCTTCGGAGACAGGAGCAGGAGCAGAGGTCTTTGGTTTAGGAGCAGGCTTGGCCGATTGAGCGATGGCAGAGACCCAAGATCCTTGTTTTGGTTGTGGGATAGAAGCTTGCTTCAATTGGGGTTTTTCAGTAGTAGTGGTAGCAGTAGTAGTGGCAGATGGAACAGGTTCAGATAATTCTGGTTCTTGTTCTGGAATTGGGGCATCATTAGGAGTTTGGTCATTAGCTTCGTCAATCGAGGGTTCAGGCTGTTCTTGTATTTCTTGCTTTTGCACCTTTGGAGCAGGCACGTTATCAGACAAGGCAGCGGCCCATGTGTTAACAGGTGGAGCTGGGGTGGAGGCGGCAGCAGTGGTGGCAGCGGTCACAGCGGCTGTGGAAGACGACGTTGGTAAGCCAGTAGATGGATTGGCAGCGGCAGCGTTCTCGGACTTTTTCTTGTATGGAGTTCCGGAGAATTGCTTCTTGTAGGTGCCTTTGACGTTCGAATCATGCTTTCCGCCCCGAGGCTTCTTGGGCGCCGACGTGGACGTCGAGGATGCTATATTGTTGTTTGTGTGGTGAGGATTTGAGGCAGCAGCGCTGGTGGAACTATCATCCAGTGATTCTTTTTCCTTCTTTTTCTTGTCTTTTTTGATAGGCTCCCACTTGGACACCTTATTGTTCACAATCAAGTCCAAAACGATTTCCAAGTCGTTATTGTGTTCGCCTAGCAAGCTTTGCAATTCTTCCACTTCCCAGTCCGGGAACATTTCCGACAAACTGGTCACTTCGACCGATGTGCTATTTGTGGCGCCCTTTCTGTGGGGGTTCTTGTGTGGTTTTCGTTGTTGTGTTGACATTTTATGATTAATCTATGGATACTTGTGCTAGCTTCACCAGTGCACGATGGTAGGCTCTGTCAACTATACTCAAGAAGATTGGAGGGTGAAATTTAGTTGGCGATTTTTTCGTAGGGGCTGGTGATCGAAGTTCGTCGAAGGTTGGTGCGCACACTACGGCACTGGAAGGGGCCAATAAGCGGAGGATGGCGATACAGAACCCAGAAAAACGGGGGTTGGGGGTTGTATGGGGGGCCCAAGATGGCCTCGTAGTACTTACGTGGTATACATACAAGCAGCAGAGTGCAGCGGGCCATGGGTACCATAGAGCTCCACCCATGGGCATTACTTCCTGAAATACCCGTTGAGGTCAACCAAGCACTTTCGTTGCGGTGTCCCAATTGGGAAATGCGACCAACGACTCTACGGAGGCAAATTGATGGAGACTGGTGGCGAGTGGAGTGATCACGTTTGTCGGTTTGAGCTCACGAAGCGGCCGAGGCTTCCTTTGGCGGTGGATGAGGTGGCTACTCCCTAGGAAGTACCTTACCTTGGACTTGGGCAGAGTGGCCAACCGGCCACCCAACGCTTGACAGTTCCGATGGAAGGTGGTAGAACATCCAGTGGAAGCCCGGTTCGTCCAGGGCGGTGACTAGATCTGTGGTGAACACAGAACAATTGGCATGGGGTATCCAGGACTAATCCGGAAAAACGGACTTGACGTCTGGTGGGAATTAAGATTGGCCAAGGTGAAGTATTTTTATGCTATATGTGCACCGGAATCATGCGATGCGAGTTACTGCTGCAGCAGAAGCTCTAACCCGCTGGAGGTGCCCAGCACCGCCAGAGGTCTTGTTAACCGAACAACTGCTCATGTCTGTTAGTGGACACTTTTGGGGGATTATGGCCCCATAAATACTGAACGACTGTGCGGCTGCCGTATTCCGGTCGCGAGCCCTGGACTTCCGTTTTCGGCAAATTCCTGGACACCCTTTGCTATAATAGAACAAGCTGCTCCGGTGGAACATTTCCACTTTCAGGTACACCAGCTCAGGCCAATGTATGAGGTTTCCTGATGGATTCCTGGCAGATTTCCTGATCGATCCATTTGTCGATTTTGAGGAATCTCGTCTGAAACTCTACTCCCTCACTGGGGAACTGCCCTTTCCTCATGGGGCAAGCCCAGGCCACCACATTCTATTGATCTTTGCCATCAAAGATGACAGGTCCCGTATAGGAAATATCGGGCGCCCCAACGGTAGTTAAGAGCAAACATGGAAGAAATAGTAGATCTAATTGCTTCATCTGTCAATGTAAGTGGAATTTGTAGATGGTCTAATTACTAGATCAGGCCATGTGAAAACTCGAGGCTGAAATTTCCCGTTTTCTGTCTAGATCCGTAACCTTTTTAGGTGATCAATAGTTCATTCCATGAAATCTCGACAGATGAACCCTTCCACATTGAGACAAGTTAATGTTAATGTCTTTCTTAATAGAGAAAAGAAGATCTCGAAGGACAAATAATTACTGCACCTAGAAACATTTTGGATGGTAGAAGACTACCAAAAGCGTTCATGTCGATTTGGGAAACACTGTCCTTGAACATCTAGGGAAGTGTTTTATATTCAACAACAAGATTGCTCAACATTTTAGGAAGCTCAAACTCTTTGAACTTATTTGGGAAAACGAATCAGGAAATAACACCTCTTAGGAAATGCTTGTTCAATTATTTTAGGAAACTTATGTTGTTGTTGGTATGTTAAACATTCGAACTCTTCAACCTATGAGGAAAATTTAAAGAATTTGGATATTATTGATCTTGATGATTCATCTATTTGGGAAACCCTTTACGATTTTGGTAAATTGTAGAATTCCATTTTTCAACATATACGGAAACTCTAGTTGATTTAGGATACTACAAATGTAGCCACTTGAACAGATAAGGAAACATCAAATTTATTTAGCTGGATGTTGTAGCATTTGAACTAATCAGGAAACTTCGGGACACAATAGGTCTTAAGGTATGAACCTATCTAGAATTTGCACTTCTTGAGGTTAATTAGGAAATTTTAAACTTACATTTCAAACAATTCTCAGCAGAATTTGAACATTCGCCAACTAAGAAGATCGTATAAGGTCTAGAATATACAACATAGTTATCATTTCTATTCTTAGTTTATCTCTAAGCTTCGAATGGTTTTGGATTCAATTAATCGACATTATTTAACCAGATCTGGCCATCAATGCTCCTACAAGAATTCTAATTCAATATTTAAATTAATGTTCAACTCTAATTATCCAAAAGTATACGTTTACTTTTGAAATTCTAAGCTCTACTGGCTAAAACCTCTACTAAGTGCTCCCCTTTAAGTGGATCCTTCTTTTCAACTATAGGGCTGACAATCTTGTCAAGAACTTCGTCGAAAAGCCTGTAAATTAATCCCTTCAATTCATCTCCAGTTTGCTTAAAGTCTGGGTAGGCATTCACCTCTAATAAGGTGACACTGAAATCTTCGTTCACTAAATAATCAAGTCCATACAATTCAATAGCATTCTCTAGCGGTTGGAAATTAATTCTGTCGACGTTGGCAGCTGCTTTGAAAGTTTCACCAGTGATTGCACAAACTTGTTCAAATACCTCCTTCTTCTTCTCTTCACTTAACAAATTGTCCTGGAGATCCCACCAAGGAACCACTAAGGGAGACTCTTCCTCCTGGAGGCATGTGTTTGTCAAGTGACCAGTCATTTCAATATGTTCGGACTCATCACTAGGCTTTTCATACGGAGATCCAGCAAACAAAGTCAAAATATTTTTATAGACATGAACTTTTAAATCACCACTAGCAACGACGTAAGTTCTTAAATGGAATTTCTTATTATCATATCTTGGTAAAAGTAAAGGATTCGATTTATATTCCTGAACAACAAAGTGACGCAATTGTGAAACGATTACCCCGTTCTTATCATCACTTTCTTGTTCTTCTTCGTCTTCATCATCGCTTTCCTCTTCAAAAGAGTCAAAAATAGCTTGTAATTGCTCTATTGTGTTGAAAATTCTGATACCTTGTCCTTTGTCACTCATACTGGGTTTCAAAATCCACGTTTTGGTGCCTGACTCAATTTCTTCTCTCAACTCGTAAGCATCATCCAACGAATCATCCAAAAACTCCGCGTAATCGACCTCCAATTGATAAGATTCGGGAACAGCAGTCTTCAAGACGGAATCTGGGTTCTTTGCAGTGAAATGATGAATGGTGTTGGCCAAAAAGTGTTTACGAATCAAGGCCTTTCTATAAATGTACGACGGAATGAAGTATTGATTTGGATGAGATCCAATCAAATCAAGATCGATATCCTCGTAATCGGCATAATGAAAAACTTTCATAGAGCTATCTTCTTTCAACTTCTTCAAAATATCGACATCAGAAGTCACATTAAATTTTCCACTCTTTTTGGCAGCTTCTACCCATGGTTCGTAAATGTATGAGTCTACGGGAACGGTGATCAAGAAGTGAGTATTGTTGGTTGGTTCTGGCTCTTCACCCAACACGATCTCGCCACCTAACGGCTCCACTGCTTTGAATGCTGCTTTGAGAGGAGTCACACTGATTTCTTCATTCAAAAGGACACGAGAGTCTGAATGGGTGTAGTCCACAGCACCACTTTTCTGAACCGAATAAAAATCGGGAGCCCAGTGGAACTGCTGTTGTCCTTTTTCGTTGGGTTGGTCGCTAGGTGCATAGATCGACTTCCAATAGTTCTGCAAGATTGGAGCGTATCTGATCTTTGTCTGGCCCAATTTCAAAGATTTCACCAATGGGACATTCACAGTGTAAATATCCACGTCGGACCGCTCTTTGAGCTGGTTGTAGAGCCGCTCGACCAATTTGACCGAAATTCTGGCTGCTTCCTGGAGCACCTGGTGATCGTGCTTGGGGCTATTGAAAGCATAGCTCAAACCAATTGCTCTTTTACCATGGGTCACCGCCTCCATGGCAGCACCAACGGTTCCACTGGTCAAGATATAGAGATTTCCTGCGTTCTTTCCGAAGTTAGGGCCACTCAACACTAAATCAATATCCTTCCCCTTGGACTGGCTGTACAAATGGTGGATACCGATATCGGCACAGGCAGCAGGCGTACTGTCCACCAAGCACCATTCTTGCCACTCGGAAGTGCGTTCTTGGGGCGTGAAGAATGGTCCGTCGAACAGATTGACGTCCTGTGGCTCGGGGGTATTGGTGGATTGTTTGGTGTAGATGTAACTGGTGGTGAGTGTCTTACCAGCGAAGTGAGCCTTTCCGATCCAGGATCTTTGCTGGTTGGGAACAACAATGGACAAGTCCCAGTCTGTGGACCGCTTGATCTCATCCACCAAGTACTTAATATAGGGACAGGCCCGGTCATCTAGGGGACCATCATCGTTAGTGAGAAGGACGTGCATTGGTGATAGGTAAATTAGATGAGTTTCGCACCTGAAAAGTGAGAATGGATTCGTAGTTCTCCAAGTTCCAACTAGGTAATCCCATCCACCACCGACAAACCCGTGGCAAACCAAGGCTATTCGGCTATACGCATCATCATCTCGATCTCAGTGGTACTCTTAGACCATTTTTATACTGAAACCTATTGTCCACGCCCCAAACGAGCTCATATCGACCTCTTCTTCCAAGGTTAGCTCAATCAAGATAATTTACTTGATTCCGTGATATTACCTCCAAAAACAGTTCTTTCGGGTCCCAAAATACGCTTTTTCAACCCGAAATTGTTTCAGCTTCAAAGAAGACCGTTTTTCACCTTCAGAATCCATATTCTGGCTGTTTTTCTCCCAGTATCATATCCAAGTCTTAACATCACCTAGTATCCACCATGTCGCTATTCATGGGAAGTTCTTCGCAGTACTCTCAGGCTACTGTGGATGAAGAGAAGATCAAGCTTGCCGAAATCCAATTCAACGCCACCGCTGCCACGTTCAACCGTGTTTTGTCCTCTTGTGCTTCCAAATGCATTGAGCACGAATACGGTGAAAGTGAGTTGGTGACCGGAGAACTGTGCTGTATCGATAGATGTGTGGCCAAGTACCTCAAGTCTAACGTCGTCATTGGTCAGCATCTCCAGAACCAAGGAATAGAGCCATTCGGAAGCATGCCGGAGTACCAAAAGGTACAACAGATCTTGCAAAGAAAACAAGGTTGAAGTTCATCAAAACTCCTCGAAAATGCTTTATCGTAATTGAACTACGGTTGGATCTTATTTAGACTAAGTCAGTCTCAAAGGAGGCGAGATTTCTACTTTTTGGTTGCATGAAACCTTTTTCAATTGGACGACGTCTACTAACTTTTCATCAAATCATGAAGCATTTATCAGGACAGAATTTAAACGAAACCAATTTGGAGCTGCAGCCTCGACAGCTTGTCGTTTAGGTGCTCACCTCTGCCAACCAGTTGTATATAGCCAGTAACGAAGCCAATAAATTATTTCAGATCATTCGTAATACCACCTTCAGTATCATGGTTATGAAACTGTCGAGCGCTAGTGAAATTTGAATCTCTTCGGCTAAGTGGGAAAGATCAACTACTATGTTCCTACAATTTCATTTATCTAATCGTTAGCATCACAATCGTAATTACAATTGACCCTTGGTGTGGAAGATTTCCAAGGCTTCACTGATTCTGGCAGACATGGTCTTTTCACCTTCTCTAACCCAGACTCTTGGGTCAAAGTACTTCTTGTTTGGCTTGTCGTCACCGTCTGGGTTACCAACTGGGGTGAGCAAGTAGTCCTTCTTGGTCAAGATGTAGTCTCTAATACCGGCCAAGTAGGCGAATTGACAGTCAGTGTCCAAGTTAACCTTGACAACACCGTTCTTGATGGCGGTGTCAAAGTCGGCTTGAGAGGAACCGGAACCACCGTGGAAGACCAAGAACAATGGGTGGTCAGAGGTGGAACCAATTTGTTCCTTAGCGTACTTTTGGTGGTCACCCAAGATTTCTGGCTTCAATTGCACGTTACCTGGCTTGTAAACACCGTGGACGTTACCGAAAGCAGCGGCAATGGAGAAGTTTGGACCGATTGGGGCAAGAGCCTCGTGGACCTTGTAAACAGTCTCTGGCAAGGTGTACAAGGACTCCTTTTGGACGTGCTCGTTGTTGACACCATCTTCTTCACCACCGGTGATACCGATTTCCATTTCCAACCATTGGCCCATGGCGTGCATTTCCTTGAAGTACTTGACACAGGTGGCGATGTTTTCGTCGTCGGTCTCTTCAGACAAGTCCAACATGTGGGAGGAGAACAATGGAGTACCGGTCTTGTCGAAGAACTCTCTGTCGGCCTTCAACATACCGTCGAACCATGGCAACAACTTCTTGGCACAGTGGTCAGTGTGCAAAACAACTGGGACACCGTAAGCTGGGGCAATGGATCTGATGTAGTGAGCAGCAGCAATGGCACCGGCAACAGAAGCTTCTTGGTTCTTGTTGTCGACACCCTTACCGGCGAAGTAGGCAGCACCACCTTGAGAGGTTTGCAAGATGATAGGACTCTTGTTGTCTCTGGCAGCCTCCAAGGAAGCCACCACGGTGGAGGAAGAGGTAACGTTGATGGCTGGGATAGCGAAGCCCTTTTCTTGAGCGTACAAGAACAATTGACGGACGTCGTCACCGTAGATGACACCGGATTTCTTTAAGACAGCAGCGGACATGTTAGTGATAGAATTGGATGGTGAGGAAAAGTGGGACACCGGGTCTTTATATACTGCGCGACCGGCAACTTGCCCGCAAAATTTCAACTCCGAAGGAACACAATCATCCGGGGGGGACGGCAACCATTGGGCCGAGTATTGGCCGGGCTGGGACGAGGGTGCGCGACTGGCTGGGGCGAGGCTGGAGGTCTCAGGGTGTAGAACTTCTTGACAGGGAGCCTTCTGGTGGGAGCCATGACACCTTCCAGAACCATTGCTATGCTACAGAAGGGTATGAAGTTGCTACGCCAAATCGATAAAAAGCAACGGTATAGGGGAGCCGAAGCCCACCGGCAAATTGGCCGGTGGGCCAAGAGACCAATGGGCCCACTGTGGAGTTGGGGTGGGTGACTCCCGGTGGGAGCAATTGTCTACGGGCCAAGGAGAAACGAGAAACGTGGTGTGGTGGTGGAGGTGGTGGCCGATCAGTGCAGGGAGGTTGACGAAAAAACCGGTGCGGGCGTAGAACCGTGATTTGGGGGACCCCACCAAGTGCGGTGAAACTAGTGCCGGAACTGCCACCAGGACTGCGAATCTTCGCTGGTGGGAGAGGTTGGAACGGCACCATGGTGTTAGTGATGGGCCAATTGGCCCTGTTTGGTGGTAAAGCTCAGAATGGGGCTCACCATTGGATCCACCACTGGGCCTTAATGGCTTCGGATTGTTGCTGGAGGTGCTCAACCGGCCCTGGGACCGTTCTGTTGCTGTCTTTCGCTGCCAACACAATAAACTATAGGAGACGTATATACCTACAAACGTGCAGTCTGTGGGCTACTATATGGAACAGTTCCAGCTTCTGTTCACAACAAGAGACTTCAATTGACCCAATGCTTCGATTTGGGGTCGAAACACACACTATGGCAGCTGCAATTGCAGCTGGTTCTGACAAGTCTGGTTCCTACCTCGCTAGCTCACTTTCCCCAGCACTCTCCCTAAAGTCTCGCTGGCGCGCTTCCTCGCTCTAGCCCGCATCCTCCAGCTCCGCGCCCTCCATCGTCAGACCACCATCCCCCACCACCTCACCACGGCAAACACAGCCTGGGCCCTGGCGGCGCAGGGATCGTGGCCAGAAGCGTTATTGCTGCTCTATTACGGCCGGTGCCGGAAACCTGAATCTTTTTCGCAGAAATAGCGATGGACCTGACGTCGTGCTACGTCGAACTACATCATCGTACATCAAATCAGGAATTGCACCCATGCTATTGGTTCAAATCGCCAGCAGCCGGACAATTGCGGACCATTGCGGCGGAGGGCCTTGGATGCCTAGAGGTGTTCTTTGATCTGGAACCAACACCGGGAGATTAACGGGTGATTGTCGGTAGACAAACCGGGGTTGCCCCGGGCAGGGAGTGGGGACCCCTGCTGTGGGGACAGACGGAGGGCATGTGGTTGAGGGTGCAGTGGGCTGATCCCGGACTAGTCGGGTGGGTGCCTGGGGACCTCCGTAGGTCCGGATTTGCACCGGCGAGGGTGAAAAATTCACCTTTTCACCGTCGGTCACGTGCGTGGTCACGTGCCGCCAGAGGAATAGATTTCTACTACTCTACATACCTCCCACTACCACACCTTCCATGCTTGCCACCATAGACGGCTTGGCCTACAAGACCTTCGACAACAAGGACCAGAACCAGTTTGCCCAGGTGTCGAAGTTGATAGCGGACCACTTGTCCGAACCTTACTCCATCTACGTGTACTGGTACTTTCTCAACAGCTGGCCCCAGTACTGCTACACCGTCAACGTGGATGATTCCATCATCGGAGTGATCATCTCCAAGGTGGAGCCTCACCGCAATGTCCGTATGCGTGGATACATTGGCATGTTGGTCATCGATCCCGTGTACCGGGGCCGAGGCATTGCTTCCAGCTTGGTCCAGCTCACAATAAAGAACATGATTGAGTGGGACCACGTCGACGAGATCATGCTCGAAACAGAAGTCACCAACGACGGTGCCATCCGTCTCTACGGAAGCTTGGGGTTCTTGAAGACGAAGCGACTCTACCGCTATTATTTGAACACGCATGATGCCTACCGTCTAATTTTACCCTTGTCCGACAGATCCACCAAAAGAATAGCGTTTTTGGACCAGCTCGAAACCCCTGCCTCTGGTATACCGGCAGAGTCTGTCATCACTTAGAATCAATGGACACATCTCCGCTTTCCATTGATGGCATGATTCGGGAGCAGGGACTCCTATCTGCGACCCGTGACCAGAATTCCATCTTGGCCTCTCATCATGACAGTTCGGACCCTGGACCCGGATCTGGACTTCCCAGGCTGATTTTCCTTCCAATCCGTTCCCCTGAGATAACGCACGAACCCTGTGTTCGCAGTAAGCGTACTAGTCCCCAGATTAGTTCCTTGGTTGGATGACTCCAGTCCCAATTAGTATCAGTTATTGAGAATTGTGGGTCATTGCATTCTTTAGTTGCAATAATTACAAGGTCCTTTCCCATAATAGAATAGTTAATACTGGCATATCGATAATTTTAATAAATCTGAAAAATCCGAAAAAAATTGAAAATACCGACTAAAGCTATAAGAAGAGAACAATTGGAAACTAATTCTGAAACTCATTGATTACCCACCCACTCGGCTTGCAGTCTGTCTCCATATGGCATGCCAATGGCCCGATGTAGCAAAGTTATCAGTAAAACCTTAACAGTCACGATGGCAAGTCGCCTCACTGCGGAGTACTATATGCAGTACACATGGGTCGAAGGTCCGAACATACAACAAAATGGGCAATTGAGAGCCGGAGTTGAGAGAAAAAGTTACCAGCATGCCCCGCACAGTGTAATTGATGGCGGTAGCTCCAACTAAACCCAAGAATTACCCCGACTATGGGTCTTTTCACCATAGCACTTTCGACCAACTTTCTACCCACGCGCACTATATACAGGAAGTGAAATCCGCGTCCAACGCGTCTTACGCGTACCTATATAACCTTCTCGTGTCGCTCTTTTTCTCATCATCAACCACATTTACCATGCTTGAAGGCAAATTTGACGAATCCACCCTCCTCAAGAAGATCGTCGACTCCATTAAGGATGTCGTGAAGTTATGTAACTTCAACTGTACCGAACACGGAATCACTGTCCAGGCGGTGGATGATTCCAGAGTGTTGTTGGTGTCGTTGTTGGTTGGCCAAACTGCGTTCAGTGACTACAGATGTGACAGAGACGTGACGTTGGGTATCGACTTGGAGAGTTTCTCCAAAATCATTAAGACTGCCAATAACGAGGACTACTTGACCTTGTTAGCCGAGGACTCTCCTGACAGTGTGATGACCATTTTCGAAGACAAGAAGAAGGAAAGAGTCAGTGAGTACTCGTTGAAGTTGATGAACATCGACTCCGAGTTCTTGAAGATCGACGACATGGAGTACGACACCGTCATCACCATGTCTTCCTCCGAGTTCGCCAAGATCGTCCGTGACTTGAAAAACTTGAGTGAATCCCTCAACATTATTGTTACCAAAGATTCCGTGAAGTTCTCCTCCGACGGTGAAACCGGTTCCGGTTCCATTGTCTTGAAGCCATACACCGATATGGACAGACCAGAAGAGAGTATCAACGTGCATTTGGACAACCCAGTGGACTTGACCTTCGGTTTGAAGTACTTGAACGACATTGTCAAGGCCACCGGTTTGGCTGGCACTATTACCATCAAGTTGGCCGACAAGACCCCAGCATTGTTTGAATACAAGTTGGATGTCGGTGGATACTTGAGATTCTACTTAGCTCCTAAGTTTGACGAAGACGAATAGATGTATTTTAGTAATAATATGGTTATATGAAAAACAGTAGTAATACAATCAAGAAATAGCCATCGAGCTGAGGACCCGCTCTCTAGCAACCGAGACCAACAAAGGTTTGCGATCAACTACTCTTGCGGTCGTGCATCTCCTTTCCCCATTTATAGAGGTCTTTCTTCAACCGGTCAGCTCTGACTATTCCGTTCCGTAATTGGGTCAAGTTCTTGATATACTCATGCTGTCTCTGTATACTCACTTGCAAATAGTTGATAAGTTCGTCTTGCAAGGAACCAAGCTCGTCACTGGACTCCAACTGGAGCTGATGTGCTTCATACCGCTTCAAAGTCTTGGGAAGGGCGAAAAACGGATCTGTTACCTCACCAGCATCTTCAAGTTTGATTTGGGCATTCTTAGTAACGGACCCATTAGCTTGATTTCTTTCTTCGTCCAATCCATGATCGTATTTCTCGAGCCCCAAATTCTCTTCCAAGAGATAGAACCAGTCTTCCCCGTTGAGCACCTGGAGAAGTTTGTTGAGCCAATTGAGGTTTTTCTGCTCCACTTCTATGATCTCAATAAATTCGTTGGCCAACTTGTAAAAGATGGGCAGCTTATAAGTACGCAGAATAGCAGGATGTGAAACGAGCTCCAGCGGATGGCTCAAGGGGGCCAAGATATCGGCGATTTTGATCATTTTGAATGGGTGTTCATCTTCAGAGTCTTCCTCCTGGTCTTCATCCTCCGACGACTCCTCCGACTCCTCACCAGAGCCATCGTTGTCGCCGTAAAAGTCTTTCCACTTGCGCTTGTTGCGGTAGTTGCTCTTCTCAATGCTGTCGTTGGTCAATATCAAATGATTGACGCCGTCGTATTCGGCCACCTTTGTTTGCAAGCCATCGATGGATGAACTGGGCATGTCCAACTTGACTCCACGGTTTGGGTGAAGGTGCTCCGGGTTGCTGGAGCTAACATTCTGGGCTAGAAGAGCCAGCTTGAACCGTGTGATGACGTCAAGCGAGTGATTATCCAACATGGCGCTTGTTGATGCTGAAGCTAGTTGAGTTGTGATGGATGAATAGGCCTGTACACAGAGGAGAGTGCACACACGAGCACTGCACACAGCGCCACAGTGGTGTGAAGCCAGTGTCCCAATATGAACCGAAACCGACTCGGATTCGGAGTAGCGGAATGTTGGCATCACACCAACGGCCCTAAGGCGGCTACCCCGGCTCTTCTTCCTAGTCTCAATAGGAAATACACAGAAAGTGGCCTGCAACGGTGCTGGCAGCACCGGCCAGGGCAAGGTGGGTTCATTTCACCTCCCCCGTATTGTAGAACATGCACTTTCGCTCACAGTAACCTGTAAAATACCTTATCGGCCCAGGACAGATGGCAACCAAACCAGTCAAGGTCCTTTTTGGCGAAGGAAAAACACCGTCAGCTCACATAAGATCATCCTCACAACACACCACTCCCTTCAACTCCACCGCATAAGCCCGAAACCGCTCCCTTTGCACGCCCTTCCTCCACTGACTTCCACCGTCGCAGCTCGTATGACAGGAGCTACATGCAGGCTTTAAGGATCATATCCATCTAGCCTCTACTTCTTCAGGACCCCCCTCTACAGAGATTCGCCAGGTATACCAAGCAGGCTCCAAACATCATCTGCGTTAACAACCCTGAAAAGTCGATTTGTGCTTTGATACTGGTTCAATTCAGCTTCCAATTTGAATCTCTGTGGATGTTTTGCCACCAATGGATATATCGTACTTGGTGATTTATAACGCCCATAGTGGCGAAAGCATACGGATTCCAAAGCCGGTACGATACCACACGTTGAATGAGTTCAAAACGTACTTGCAGCTGAGCTTTAATATCGAATCTTTTGACAATTTGTTCCTTTTGACTTCATTCGGGATTAAGTTGAACTACAACTTGATTAACGAATTATCTGATGTGTTTGTGTATGACAAGCGGCTCTTCTCCAATGATTTCGAGGGAAGCATCATCAGCGAAAAAGGGGAGTACTTCGTAAGGACCCCCAGACTTCCCCCTATGGAAAATAATCTGTCTGCCTCCACGAAAAAGATGTCAGCCAATATCCAAAGCGTTCAAACCTGGTCCAAGCAATTGCTCCGAGACTGCTTGGGCATGGAAGAGGAGGCAAGAAACATATCAAGGCGCATCAATATCATGTTTCGATCTCTCAACTTGATCTTTCAATTTGCCACCAACTTCACTAATGACATTGAAAAGAACTTCAATAATTATTTGAATCACATCAAGTTGATAAACTACAAGTCATTACATAAGAATTGGCAAGATCACTACGAAGATCTCAGCAAGTTTCCCGTATTCAAGATAAAGAACCATTCAATAGTAATGCTGCATTTGCTTGAAGAACAAAGGTTAAAAGAATCCTCTAACTTCATTGAAGTTAACTTGCCTAAGGTATTAATAAGATTCAATTCTATGAATTCCATCATCAACAACGTCAATCAGGAAAAACTAAAGATTGATAAAAGTATTGAAAGCTCACGTAATGAATCCGTCAAGGCATTCAAAAACGTAACAGTTCAAACTTATCTTGATGAGGTACAACAAATATGCAACAAAATCACCAGAGATCTCGATGAACTTTCTTATAGTAACAATTTGAGCTCGATCCATCAATTACACACAGGTGATTATGCCCAGAATTTACTCAATAACTCTACCAAAATTGCTAATTATTTAAGCAGCCTTCAACAATTCAGAAAAAAATTAAGCCAAGACAGCTTAGGTGTCTTCAATAGGATCGCAAAGTTGCAAATGAAAATGGTAGAGGTCAAAAGCTCTTTACGAGACCTTACTTCTCAAACAGATACCAAGGAATCGATTTCTTTTAAAACTATTACTGAGATAAAAGCTTATGAAGATTATTTATCGCTCACTATTGATCTTCCTCTCTTATTTGGATTTATGTTGATTGAAAAACGCAGACAGTTCGAATGGTATGACTTTTACTCAAAAGGAATCGTGAGTAATGTCACAGAACAATTATCCACCATTATAGAGCACGAAAAGTTATTCAGAAAAATTTGGATAAGAAAAATTGGGAATTTCTTAAGCTTATTGAAGGAAGAAAACCCAAACCCGGTGTTACCCAGCATCGATGTGACGTTAGTTGGTAACAGAGATGACACTTTTAGCATTTTGAATGATATTGAGGTTGAGAGAGCTGATATTGAAGCCTTTTTAGATATTTTGAAGGTCTCCTCTGTTCCAACATCTTTTGGAGAATTGTTACACAAGAACTACAAAGATTTGATTAAGTCTACGAATAACATGAAAAAGGTGACTGCATTGATAAGTACCCTAGGAACATACACTTCTATCTCAAATGAAGAAAAACTGAAAGTTATTCAAAAAGCTGATTCGGATGATCATGATGTTGACTTAGGTTTAGTGAAGGATTTGAAGCTTCGTATTAAAAAACTCGAAAACCTTTTGCACCAACAGCAGTATCGAAATCTTAACAGTTGGCCTGTAGCCAGAAACAATGGCATGGGAGAGGATAATCGAATAAGCTTGATATTGGATCCAAAAAAACAAATCACTCCTTCCACTCCCAAGACAGATCCTACACTGCTACTTCAACGCAGATATACTACTGGGGATAAGAAAACCCCAATATCATCCCCAAAAGACTCAAAATTATTGGATACTTCTGGAATTGATAAGCACTTGGACAACATTAGGCTCAAAAAAATCAATAATGAGTTGGATGACCAAATCAAGCATATTGAAGAGCAGAACAAAAGATTGGAAGAAGAAAATAGGCGCTTGATATCAGACAAGGACACTTTTATGAGTGAGAAAGCAGCACACCAAGAAGAGATGCAGGCATTAACCACGCGCAATAGCAAATTAGTAAGTGATATGGAAAGTCTCAATGCAAACAATAAGACAGTTAATACTGAATTGGAGAATCTCAAGGTGCAATACAAGCTGCTTCAAGAGCTGAATGGTAAACTAATTTTGGAGAACAAAGAATTGATTGAGAACAAAAGTTCCAACGAAGAGACAATTCGAGAATTGGAAAAGCAAGTTGACTCTTTAAAGAAGACGCAACATGAGAAGCAAGTTGAATTTGAAGCAAAACTCGCCAAGAAGGATGAGGAATTTTCAAACTTTCAAATGAATGCCAAATCGTCACTGAAATCTTTGGATGAAGTAAATAAGCAACTTGAATCTAAGGAAGCGAAAGTTATGGAGTTACAGACTCATCTTGCAAAATTCACTGAGCTTCATACCAACTCTTCATATGAAATTAATGAGCTTAACAAGAATTTGAGTCAATTGAGATTAGAACTCAAGGATGCAAATGATATGAATTCTAATTTGATGTCTAATATGTCATCCAAGGAAACTGAAGTTATTAAAGAGAGATCAAGTCTCGAGATTGAAATTAACAATTTGAAGCAAAAGTATGATGAGAAGTCCGAAGATTATGAAAATTTGATGGAATTAGCTCAAAATAAGCTTAAGAATTATGAAAATTTAATCAATGATCTTAACGGCATAATCATGACTTTGTATCAAGACGTGAATAAGTTAGTTGAAAACAATTTCGACTTTTTCCTCGAGTTCTGTTTCATGTTAGAGTCCATGGGATTACTTCTCATAAAAGAGAATGAAGAGTTTAAGATCACCAGGGTGAAGGGATTGAGATCAAAGAAAGGAGGTGAAGATATGGAGTCTAAAATACCACAAAGTGAAAGGCCCACCTCAAAAGTAATTGATGAGGTTGAAAAAAATAAGGAATGGACGAATAAGTTGGTAGAATTAGATTCTAGCAGCTTTTCAAAGGTTCAAGACGAGCCATCTTCAATTGTTTCAGAAAATGCAGTCTTGGAGAATGAAGAATTAAAAGAACAATCGACTAGATTGATAACAATTTTTGAAGAGCTTTTCAAGACCAACCCTTCAAGAGTCGAATCTTTCCTCCTGTTAATCTCCTTTAAAGAACACGTTCTGACTCAAGAGGATACCACTTCCAAGTTTTTCTTGAATGCTGTTTCTAGAAGATTCAGAGATGTGGAGGGTTTTGCCAAGAAGCAAACAAAAGAGAACAAGACCAAGGAGGCAGAAATTCACAAATTGGTCAATCGACTCAATTCCAAGATTTCCATGAACGATTTCCACAAGGAAGATCTAGTATTGTTCTTGCCAACTAGAATCGAGAGAGACTTCGAAGAATCCGATTCCTCTCCACAACCGTGGGCTGCATTCAACATCGGAGCACCTCATTACTTCCTAATTATGGAGGAAGACCAACACATGGATAAGGATTGGATGGTAGCTCGTGTCAAAAGTATCACTGAGCACAAGGTCACCAATGAGAATTTTGATGATAATAATAAGAATCCTTACAAGTTAGGTGTGGGCACAACTTGGCATGCAGTAGAAGCTTCAGAAGAATTCTAAAACTGTAACGCAATGGATATACGGGAATTATTTAATGAATAGGATTATAGGCATTTTTTTATTAGAAGTATCTAATTTTCATCTTGTATATTGTACATTATTTCATTCGGGGACGTTATTAAAGAGGTAACTCACACTTTCACCATTATGCAATCTTCTGATTGCTTCAGCCAAAGTAGCACTGATGTCAATGGTTTCAAGACGAGAGCATCTAGACAATTTATCATCCAAAGGCAAGGAGTTAGTACAAATAATCTTGTCTAATTTGGAGTTGTTGAGCTTTTCAATGGCATTGCTAGAGAAAATTCCATGCGTAACAATAGCAACCACCTTCTTGGCACCGTTGTCCAACAAGACATCGGCTGCCTTACATAAAGTTCCACAAGTATCAGCCATATCGTCGATCAAAATGCACACCTTATCGTCCACATCACCAACCAACACCATACGAGACACCTCGTTGGCCTTTTGTCTCTCTTTGTGGATCAATGCAAAGTTAACGTCCAACTTGTCAGCAATGGATGCAACTCTCTTGGCACCACCAGCATCAGGTGACACTATAATCAAATCTTCACGAAGATAGTGTTCTTTGATGTAGCGCAACACTGAGGGTTCAGCGTAAAGGTTATCCACTGGAGCACGGAAAAAGCCCTGGATCTGAGAGGCGTGCAAGTCCATGGTGATGACATGGTTGCATCCAGCAGTCTGAAGAAGGTTTGCTATCAATTTGGCGGTTATTGGAGCTCTGGACTTGTCCTTCTTATCTTGTCTGGCATAAGGGAAATTTGGTATCACAGCGGTGATTCTTCTGGCACTGGCAATCTTACAGGCATTGATAGTGATCAAAAGCTCCATAAGAAACAGGTTGATACATGTTTCACCACATCCTGTTTGGATAATGTAGACATCTTCATCTCTAACCGATTCACCCACAGCGACGGCAGACTCTTGATTTGTGTACTGGAAAGCTCTAACTTTTGCAATATTTATGCCTAGCCTGGAGGCAACTTGCTCTGCAAGCTTTGGATGAGAGTTTCCAGCGATAAGCTTAATGGAATTAGGCGAAGAAGGCATGATGGCCTACACTCTTATCTGGTAATAAAATTTACCACGATGGTCGCACACGTGATACACAATGTACAGGATACGATGAATTCTACGTTAGGGAAGGTGGGAGGCATCAACATCTAGATTAAAACTTAGCCTTGGGCTTGAGCTTGTCTATAATATAAGCGGCTTCTCTTTGTCCACTATACCAACCTCCATGGGCACATCCATTGGATGTGTCGTTCATAGTTTCGGCGCCGGCGAACCTGATTCTTCCTGCACCTTCGACCATGGCGTTACAGATGGTATCGATATCCAAACTACCAACAGTTGAGGCACCGTAAGCACCTCTGGTCAATGGATCTTTGTTCCATTTGGTATGGTAAATTTTGTTTGGTTGTGGCACCAGTTGGTCTGAAAATTCATCAACCATGGGCTTGAAAAGCTCCCAAATCTTGGCATCTTTTTCAGCAGGGTCTAAGTTTTCAATATATTCGGAAACAGGCTTCTGGACCAAGATAACCAAGGATGGAGTATTTGCCACCGCCATGTAGTTGACGAAAAGCGCTGGGAATTCCCAAGGCTTGATTTCGGAGTCAGCAGTGGCATTGCTTTTAGACATAGAAAGAAAACGATCAACGTTTGCGGGCCAGTAGCTTTGGTTGAATTCCAAAATCACTTTGCCTAGAGAACCAAAAGCAATACCGGGTAAAACAGCTTTAATATTTTGAGGAACGGAAGGAATCCAGTCAATGGAGTAGGGGTCTTTAGTATCGTTAATGGCCAAGACTGATTGTGGGATGGTGGAAACCACGTACTCACAATAATAATTCTGGCCTTTATTGTCGGTTAACACCACATGGTGAGGATCACTGTGGTCTATCTTCACGATTAAGGTGTTTTTAAGAATATTGTTGGCTTGATAATCAGCAGGAAGCTCATCGAGCTCGTTTTTAAATACATTGTAGTAACCACTGGAGACGAAGACATTACGGCCCAAATGGCTGTCATCAAGGCCGCTTCTGGCGGAAATTTGGTCCCAACTGTCACCCTGCCAGAGTTCGGTCATAAAACGCACGGCGGCTCCAGCATATGTGATCTGCTCTTCCGACAAGTTTTCGCGTTGGGCATCGACATACTCTTCGTAAAGGTCCTTGACGGACATGTCTGGCTTGTCGGGGTCGCCTCCATAGGCCAACTGCACATAGGCGCCGAAATCTGCCTCGATTTCCTCGTGTCTCTTCCTAGACACCTCACCTTCTCCTTGGGCCATTTGCCACCATTTTTGATCGTCGTAATGGTACTTAATGTTCCCCTTTTGACGAGCCTTATCGAACAATGGATTTTTCAATCCATCATGGAACCACAGCGCCCCCAAGTCGTACTTGACCCCAGGTTTAAACGAGTCAATCGACTCCAACCGGCCGCCCAAGCGGTCACGGGCCTCGATGATCATGGAGTCGATGCCTGCATTGCTAAGGTCGATGGCGGTTTTGACGCCCGCAATTCCGGCGCCGATTATAATGACAGTTTTGTTGAGCATGGTGTCACGATGTCAATTGTGGTGAAATCCGGATGTCTGCTGGCGATTTATAGAAACCTCCAGTCCGTGTAGTTCCGCTTTGTAACCGCTGATAGTGCTGCTTCCGTACATGGAGTGACATTCGACGGTCACGTGACGCACCAATGGGGTAGTTGCAGCCGGAATGGGCTCAGGTGGCCGGCGGTGGGATTCCATCACCCCCTAGGCCCCATCCTCCATGACCTTCAACCCCCCAGCTTGTTGCTCACATACCACCGCTCCTAATTTATTGTTCCATGTGGTGGTGGATCATGTTCCCTGCACCCAGTGATTTCAGCGTGCATTGGGAACATTCGTGCATTTGGAATTGATCGATTTCAATCGTCTAGCGCAACCGAAGCCCTTCATCGTTCTTGCCTCCATTATGCCTCCATTTCAGCTCCGTCTAGTCACGTCCCAAATCGGAGGTTGTTCCGCCCATCCCCTGAACCAGGTCATTTCACCAGCCGTGCCGTTCCCGATTCGACACCAAAATACGCCCAGAATCTGGTTCGGGGCCTGTCTTACGTAACACATTGTTCCTATTATTATCACTAGAAGGATGCAAACAACCCACCCCCAGACGGTGGTGGTCAAGGCCCACCACTGGGTGGTGAGACCACCACCACATCCTTCCGTTCCCCCCACCGCCGGCGCCGCCCGACCCCACCGCCGCTGGGTCCTCGGGCTGCTCGCTTCACCACCGTGGTGATCCCGTCTTACC
Source organism: Suhomyces yuchorum (assembly GCA_030571845.1). NCBI lineage: Eukaryota > Fungi > Ascomycota > Pichiomycetes > Serinales > Debaryomycetaceae > Suhomyces > Suhomyces yuchorum. The sequence continues at coordinate 136,286 of JAJLYW010000006.1, read as the reverse complement.
ACCCCTTTGTTCGTCAAATTAGACGAGCAGAAAGTAAACACACAGGCTTAGGCTGCGATCTCCGACAGGTGGAGGTGGTTGGAATGCTCCATTCATGAGGTGGCCTCGGTAACGTCTCGTCCCGTTACGGTAATATTAACCCAGATACTACCGGCATGTAGTAGGTGTCTCTCGTTTGCGTGGAAGCACGGTTGTTTAAATAACAACCAATTTCTAGTGGGCCTCCGCAAGCTAATTTGTCTTCTCAACCACGTTCCTTTTGGGCCTATTGGTTGTTTTTGGCTGTCGTGGTGTCTAGTGATAAGCCTAATAGTGCCAGTCCTGCCACTGTCGCACCCCTGTCCTCCTCCCCTCCTTACAACACCGTCACGAACCCCCCGTTGACGACACGGCACGGTAACTTTGTTTGTTTTGCCTGCCACTAGCCCGGTGTCACTTGTACCACCAGCCTGATCCAACACCAAAACAGTGGTGTAGCGTGGGCCTTAGTGGAATTCGCTGGTGCTTCGTGGCCTCGTGCTGTTAGTCTGTTTATCTCCTCTGTCTTAGCCGTTGTTATTGCTGGACTTGATCCCTCCACCGGCCTGTCTGCTGATTTCCTCGATCCTTCCTTACCTCCTACTCATTCTCGGTGGCCCCCTCGGACTTGTCGGCCTGTTCCTCCCATTTCATTCTAGGATCCTGTTGCCACCTTCCATATCACCGTTCATGCTACCATATTCCATCCTGTCCATTCAATGCCCAATAGACCACCTCATTATCAATCGCATAAACGGCAGAAATCCTCCATCCTGAGTGTGGGTTACTACTTCCTGCTGGACCAGCCTCCAAATCAACTCCCGCATCTGTCCCCCTTAGCTCCTGTGGCCACTTCTGCTTATGACAATGATCCCTATACATTAAATTACAACTTTCCCCAGAAAGACCACTCCCATGACGACCCTGACCCTGAAGATACTACCACCGCCTCCCACTCCATCCACAACTCCCCGTTGAAGCGCTCCGCCTCCCATGACGATGTCAATGGTCCAAATCATTCACTTCCTGTTGCATCGGGCTCTATCGCCCCCTCCACCAACGCTTCTTCGAGCCATTCTTCCTTCTTTCACTACCCTGCCCACCTCCAATCTTCAGTGTATCCTTACGTTGATTCAAATCAAATCTACCCTCAAAATTACCATGCTACCTCACAAGCAGTGCCAGCTTCATCAATTGCATTCCCTTCTCATTCTTCCCATTCAACGGCTTCGGCCCAGTCATTTTCAACCAACTTTGAATCTTCGTCAATGTACTCAGGAAATTTTAGTTTCCCAAAGATCCCTGAGCATTCGTCAATCTCGATCAACTCCCAAAAATCTCAACCTAATCAACCTTCCACTCCATCATCTAATCCTGCTGGAAGTAAGCATCAAAAAAACAACCTCTCGATATCCTCACATTTTAATTTGTTTAATCTCGATGATTCGAAGAAACAAGCCCAACTGCAGTCTCAGCATCAATCCACACAATCTCAGTCTATTCAACAAATTCCTCAAACTAACCCAGCTCCAGAAAGTGCAACAAACGATCTATTGGTAAATTTACTTTCAGTAGATGGTTCCAATATCAATAATTACTTGTTGACTATCCTTTACAAATTGAATATACCTTTACCGCTTGATGATTTTTATAATGTCCTTTACAATAATGACAAACTAGCTTCTTTGCTACAACTTGACCTTCAATCAAAAATAGATAAAACCTATACTTCTAATAATGACCAGTCAATCGATACTATACATCTGTTGTTAAATGTTTTTAAAACACCAGAATTATTATCCCACTACTTTCCTAACATGGATAACAAAGACAACAAGTTGTCTAATATTAATTATCATGAATTGTTAAGGACATTTTTGGCTATAAAGATTCTTTTTGATGTATTGATTCAAATGCCATTGAATTCTTCTGAGGAACCACAAAATTATACCATACCAAGACTTTCAATCTATAAGACCTACTATATCATTTGCCAAAAATTAATCATGAAGTACCCATCTTCTTCAAATACAACTAATGAACAACAAAAATTAATATTAGGTCAATCAAAATTGGGAAAATTAATTAAAATGGTATATCCTAATCTTCTTATCAAAAGATTAGGGAGTCGTGGAGAATCAAAGTATAATTACTTGGGTGTCGTATGGAATGAGAATATTATTGACCAAGAAATCAAAGATTTATGCAATAAGTATGAGTTAATTGATTTGAATGACATATTTAACGGTAAGGGAAGATTACTCAGTTCTACTCCTAAGAAAGGTCATAAGAAGACAAACAGTAAGAGCAAGATCAAAACTGAAACTCTTCCAGTGGATATCAATAAAACTGTTCCACGTCCCAACCCATCAGGTAGTAACTTTCATGCTGATTTCCCTAACCCGATTTCATCACCAAACCTTTCGTTTATCAAACCATTTTTAAAGTATCCTTCAGATGATCATTTTACAATCTTGAATGACGAAGAAAATTGGTTTAATGATATAAGAATAAAAATTTATTCTAATCATCCTCTGATATCGAGGTCGATGATTCATAAGGTATTTTTGACGAACGAAAATTTACTTTCAAATTCGAGTTTGTTAACAAATTTGATTGGTCAAATCATAGTACCACTTGCTAATTCAGGAGATCAAGATTCAATTGATTTGAATTTGTATCTAATAATCATTATTGAAATTATTCCATATTTATTACTCATCAAATCATCTGCTGATCTTAACTTTTTAAAGAATTTGAGATTGAACCTCCTTCATTTAATCAACAATCTCAATAATGAATTGAAAAGAATCGGATATCCTACGTTTGGCATCAACAATTCGACTATATTCTTGATTTTGCTAAAGAAGCTTATTAACTTAAATGATCTTCTTATTACGTTTATTAAGTTGATTATCAAAGATGATAGTAAATCTATGATGTCTGTGGATATTGAAAACTTTTTGAAGGTTAGTCAAACATTACATCCATCGCAAGAAGGAAATGTGGAAGAACCTCAAGTTAAGCTTGAGGAAAGTCAGGATGAAGATTTCTTTTTGAATCTTAACTCAAACCTTACTTCAAATTCATTAAATGAGTTGAACTTCAGTTTCAAGAATGATATTCTATCCAATGATTTGATATACACCTTAATTGGCTATAATTTTGACCCTTTGGTCAGTGATGAAATAAAATCTTCAATTTCTATGAATTTCGTTAACCAGGAAATTAATATCATAGATGAATTTTTTAAGAAAGACTTATTGGCATTTTTAAATGAAAGTGATCACACGCGAAGTTCATCAACTACATCCTCTTCTGGATCTAATATTCTTGATGTATCAGACCAAGAAGAACTGACACCGATAAACGAGTCTTTATTATCGACAAAAGAGTTTAACAAACTCTATTCATTGATCAGATTAATTGACAAGAGACTTTTATCAAGTCATTTCAAATCAAAATACCCAATCTTAATTTATAATAATTTTATCAACTTCATCTTAAACGATATCTTGAAATTCATTTTCTTAAAGCAGCAACAATTTCAATTACTGGGTCATACACTGGGTGGCTCTAATGATGGAGAGTCTGATGGAAATCAAAATAGCTTTGGTAACTGGTGGGTGTTCAACTCATTCATCCAAGAATATTTAAGTTTGATGGGAGAAATTGTTGGTTTAGAAGATTCTTTATAGCCACTCCTAACCTGATTTTCAAGAGAAGAAAGTAAATTTGACTGGTTCAACTTGACTCTTGGCAGACTTTTCAATGGGACTTCAACGATTTGAATCAAACCTTGTCGTCTCTTTTTTTTATATACATACATAGCAGTGCTTGATGACTATGATGTATTTGATTTCTTGATTTTTACTGTTTATCCACTTATATAGTTTAATAATTAATTTACAGGAAATTGTAATCATAATTGATAGATTCGTCATATTTCTATACGTCGCAATAAATCTATTCGTAATAAATATTTTACTTACAACTTGGCTTGTGGTTCCAACAAACCCTTGGTCAAGATCTCCTTCATTTCGTTAGCAGATTCGATCAAGTAGGCCTTGAAGTGAGAAGAGTTCAATCCATTACCCTTCTTAGCAGAAATGTGGATGTGAAGCCATTCGCTGTTGATCAAATAAGCTAAACCGAAACCTTGATCAATGACTTGGGACCATCCCCAAGATTGGAAGAATTCAGATGGAACTTGAGAGGAAGAGATGTACCAAGTTTGAGAGTAAGCAAAGATTGGGTCCTTGAAAATTTCTGGCACTTCTTCACCAGGTTGAAGCATTTGCTTCAAACCGAACAAGTGACGGTCGACACCCTTACCATCGGCAGCTTCACTCAAGTACTTAACATGTTGCTTACAAGCATTTTGGAAGGCAATCGATTTCTCTTCGACTGTGGCATCAGGGCTGACCCAGGTTTCAACAAACTTTTTAGATTCTGGAGAAACAGTTCTACCAGTTTCAGTTCTACCGTTCAAGAACTTTCTGGTGGCGGCACTTTCATAAGTTGGTCTAATCTTTCCAGTCAATTTGAAGTAAGCTAATTGCATTAACATTTGAACGTAGGCATCTGGAGAAACCTTAAACTTCTTGATCAAGTTCTTACCGTAAGCATAGTGTTGGAAAAGTTGTTCATCATGGGAAGCAATGGTAGCATCAAACTTGGCAATAGCAGTGTTGATGTTTTGTCTAGCAACTGGGTTAAGATCGAATTCCAAAATTTCTGGCTTCTTAGCACTGAAGTCGAAGTGGGAAGCAGACAATTCGTTCAAGAACTCCTTAGGGTCTTGCTTGAAAATCTTACCCAAGATGTAGTTGTTCATTTGAACGGTTGGAGTGGCATCCATTCTGGAGTGTTCACCCAAGAAACCAGAGTTACCATTTTCAGAAACGAAGAATTGCAATGGCTTGTCGAAGTAACGGTTCTTACCGTCTCCGTGCCAACTGTTAGCAGACTTCTCCTCAATGGTGATTGGCTTGTTGTCGTCCAAACAGATGACGAAGGAGGAGGCGAAGATGGTCTCGAAGGATTGAGCATTGATTGGAGTGGACACCAAGTTGTTGTAGGCAGCCACAAATTCGTCTCTGTTGAGAGAGGTCAAAGCACCAAGGCCTTCACCTCTGTCAGCATTAGAGTTCTTGATGGCTTGGAGTTGTTGGTAGATCTCAGCCTTGGAGATAACCTTGCCGTTTTTGTGGTGAGGAACCTTGTAGAAGTTGTTCTTGTAGATAACAAGGAAGTATTGGTGCTTTTCACCGTCGTAGAGCTTGGTGATATCGGAACCTTCGTGGGGAACTCTGGAGTTGTTGAACATGTATCTGAAGGCGTTCATACAGAATGGGTTACCTTTGATGATTTCTGGCTCCAAGGTTTCGCTTTGGACCTCCAACATGAACTCGAGGGTGTGGTGGGCGATCAAGGTGGCCTTGAGCAATTGGTCCTTTCCAATGGCGTTGTTGACGTCCTTGTGGGAGAAGAAGTAGGAAACGTAAGGCACCACAGGGTCTCTGTAAGACATGTAGGCATAGTCGTCCCACCAGGTGGCCAACCAGTTGTCCTTGTCCTTGGCGTAGTCTTGGAGACGGGTCTGCAATTTTTGGCCCTCACCATTGACAAAAGCCTTCACCTTGGAGGCGGTTTGGGCATATTGTTCCTCGGTCAAGTATGGCTGAACCGACTTGAGATACCTTCCAGCGGTCTCGTCCAAGGTAGGAACAGGCAATTTGGGCAACTGGCTCTGGTACTTGAACAAGTCGCCCTTCACAACACTGCTAGAGAAGTTCTGTTTAATTGAAGGCATTCTTTTCAAGATTCTCTGAGAAGTTTTGAACATAATCTAAACAAAAGTGGCTGGGATGATTTCAGGAAAGGGGCCTTTATATATCTGGGGTAGTGCGGGTGCGCGGTGGAAATACGAAAAACTGGGGGAGCCGAGGTTCACCGCACACACTCACATGGAGACGAGGTGCAATTAATGACAGCGACTCCGTGGAAGCGATGGCGGGGCGGCGATGAGCTCGGAAAATGGGGACAGATCGGCGGCGGAAGCGATGGACTCCAGCAGGGCAGCAGGACTCAAGATTGCAGATGGTGGAGGTGGGCCGAGCGTCCAGTGGGCCCACCGAGAGCGACACGGCGACAATGTCGTGGTGGTGGGTCCGAGGACGCTGGGGTGGTCGACGAGGGAGATTGGCCGTTGTGTGGGGCAGACAATAGGCCGGAGCCGGGCCCCGGACTGAGCCCGTAGTTCGGAACATGGGACCTCGGACTCTGGCATCAAATACGAGCGTCGATGCCGTGATCTGGAAGCCCCATCGGAACCGGCCGCTGCCCCATGGGTGCCGCGATATTGCGCGACAATGTCGCGCGATGTCGCGCAATTTACAGGGTTACGGTGAAGGGGCAAATCTTCCCTCGGTGTACCTCAACCAGCTCGTATGTGATGGATCTCCCGAAATCACCGTTGGCCCCTTGCGTGATTCGTGCGTTGTGGAAGTGGTGGCGGTGTGGTTTGTACCGCTGTGTGGTGGTTCCAGCGAACCGTTGGTTCCGTGAGACCTCGGGCCCGAGATTGTGAAAATCTGGAGAAACTGCAAAATCTCGATTATGACGTAGCACATCACACAAGAGGAAAAGCTTGGTGGAACAATTGCTTCTGCTGAAGAGACCATGAGCCAATAGTAGCTGTGGTACTAACAAGCCACCAATCATAGACCACGGCTCGGAACTTTATTGGGCCCCTGGTGTTTTCTGTTATCCTCTGATTTTGTTGAGCTTTCCCCGGACTGTTTCCCGCGACAGTTGTCCGTTGACAGTTTTTCAGTCTCGCTAGCATCTCGCCTACCACGCGTTAGTGGCCAGCAGCCATACCAATCAATTGGGAACATCTCGGTGGGAGCACCGCAGGTCAGGGATCCGGCAAAATGCTACGTAGCCAAACAAGCCACTTCACCGGAGAATTAACGCAGTAACCCGGTTCCGTCACCCGTCGGATCTCGGGGGTTCCAGTGCCAGTCGCACCAACTTCCCGGACTCTCGCCCTAACTGCAGAACCTGGCGGTGGAAAATGTTCGCTATTACTTCAGGCTAAGAGAGTTCGATTCCTAGACGTTCATTACCCCAGACCGCCAAGCAACCTTGGAGTCACGAAGATCCACCCACTTTCGTTGAGAATACCACCTAACACTTCCCCTGAAGCTCCTGGCTGTGTCCGTCTCGTGCAGCTGTTGACAACCCACCGCTCCAACCTACTAGTTCTTGTCCGAACACTCCGCGCGAAAATTGACCATCAACACCTACAACACCATGGAGGAGCTTTCATACGCCCGGGCCACATCGGCCGTGTTCTTTGGCGTGTGGTACGTGGTGATCCTCGGGGTGGCATACTCGGGATTCATCGAGATCTTGTCCAAATTCAAAACCAGACCGCAAATGGATCCCCCATGCACCGAAGGTGTCACCATCATCAGACCCATAAAAGGCATTGATCCGGAGTTGGTGTCGTGTTTGGAGTCATCTTTCCAGCAGAACTACCCCCAAAACCTTGTTCAGATCTTGTTTTGTGTGGAGGATCCCAATGATGCCGCCGTTCCGCTTCTCAGAGCGCTACTTGCCAGGTACCCTCATGTGGACGCGTCCATTCTCATAAGCAGCGGGTTCGACCCGGTGCTGAACACCAGCGACGACCACTACGGGCCCAATCCCAAGGTCAACAACTTGGCCAAGGGCTTCACCTCGGCCAAGTACGACATTTTGTGGATCATCGACTCCAACGTGTGGGCCAGCCCCAATATCTTAAAGAACTCCATCGCATCGTTGAACGGCAACCTCAACAACGGCCGCCGAGTGGCGGAATCGGCCAATTCCCGCCGTGTCCGCTTGGTGCACCACGTCCCGTTGGCCATGAGTGTCAACAACAACCCCGACCCCTCGGAGCCCCAAACGAACCCGGTGGCTGACGCAGAGTTCGTTCTCACGCCAGTAGCATCGTACCTGAACTCCACCGCCCGCTTCGGACCCGCTACAACCGTGGCCAGGCGTACGTCGCCTGTGCCCTCTTCAGCAACCACCAAAAAGCGCTTCCTCAAGAAGTTGGGGGCCCGGTTGGACGAGATGTTTCTCCATACCTCTCATTCCAAGTTCTATGTGGCGTTGAACAATTTGGCCATCGCTCCATGTGTCAACGGAAAATCCAACATCTACCGAAAGTCCGACCTCGACCGGTCGGTGGCGGACATTGCCTCCCCCGAAAACACGTCTCAGTTCTTCAACACCCCCCAAGTCAAGCGCGACTCCGCTTACTACTCGTCGTTGCCAGGAATGGGCCATGCCATCAAGTTCTTTTCTCGCTACATCGGAGAGGACAACATGATCGGCATTGCCCTCTGGGAGAGTGTCCACGGCCGCACAGGCCTCACCGGCGACGTGGTGGTGCAGCCCTTAAGCGGCACCGACAACAGCGTGGGCGACTACATGACCCGGCGGGTGCGTTGGCTCCGGGTCCGCAAGTACATGGTGCTCATGGCCACGTTGGTGGAGCCCACCACCGAGTCGGTGATCTGTGGCATTTTTGGCACCTACGCCTTTTCCACGCTCTGGATGGGCCGCTGCTTCTGGTGGCCGTTCTTCATGGTGCACATGGCGATTTGGATGGCCACGGACTACGTCCAGTACCATTTGTTGGTGCATCATGTCACCGACAACGCGGTATCGGTGCCGTGGTGGTTGCGAAATGTGCCGCCATTGCAGCGGCTGTTCTGGGACTGGGTGCAGGTATGGATGATGCGGGAGGCATTGGCGTTGCCCATCTGGATCCAGGCGATGTTGGGCCACGAGATCGACTGGCGGGGGAAGCCGTTCAAGATCAAGCAGGACTTGACGGCTGAAGAACTCTAGCGAGGTCACATGACACGGCCCGCACATTTCAGTTCAGCCACTCCATCGTCACAGGGTTCGCTGCGATGGCCTATTGTTGCGGCCGGATTGTAGGAGATATCGGCTGCCTGCCAGAAATCACAGGTACCCACGGCTGCCCCAGGTCCCTCGCCGTCGCAGCTGATCCCCTTGGTTCCAGCACCCAATGGCAAAAACGGCCAATGGCACCGGCTGCGTACCTCACCGTTCCTCACCGTACCTTACCGTACCGAGGACACCCACCATCATACATTCCATTCTCACACGTCCCAGGGTAGAATGTATTCATGCCTCATCATGGTTTGTAGATCTCAGTCTAAGTATAGAACAACAAGCAAAGCAAATAGAAAAAGCCTGTAGCAAAAAGCACAGCCCAACCGGAGGTCCGGAGGTACCCTGAGATATTTTGGTGTTCTGGTGTTTTGGTGGTGGTATTTATATTTTGTAAGTTTGTAATTGTTATTTTGTCATTGGGATATTTTGGGCTGAGGGGTCGCATAACCTTTGACGAGAAACCCCAAACCCAAACCCAAACTCTAACCCGGCAGTCCACCCAGAACCGGCTGGGGTGATCTGCCCTGTTTAGCACGTAGAACACCGAAGCCCTGATTTGGCATGGAACAGGAACATGGAAGGTTGGAATGGAGCACCGATGGCGAGCGAAGGAATGCCGGAGAGCCGGTGGGACTTAGTGGGGAGGTGTGGAGTGGAGGTGATTTGTTGGTCGCGCTAGAGTGGTAGTACAGCAGCTTAAAGCGAAAATTGCGAACACAAGCGACCAGCGAAAGCCCAGCGAAAAGTCACCACACAGCACCAAAAGTGCACCCCGAATGCAAAGTGGAACAGCAGAACCGCCCAGTAAGCTTCAACAGCACAATTCGGGCGCGTAACTGATTGTAGCTCATCAGGGGCACCCCTGGCAGCAGGGGAAGTGTGTGTTCTTGCGGGGCCGGGATGGATCTGGGATCACTCTGGCGGTGGTATCAGATCATTGCCGAGCTGGTGTCGGTAGAGATAATTTTCTGGGGATCGCGTGTTCCATGTGAAACGTCCCTCCACCAACAGTAGGTATCGGGTGCCTGGCGATCGCCCAACGCCCCGATTCCACGATCGGCTGGGGTCGGAGTGGAATGGCCCCTGGCACTGGTGGTGCCGCTGATGCCGCTGGGGCCATTGGTGGACTCGGTGGGTGCCCCATTGGTGAGGTCTAAAGTGAAATTTCCCTCACTGCCTCGGCGCACAAGTGACGCGTCTCGCACCCCGAAACATTGGCGTCCTCGCTATTTCTTACGGCCCCACCCGGCCACCGGCCCCACCGTAGCGATGCCCCGAGCGAGGACGAAAAAACCTCCCTGGCCCGCTGTGGGCCCCAGCCCCAGCCAGTGGCTCCCTGGCCCCGGGCCGTGTGCACCAGCGGTGACCTCAGCGGTCACCGCATACTTCAAGCCATCGACTCAAACGGCAGTGACCCCTGAGGAACCACCAACGTCGTCCGCCAACGTCGTCCGCCAACCTGTTTCCAAACACCCCGTCACACCTGCCATTTGTGCCACCTGTCTCGGTGCTACCACGTCATCTCCTCTGTCGTCTCCCTGTATTCGCCCCTCCCACGTCCTCCTTCCCCCCGTGCCTCAGCTATCGCCTGTGGTACCGCACCGCGCTCCGTCTCCCCGTGTGCCAGTACCAGCTCCGCCTGTTCCCCTTAATCGCTCCTCTTCCAATCCACGCGAGTCATTTACCAGTTACCTCCGCTAGACACCCAATCCTGCTGGTGCTTCCGTCATTCGTTCCCTCCCCTGCCACCTCCCGCTGGCACCCTGGAACCCTCTTCCTCCTTCACAGTCCATCGTTCTCGCTTCGCCTTTGCCTTAGCCTTTGCCTACGCCAGTTCGTGGTCTCCTCCCTCTGTGGCACCGGTGACTTTCCACTTGTTCCCTTCTCCAGCTCGAGGATTCCGTGTTTGTCTTGATGACAGAAGTGACCATGTCCCAAGACGTGGCCATCACCAACCACTCCAGCCACCACCACTCGTCGTCCATCAATTCGGCCCACTCCATCTCCATCCCTGGCGGCCTCCCTCACGACACCCAGACGTGTAAAAAGTGCAACTTGCCCATTCTTGAAGGCCATGCTTACGAGCTCGGCGACGACAGGTGGCACATCCACTGCTTCAAGTGCTCCAAGTGCAACAAGTCCTTGGGGTGCAACTCCAACTTCCTCGTGCTAGGAAACGGCAATCTTATCTGCTCAGACTGCTCGTATAACTGCAAGCAATGTGGCAAGAAAATCGACGACTTGGCCATATTGACCGGTGACCAGGCGTACTGTTCAAACTGTTTCAAGTGCCGTTCTTGCAAAAACAAGATCGAGGACTTGCGCTACGCTCGTACATCCAAGGGTCTCTTTTGCATGGACTGTCACGAGAAGCTCATGGCCAAAAAGAAAAAGTATGACGCTAAGAAGAAACAATTGGCGCTACAGAAACAGCAAGATGAAGAGAAGGAACGTGAGAGAGAACGTGAAGACCAAGAACGCCAGAAACGTGAACGTGAACGTGAAATTGAAATCGAAGTGCATCGGGAAAATGAAGATTCTCGAATCGACCATTCCTCCAGAGACAGTATTCTTAATAATTACATGTCCGCAAACAATAGCACAGCCAATGTTTCTGATTCCACATCGAACGGATTATTCGCCCTTCCCAACCCATCATCAACAAGCATAGTCTCCAAAAACAAATTGTTGCCTCCTCCACCAGCTCATCAATTGACATCTCCACCCCTATCAAGAAATCCTTCTTCAACCGCAGCCCCACCAATCGCTCCATACTCTCACTTGGTGGCCAGAGAGTCTTTCCAATCGAACAGAACAGAGTCTTCCATCACCTCTATTAGCACTTCTCAATTTTCAAGCGAAAGTAACAATAGAAATTCGGCATCCATAGCAGGAAAATTGGCTAGCCTTGATAACGATTTTTCAATCGAAGAAGTGAACAATTACAGTGAAGGCGAAGATGAAACTAGTCCCGAGCATAGAAATACATCCTTAAGGCCAAACAAATCACCACAACAATCATTACCACAAAGGAAAACTCTCTCTCCTAGAAATTCTTCCCAAGGATCTCAATTGCTACAACTGAGCATTCCACCCGTGATATCAAACACCTCACCTATAACGCCATCTCAATATTCCACACCACCAATTACCACAGAAGCAAAGTATGGATCAGCTCAAAGTGAAAGTGTTGCAGTTTTCCATGATGCTCAACTTTCCACACCAGGCTCATCCGAAAGTAAGAGATTGGCACCAGCAGCTGACATTGTGTCGATCAATACGCCAACTGAACAACTTCAGAAATCGCCTTCTAACGATCCAGCAAGATTTAAAGGCAAAAATCTTTTCATTTTGTCTCCCAACCAATTCAATGACCATGAATTTCATAATTCGAACTCTATCAGAACATCCCCAGTTAAATCATTGAACAGATCTCCAAGTGCTAGTATCAACAATAATGCAGACACCACAATCCAACAACAGGCAAACTCTAACGAGAAGCTGAATTCTCTTTCAACTCACCTTGATGATCATAGAGCAAGATCTGCCTGTCCTTCGCCTTTTGCAAAGGCCAATAGGCAGGCAAGGGTGGTGGAAACCAACGATTACATATCTACAGAGAATCTTGATGAGATTCCCAAAGAGCTTAACTCAGTTAACTCAACTCCGAGAAAATTGAACCTGTGTTCAATCAATCAACTGATGTCTTCTCCTCCTCCAAGATTACCTTTACCCAGTACTCCTAACAAGAAATCTTTCAGACCTGAAGAAACCACACCGAGGGGACTTGGATTGGAAGGAATTGACTACGAAGGTGCTGAAGAACATAAACGTAACTCGCGGGGTCTTTTTGAAAGGAAGCAAACCTTTGAAGATGCGCAAGGAACTCCAAGAGATCAGTATTCTCAATTTCCTCAAACCACTCCTACTGCAAGGGAACGCATAATAGGAAACCAGACGCCAACAGTTACTAATCTTGAAGATGAGAACGCATCCTTTTCTGATCAGAACACAATAGGTTCACTCTCTAGAAAGAGTACAATCATTAGAACTCCTAAATTGAGTAGTTTGAAACATAAGAGATCGATTTCAGGTGGAAATAATAGTATTTCCAACAAGTTCAATTTTTTTAAATCTGCGAAGGATGATTCGAACACCAGAGGTCACTCAAGACATGTTTCGGAAGGTTCAATCAGCAATGGTGGATCTGCATTCACAACACCACCATTACCAGTTGCATCGTCTCCAGCTATTCAAAATGGCCTTTCAAGTAGAGATCATCATAGATCATCTTCTGATACACCATATTTATCTACTTTTGATCCAAATAAGAGAACCCTGCTTGACATGAAAACATTGAATGCTGAATTAAGCCATATGTTAAACCAGAAGCAAGGGTTTTCAAATGAAGTTAAGAAGCTTGCAAATGAAAAGATGAAATTGAACGAACAATTGAAGGCAATGCATAGTAAGTTGACCTCGGAAACAGTGAAATATGATAACTTAGTCAAAGAAGTTGCTGATTTAGAAATTCACAAAAAGAAGTTGTTGGAGATTAATCAGGCGTTGTCAGAAGAAAACCATCAGATGCAAATTACCCGTAATTCTGCATCTACTACTGAGGGAACTACACTTTACAGTGATTCCACTAGCACTTTGAATTTTGGTTCTTCAAAGAACATTTCAAATCTTTCACAGACTTCATCTTCTTCATTAATCGCTGGAGTACCTTATGGAGAAACTCAAGTTCAAGAAGAACCTACTAGTGACCCTCAAAAGGCCACTAGATTGAAATTCTGGAGAAGACCCAAGATCGGTTTTAATACCGCAAATTTGGTTCTGACAGGATCTTCTCTGAACCAACACACGCAACCATCTAATCAAAAGCCGATGCAAAGCCAACAGCCACCTCAACAACCTCCAACCCTTAATCAACCTCATCCACAAGCTAATAATTCTCAGTCACAACCATCCGGAAATAAGATTAGTCAAAACTACTCTTCTAATGCGATTCAACTACCACAACAGAGTCCGAACCTTGGTCTCCAAGGTCAAGGAAGTAATGGAACAACTGGTATCAATTCAAGTGGTAACTTGAGCGTCGGAGAGAAAAAAGGAAAGTTCCAGAAATCAAAATCTTCCAATATTTTGGATACTTTCCTCAACAGTACCAGTTCTGCAGGTGAGATTACGGTTCCGCTTTTGACCTCTACCATCCAAAGTCGTTCTGATTATGAAAATCTGAAAGTCCCCTTGATTGTGACGAAATGTCTTCTTGAAGTTGAGCAGAGGGGCTTGGACATGGAAGGTATTTACAGAATCTCCGGTGGAAATTCCGCTATTGTGAATATTGAAAATGCATTCTCCAATGCAAGTCCTCCTGTTGATGACAAATCCATGCAAAAGATCGAAGATTCCATTAGTGGAGATATCAATGCGGTCACTTCGGCATTGAAGAGGTACTTAAGAAAGTTGCCAGATCCATTAATTCCATATCTTTTGTATGAAGAGTTCATTCGGGTCAGTTCGACCAACCCACCCAACAAGATTGACAAGAGAGTTAGTGATTTGAAGACGAAGGTCATCAGCAGACTCCCAAGTGCAAACAGACACACGTTGTATCTTTTGTGTAAGCATTTGGCCTTGGTGAGCTCTTATTCTTCTGTCAATAGAATGGGCTTCAAGAACTTATCTGTTGTTTTTGCGCCTACCATTGCAAGAGATCAAACCGGTGAAAGAGAAATGAGTGACATGGGATACAGAAACGATGTGACCGAATTTTTGCTTACCAATTGGGAAGCTGTATTTAACGAAGCCTAATGAGGTCTTACTGTATGTATATAACTACATATTATATTATTTAAATATTGAAACGATGTCGTGAACATTTAACCTTGATGTTGATACTGATCAGAGATCAGCTTGACTATGTACATGATTCTAGATGCGTTGATTTATGGTCCCTTTGTTTCTTGGCTCAAAAGGTCTAGCGTCGATTTTGCCACTTGACATAATAGAGCGAAAATGGGAACTTGTGAGTTTGTGACTTTTTAATGGGTGGATAAGAGCATTAACGGTTTCTGGAAGGTCAGAAATCACCTCTGCTCTTGCTTGGGCTCCTTCAGGCCGGGTGGCGTTTCCACAGGCCAAAGCAACCAGGGCAACTTGAGAAGTAACTTTGAGCCAGATAATGGCCACAGTGGAGAAAATAGACCTCCACGGACGGCCCTCAACCCCAAAAGACTTCCTAGTTGATGTCCTTGATCTGTGTGCTCAGGTACAATTCAAAACGCTTGTTGCCCACACGGATCAAGTGTTCTATTACGCTGAACAGCTTCTTGGGAACTGCCTTGTTCTTGTGGAACTCTTCCCTGATGTAATGCCTCCAATGGGGTCTGCTCTCGACCGGTTTGGTTTTCACACAACGCACGCATTGGCGGTAAAGCTTGAGCACCTCTCTCTGGAGTCCGGATAGACGAGCCATGGTTGAATTGCTGATGTCTAACGGTGATCCTCTAAAGTGGCCTATATGGGAGTCCTGCACAGGAGTTCGGGTCAGTGGGCCACTGGGCAAGTGAGAAGGTCTGTCACTCCAAATGCAGGACGGTAAACTACAATAACTGGTGTAGTGGCCCCAATAGCATCGATCAACAACTCAGCTCAAAGCGAACAGTACGGCATTCATGCTGCGGTATTTCTTTAATTGATATTAATTTCGAACTGGGGTCTGGGGAATTATTTTCCCTAGGAGTGTTACCTGAAGTTAAACACACTAGAGGAGGGCACCATGAGATTATTTCTTTTCTGCCAATACGGGGTGTTTGGGTTATTTGGGGTATTTGGGTATTTGAGGTATTTGAGCTATTTGGTACTTGGCCCTTGGGTACCTGGGGAAGGTGATTGAGGAGAAGCTCGTGGTATTTTTCAACCACCGGGGCCGCTTTTTGCCGTTATTATGGCTCACCAGATGCACCACATTCAGTCCTATTATGCCGGGATAATTGTTGTCTTTTTGAGAACGATCTCTAAGAGGCTTTGCTGACTTTGATGTATGACATGTGCTGTATGATGTAGTTGTAAGTGGTGTTTTGATACGGGCTCTAGTAGGAAATAGGCTCTATTTAGGGCCTATTCATGAATTTCTTATTGGCAGATAATGTTATCAAATCGTTCTACCCCACAAACCCCCTATCCACCGCCGTCCTCTTCGACTCTGCAGCATGGACCTGTGGTACTAACAGGGGGATCAGTAACTACAGACCAATTATCAATCTGAAAAAGAAACGCTTCTTCGATCAAAAAAGAAACCACAAACCTTAAAGTGGTACATGTCTAGGAAGCGCAATTGAGGGATAATAATAACACAATTATAATTCATATCTGGCAAATCCACGAACTGTCAGTATTAGGTAATCGGACCCTTTTGTAAACATCGATGAGATCTATTGCATGCTTGGAGCATTCCAAGCACGATAAGCTCATGTATTGGTGTATACCACCTGTACAGCCAAGTGACGGCAGAAGGGAGTGGTGAGTTGCCGACTGTGCTCTTCGCGTTCCAACAACGTCATGTAACACGTCGCTGTGCTTCGCTTTGCTCTTTGGCACTACATTGAATCCGTTCTATTACCCATTTATTTGATCGTTATTAATGTACAATTACTTGAAGTTGGTGAAGTCGACCTCGCCGTCTCTGGCACCGTCGCAGACAGCGTTGGCACCGCAGGTGCAGCTGTCCTTGGTTCTCTTACCACAGGCACAGGCATCGGAGGAGGCAGGCACAGCGTTTTCCACGGCGGCCTTGGAGCACACACATTGTAAAGCTGGCTTCTTTCCACAAGAACAGGTGGATTTCTTAGCACAGACGCAGACAGAAGCAGAGCAAACCATTTTGTATTATGTGAGTTGTTTGTTGATAGGGAAGGAGGTTGAGTAGATAATGATGTATTGGAGGGGGATATCGGGCCAATTTATAGTTGTCTTGAGAACTGAGGTGATTTTGCAGCTTTGATGACGCGTCACGTGCGGACCACCCCACCAAAATCCCCGGCCAATCACAGCGCGGCTGAATGTAAGCAGTGTGTAATCGTGACAAATAAGCCTGCATATTGGCGTGTGTGACAAGTATGGCCTGTTCCACTGGAACCCACGCCAAGTGGTTTTGGTCCAGCCGTTTCAACCCTCGGGGCGTTACCAGCCCTGCGAGGCTGATAATAGATGGCGGCAAACTACCACAGCAAGAGATGCCGTTTCAAGGCTTTTCGTCAACACACAGAACCCAGCAGCCCTCATGAAACAAATGTAATAGGTCCCAATGTAGATGGAGACTCAGCATGGAGTTGTGCTGCTTCTCAAAGAACCTCTTAAGGTTAAGATGTCTTGTCTAGCTTTTGCGGCCATAATTGGTAAGGTTGTTGAACCGTTCCCTCAACATGGAACCAAGCTCGCTGGTGGAGTTCTCGGTATTATCCAACTGGCTATTTTCAAGTTGGTTTCCAGAAACGTCGCTGAATATGTCTCTAGCTTCGGTCACAGCCAAAACCTGGCGCTTTTGAGCGTCTCCACCAATGTTCTTGTTGAGAATGTCATCGAAGATCTGCGAAATGGACTTGGATTGAGACTGGTTGGCGGTGTTGTCTGCAGACGGATTGTTGTTCTTGTTCACAACAGAATGGTACACTGTAGAGCCTGCGGATCCTGTAGCGGCCTGGTTTCTATCGCCCAACTCCAAAAACACATTTTGGTCATCATCATTATTGAGCTTCTGCTTTTTGGAAGAGCCTGGGGTATGGCCCACGTTCGATCTCTTGCCTGAACCCAGCACCTGGCCGGAGGTTTGCTGATTGGGCTCGTTGGAATCGACGTTTTGTAATTCTGGGGGCTGAAGATCGCTATCTTCGTCCCCAAATTTTATTTGCAATCCAAGGGGAGTCTTCATGATATCCAACTTGCCCCCGTCGCTCGAACGTTGCGAAAATTTGGGAGTGCTGGGGAACCTTTGTATGGTATTGTCCCTGGATTGTAGAGATAGTATACTTTTCACTGGTGAAAGTTCTGGGGGTAATATCACAGGCGAGAGTTGTTCGACTTCTGGCAATAGCTGTGATTCCTTATGGGGAGAAGATGGTTCACTAATGTTAGCAAGCTCGGATCTCAATATTGGAGGCTCGGGTAAGGTGGGGGATGAATTGATAAGGTTCTGAATTAACGATGATCTTCTTCTAGCATCTTCCACAAGAGCATTTCGGTTTGGTGTTCGTTTTTTGGGGGAGATAGACAATTTGTGATATGCATCAAGAGACTGACGCATCGTCTGCGTTTTGACGGGTGAGAATTTCTTAATAGGAGATTTTTGACTATCACTGGACGATAATGTTGATAAAAATGGCGGTGGATGGGTGTTTATACTGTCTGAATCGTACCCTGTTGCTTGCCTGTTGAAATTAGGTAACATTGATGGTCGCTTATGGAGTTGCGGTGTCGATGATTGGATCTGCTTTTTTGTTTGCTCAACGGACCAGGTGGGTGTTGATTCATCCAATTGGGGCTTGAGACTGGGCTTCTTGAATGCCTCGGACAAGTTCTTGTCATCTTGCAAATCAAGTTTTTCGGCATTCAATGGTGCGTCCTCATTTCCTTCCTCGATGTCTTCTTCGTCTTCGTTGAATAACAAGTTACTTTTGGAATTGGCTAAGGTATTGACCTCCGTGTTAGATATTGGATCCTCGTAGCTATTTAACTCGACGTTGGCTGATTGCTCAAAAAAATACTTCCAGAATCCGGAATTGTCCCATACCTTCTTGCTTGCTGTGGAATAGTCTTTGATTATGGGAATCAATCGGTCATTTATCACGGCATTGGCACGAGAGATATTCTTGTCGATTTCTTGTAGTACCAAAGTGGTTTCTTGCTCCAACTTTTCGAGCTCTTCTCTGGAATTTGTGCTGTCTTCTGCAGATATCGAATTGATGGTGGACTTTCTTCTGGACGAGCTTGGCGCCACGGAATACCTTTTCATGGCGTAGTGGGAGTGGTTGTTTTGATACGCGTAATGCCATCAATATGTATCTGATCACGTGCCGATTGGTCACGTGTATTTTTCTTATGCTGACGGTGCCACCGGACCATGTGGAAGTGCTTCTTGAAGTGAATGAAAGGAGCCGAGTGTGTGAAGGTGTCTAGAGTACTTCACCATCAACGTTTTTTTAGCGTGTGCTTCTTCCCCCAGTTCTTCCCCGGATTTAGTGCCTTCTGAAAAGTTTGAAAACCTGCGAAAATCAAAATTCACTACTACAGTAATGGGCAACATCATGTCGGTATCATTTGCTCCAGAGTGTACTGAGGCCAAGAACAAGTATGACGATTGCTTCAACAAGTGGTACACTGAAAAGTTTCTCAAAGGAAAGTCCCTCCAAAACGAATGTACCGAGTTTTGGGACACATACATCACCTGTGTGAACGCATCATTGGCCAAGCAGAAGATCAAGCCTATGTTGGATAAAGCCAGAGAGGACCAGCCTTTCACCACCGAGGAGATCAGGAAGGATGCGGGGACAGACAAATAGACTTGTACATAATAAATGAGCTGTCAGACTAGTAAAACGTATGATGGAGAACAACTAGGAAAGAACTGATCCCACATTACAATGCAATAAACCTACAGGTAAGTCGTGAAATTTGTGAAATGAACTATTTGTGGACCTGGGATTTTCGAAAGCAGAAGAGTGGAAAGTGTCTTGTGGCCGTTCAAATGTGGCCCATGACCATATTAATAATCGGTCGAAAGTGAACAGAACTTTACACTATAGCATACTTGGGCTCCAAGCAGACCTGAGAAGTGCTCATATCTCCTTTGATGTCATTTCAAAGGATATATCAGTAGTAGTATTGCTCGCCAAGGAGCCAAAATGTGGACAATATGTTCAAATATCATCCCTCTGATGTGTTAGTTCACATGAAGCTGAATAAAAAGAGCTCTTAAGACAATTTATAGGTATATAGTAGTTTAATCATGTCTGTTCTTTAATTTTTCCCTTCGGTGTCTATCAAAACCACCTTTCTAGTTGGTTCCATAGCAAGTTGGTCACGTGATGCGATTGGCTATACCATCACAAGTATCTAAACAAATTACGAAGCACTTGTAAAGAAGCAAGTCTTTCACATCCAGGCCGAAACTCGAATCATAGGTAGCAGAAATAGAATAATCGTCATAACACACCTGCTCAGTTTCGATTTCCATTCAAAAAATCGCCATTCACAAACTACATTGGTCCTAAATTTTCAATATTCCTAGAAAGAATCCTATAAACGAAGCTAGAAAACAAAACCTAAAGATCCCAAACCAAATGCTTGTTGAAGAAATACCTAAAACAAACAGTTCGGCATCGACTGTCTACTTTTCGTCATCGATCAACTTGACGGCCAGGCCGAGTGCTAGGCTGACTCCTCAAGAAGTTACTGACAACAAGAAGAAGGGAAGACCCAAGGTCAATTATAATGTGAACCAGTTGATGAGTGCGCAGATCCAGGTGGCGGACCCTCAGGCTAATGTAGGGCCTTTGAAATCGGCCCAGCAAATTCAGCTCGAAAGAATAGTGTCCAAAAGGTTAGTGGACCTCAGTAAAGAAACCTCTTTGGCATCATTCGAATTACCTAAGAACTTCTCGTACAACAGAATACATTCCAATTCTGATAAGAATAGCAATTCCGCCAGACTCGGAAATACCCCAACCACAAAAAGAATTCTTTCCGCTAGAAGAAACTTGAACCTGTACTTTGAGGAAGAACGTAACTTGATTTCCATCAACACAATCTTGGGGCAAAACTACCAATTCATCACTGAGGATATAGACCAATCCAAAGGCAAGATCAAGAAGCCAATCCAACGCCGTTTAAGACCCAGATTGCGCATTTGTTGCATGTGTGGTTCCAACTCCAGTTACTCTAGATGCTACAACTGTGGCCTCTTTTCTTGCAGCGTCCGCTGCAATAATTTACACAATGAGCTGAGATGTGTATAGTGGAAGATTTGTGTTGTTTTTTCTATGCTTGCATCAATTATGGTGGTATGAGATTGTTCTGCTTAGTGATACATTTAACTTCGCATGTTCTGCTCCCAAAAGAACCAGAAATTTCAATACGGAGCTCTTCAGCATCAGAATTGGTTTAAAGCTCTATAATATCTATATGAAGTTACTTTCATTATTGCTGCTGGTGTTTGTGTGTATCCAGGCATCAGTTTGCGAACAGATTCATTCTTCACCTTCCGTACCTGCCTACTATAAAAAGTTAGTTGATCTTGCTAAGGTAGCCTCTGTTGCCTATTGTCTAGATGTTGGGTTGAAGAAAGGTAAGTTGGGCTGTGACGATCTGGGATGCCCCATGCCCTTATGTTCTGAACCAGATTTTAGAGATATCAATATTATCGATGTCTTTGACTCTACTCAATGGGAGCTGATTGCTTCAGGCTTTTATGCGGTAGACCATGAGTCAAAGCGAGTTTTTCTCGTCTTTAGAGGTACTACAACTGCCAGAGATTTGATCAGCGATATGGATTTTATTCCTGTTACATACTCTCCTCTTTCATTATCGAGGGATACCGATACAGAATACGAGTTATGTGAAGGATGCAAAGTACATAGAGGTATTTTTAAATACCTACAAAGAAGTTGTGGCTCGATTTTATCCTCTGTGGAGGAGTTGATGAACGATCATGAGGACTACTCGTTGGTCATAATAGGACATTCCTTGGGTGCTGCTTTAGCCATATTAACTGGTGTTGAGTTTCAAATAAGAGGATATCATCCTTTAGTAGTGAGTTTTGGTGGTCCAAAAATTGGAAATCAAAAATTTGTTGATTACGTGAACAAATTGTTCAAGGTCGACCAAATGTCAAAAATTATTGAACAGACTGAAGATTTTGATTTCGGACTCATCAGAGTTATTCATAAAGGTGATATGGTACCTCGTCTTCCACCAGGTCCGATGTTTCAGTCGGACGGGTACCAAATCGAAATTCAAAAAAGAGACCTACCACATGAACCTTGTGATGTTGTACTCAAAGGACAGTTGGAAAAGAGGACGTTTGGTTCTATTTCTGACTGGAGCCAAGGTGAAACTTGGTCAAAAGTGGTCAAAAGGTACGAGCATGCCCATTATCTAGTGTGGATTTCGGGTTGTGACGAATAAAATATATACAATGCTTATCTAAGGTTAACTAAGCTGGTTGCGACACATTACCCTCAAGTTGGATATTATAGGTTTCAATTTCCTTTTGAACCAATTTTTATCATTTCTTCCCGATCACAAACTTTGAGTCTTGTTTTGCCCGACTCGGAACCCGACTTTAATTCATATTCATTTAAAGTGCTCCAGTTAGACCAGGAAGTAGCCATTTTTAATGCAGACTCTGAAATAATCTCACTCGTAGGCTCTGTGTGGATTCCATTCTCTAAATCCTCCAATATCTTATCGGCTGTATCAAATGAATCCATCATGGTAGTGGCAATAACTCCAGTGGGGCCATTTTTGATCCAACCAGAGGTGTACCAACCTCTTTTGAACAAGGAGTTGTGACTATCTTCTTCTTCTGTAGATAAAATACGGCCACCCTTATTCAAAAGTCTGTTTCTATCAAAAGAAATGTTCAAGTCTTCAAATTCTTCTAATGGAGATCCCTTGTAGCCAATAGACAAAACAACCAAGTCGTTTTTAACTTCGACCAACTCCTCGGTTGGAGACACTTTGGTCTGTTTCGTTAACTCGTCATGTACCAAGGTGTTCTTTCTTAAAACAGTCGATTCCAACAATTTGGGGTTTGTTGTACTTTGCTTGAACTCCACTGGGCTTTCAAGGTACCTCAAGGTCCAAGTTTTTTGGGACGTTTTGTTTCCTGGGACACTATACTTCTCAATAAGAGCCACTTTTCTCTTATTGACTCTTCCCAACGACGATTTATCGATGGAGTCAAATACTTTTGCGTCGATGGGGTCGAACTCCACGCTGGAGTGTTTTTGCAATTCAAACAACTCTCTAATCTCCTTGTTTGAAAAAGCAGATTCCAAAATACCTCTTCTAGCAATGATATTGACATTTTTCACAGCGCTGGATTTCAAAACCTCCAAGGCCTCGGTAGTCAAGTCTGTGGGTGCCCAATGAGAAGGGTCTGCAAGTAAAACCCGAGCAACGTCAAGAGCAACGTTTCCGTTTCCGATGATGCTGACGTTCTCAATCTGGTCCAATGGTGGAGGGACGAACTTGTTGTCCTTTTTGTAGTAGTCTGGATGCCCGTTGTACCAATTGACAAACTGGCGGGCCGAGATCACCCCAGGTAACTCAGACCCCGACACATCCAATTGGTTGTCAGCAGAGGTGCAGCCGTACGACAAGACCATCGAGTGGTAGGAATCCTGTAGCTGCTTCAAGGAGATATCCTTGCCCACGGTCACGTTGCCAAAGAATCTGACCTGGTGGGGCACTGGGTTTGATCCGGGGGTTGTTTCTTCCAAGTTGGAGCCATACTTTTTCATAATATTGTCCATATATTCTTCACAGTTCTTAACCTCTGGGTGGTCCGGGGCTACTCCGTACCTGCTCAAGCCATAGGGAGCCGGTAAACGTTCGAAAAAGTCGATGTTTAGCTTGATGGATGGAGATGCTTTAGATAAAAGGTGGTGGGCAGTGTAGAATCCTGCGGGCCCTGCGCCCACTATGGCCACATTGAATGGTTTTGAAGTGCTGGCGGAGGAGGAATAGTGACGGGAGATGGGTCCGAGCCGTCTTAGGGCCTTGGCCAGGCTGATGGCACAGTTATGCCAGGAAGAAGTCATTATGGCCTAGTGCAAGTGCGTGCGGTGGAGAATACTGGAGATCAGAAGTAGCCATGAGGAAGCCAGTTAACCGAAGCTTGTGAGGTAAGCTGGGATGTGAGGAAAACAGAAAAAGAAAAGTGGGAAGGGCAGGAAGTGGAGGATTGCGGTGACTGCTTGGATGAAAACTCAACTTTGGAATAATACTCGAATTGGTGAAAACTACTGGATTTTATGAGAGGACATAATGTAGTGACATAGAGCAAAATCCCCAGCACACTAGTAAACCTACCTGGGATGGAAAAGCACTCTGCGGAAGTGATAGTTCTTACTTTAGTGTGTGAACTCTCTGCACAAGATAGAGTACGTATAAAAACCGACAAGGAGAACGTGGACAATGTATCAGGTTCTGATTATGTTGGCATTGGAGATAATTGGGACATTTCTGACATTTCCGTTGACCCACAGTTGACATAGTGAATTTGTAAATTGAACAAGGGGATGTATTACGGATCAAAACACATTGCCATTTGTTCTATACCGAACTATTGTAAGCGTTGAAAAGGTTGCATCGCTAGACTTGACTGTCATACCAGATTGAAGTGACTCAATTTACCAACCACCCTAAGTAGCTCATTTGACACATTTCCGTACCCTAGGTTGTTTCGCTTGGCTCATCTTCCCAGAATACTTCACTGAGCTTATTCTATTAAGCTTATCTCATCTGCGGCTGAATCTTACCTTACGTCTATCCGTCTTATCTCCTATCTCCTATCTATACAAAGTCAATATCTTCTACTATCAAAGGGATATCATCTACTATCGAAGAGCTATCATCTTTCCATCCACTCGATAAATTGTCAAATCTGGTATGTGGACCCTGAGGAGCACAATTAGGGGGCAACTAATTACCCAATGAGAGAGGAAACTAATTAATTTGCTAATTAATCAGGCAGTCGATATTCAGCCCCGATCACCTAACCATCAACAAGTTCAGAGAACATTTTACGTTTAATACAATTTTTAAGTTTAATTGGAATTAATTAATTGATGCACTATCCTCTTTTTTAGGGAGCTAAGGCGGTCATGGCATGTTGAATGGTTTTTTCTTTTCTTTTATGGAAAAGACTTTAACTATAGAGTTTATGCTCCAAAAGAAACAATCTCACAGCCTCTGCAATTAATTACACTTACGAAGCCAACTGCGAGGAAGGTTACTCCTGATGGTGGAAATGCTTATCTGAGACGTTGCATCAACCATACCCTGCGATTGTTATCGCTTCGTTGCAATGGATCTGTCATTATTCAGGTACCGCATTCTCGATTAGGAAAGGCGAATCTGTCATGAAAGGAGTCTGTGCGTCGAATAATAACTGCCGCTGCTCTGCAAATCGGTCTACGTACCTATCAAGATGAAGCTGTTTTCCCGTCAATAGGCTGGACTATTCTCCCGGATCACAATAGCAGGAAAATCCTTGCACTACATAACCCAATTACCAAACCTTCAACTTTATGCCGTACATGCGAGATGTTGGTGACAATTGATGCATTTTGCAGCTGAAAATCTTCTCATGAGCTGAGCTGCATTGTAGTTAGAGGAATTCCGGCTGATCTTTATTATTCGTGGTCCCGAAACCTCAAGCATCGCTGAAATGATCCCTTCGAGATGAGCAAAATTTGCCAATGAAGTGGCCCTAGAGTCAATGGCCGGCTGTTGGGTGATGACGAATAACTGAAACTACGGATCAACCCTCTGATATGCCTAGTGGAACTATGGGGGCCATAGTTCCAGCTCGACCGTATAACTGTTAGGCACTGCTAAGCTGACACGAAAATCCGTGATAGTTTAGTGGCTAGAATTACCGCTTGTCGCGCGGTAGACCGGGGTTCAATTCCCCGTCGCGGAGCTTTCTTTTTGTTTTTCATCAGGTGGGGCCAGTATTTTTTGTCTGGTCTGACTTCCTCATCCGGCTCAGATATCCCAACCTGGCCAGCGCAAGCAACCAACCCATCAGGGCCCACTTGCGCCGTCGTATTACTTCCCGAAGAAGGTCGGCTGTGAGTGGAAGTTTTCAGCAGAACATCCGCCTGAAAACCCCCACAAACGCCCCAGGACCATCACCATTTACCAAACTCTGACAAGAAACCTTGTAGGTGTAGGAAGGACGTGTTGGTGCCAAAGTCCACCTCTCACAGGTTGAAGATTACCGATTAAGATCGATTTTCTACGCCAAAGTGCCAAAGTACCAGAATGCCCCAGAATACCGCGAAAAAATGGAAAAATGGAAAAAATGTCCAGAAAAGAGAAAACGGACCGGAATGCGATCAAGATTGTAGGCCCCATAACCAAGGCAGCTAATCACAGGGTCTCGATTGTTTACGAAGCCTACGAAGCCCAGACGACTATCCCCATCCGAAATACATGGTTTACGAATGAGCTCATAATTGCTACTGCCAAGATGATGGTTGGGAACATTACCTGATTGGGCAGAGCAATTAACCTGCATGGGGCCGAGGCCCCCTGTGTGCAGGGGACTACGATGCCGTTACCGAGAATCCCGGTTGCGTGCCCCGGCGCACTAGGCATCTTGCGACAATATCCGCAGCAGTGAAACACTGCCGAGTGGGGATAGTGCGAGGAGGCCGCGAAGAACTGGAGAACAATGTGGCCCGCACCGTGTGGGAGATCGACAGTGGCCGTCACACAGACAGACACACCGTGGTTCGTGATTTGCCGGGCTTCTTCCGCAATGCCCAGGGGGCAGACCTCTGTTCAGACCCCGTGGAAGTACGCAACACACGCACACGCAGCCCACCCAACCACCACCCCACTCTGGCCAATTATTGCGCATGATGCATGGGTTAGTCCAAGTCCTGCAGGCAGGCCCGGCGAGTACCACCAGGGCCCTGTGGTGCCTGCCGCACCACCAAACGATGCTGTGAGGTACCCTGACGTCATCCGCAGATAGAATCCCAGAATCTATGCACCATGCACCTAATCATGCACCAGGCTCACGCACCTCGAGCAATGTTCCCAACCTGGGCTCTATGCAACACCAGGCAGTTATTCCCAGTGTCTGGTATCCCCACCTATATATACCGGCGGTTCCCCATGTTTCCGGTGTCGTCCTGGTCCGCCACTTTTACCTAGTTGCTTTTCCGGTTTTTCTGTCTCCAGGTGTCAGTTTACGTGTGTCATCTGTCTGCATAGTTCCCCAGTGGAAATTTCACCTACCTTGCTCCCATCGCTGGCTAACTCCGGTGTTGCTGTTTTCGTGTGCCGACTTTAAAGCCACCCCAACTCCCACTTCATCCCAGGTACTTGCGGTCTTCCATTGTGAACCCTTTTCCTTCCACCCCCCCATCCGCATCCCTCATCCCCCAACATGTCAAAAGTCTTGGACCACTTCAAGTCGTCCAAGAACGAGTCCAAGAACGAGGACACCACCACCGCCTCCTTCACATCACACTCTTCGGCTGAGACCCCCCAGGTGGTCCACCGGAAGCTCTACAACAGACATGTGCAGTTGATCGCCATTGGAGGTTCCATCGGTACCGGGTTGTTCGTCACCATCGGTACCACAGGCCTCACCCGTGGAGGCCCCTTGGGCCTTCTCTTGGCCTACACCTTCTGGACCGGTGTGATCCTCCTCTTGACCACCGCCGTGGGTGAAATGGTGTCGTTCTTGCCTGTCAGCTCGCCGTTCTTGACCATGGCCGGTCGCGTGGTGGACCCTGCGTTCGAGTGCGCTGCCTCCATCAACTTCTGGATCATGCAGTGCTTGTACATCCCGTTCGAAATCACCGCCGTCAACGGTATGATCCACTTCTGGCGTGAGGACTACTCGCCCGCCATCCCGTTGTGTGTTCAAATCGCCATCTACGCCTGTATCAACGTGTTTGCCGTGAGACTCTACGGTGAGTGCGAGTTCTGGCTCTCCATCGGAAAGTTGATCTTGTGTATCGGGCTCCTCTTCTTCACCTTGATCTCTATGTGTGGTGGTAACCCCAGCCACGACGCCTTCGGGTTCCGCCACTGGCACGCAGCTGGCGGCCCGGTGGCCGAGTTCTTGAGCACCGGCGGCATAGGCCGTTTCGAAGGCTTCTTGGGTTGTTTGAGAGGCTCCGCTGCCTTCACCGTGGTGGGCCCCGAGTACATGTCCATGGTGGCAGGTGAAGCCATCAACCCCCGTAAGACCATGCCCATCGCCTTCAAGACGGTGTTGTACCGTTTGGCGTTGTTCTACATCGGCGGTGCGTTGTCGGTGTCCATCTTGATTGCCTACAACGATCCTCGTTACTTGGCCACGGTATCGGGCGCTTCCAACGCCGCTTCGTCGCCATATGTGGTGGCCATGCAGAACATGGGCATCAAGGTATTGCCCCATATCATCAACGTGGTGATCATCACTGCTGCCTTCTCTGCCGGTAACTCCTACACATACTGCTCCAGCCGTGCCCTCTACGGGTTGGCCCAAAGAGGATTCGTTCCTCGGTTCTTCAAGATCTGTACCAAGCAGGGTGTGCCTATCTTTTGCGTGGCAGTTTCGCTTTGCTTCTCTTTGCTCTCGTTGATGCAGTTGGGCTCGTCCGGCTCCAAGGTGTTGAACTACATGGTCAACTTGTGTACTGGGTCGCAGATCCTTAACTACGGGTTCATGGCCATCATCTACATCCGGTTCTACCACGCCACCAAGGCCCAGAACATCGACAGAACCACCTTCCCATACCGCTCGTGGTTCCAACCCTACTCCATCTACATCGCCACGTTTTTCATCTGGTGCATGATCGGTATTTTGGGCTACCAAGTGTTCAAGCCTGGAAGCTGGTCCACCGATGACTTCTTGTTCAGTTACGTGATGATCTTCGTGGCCATTGCCGTGTTCACCTTCTGGAAGGTGTTGAAGAGAACCAAGTTCGTCAACTTGGCCGAGGCCGACTTGTACACCGGAATCGAAGAGATCGAGGAACACGAATACGAGTACTACGCTAAGAGAGAGGCCGAGGGTGAGAACGATACCAAGAAGAAGGGAGGTGTGCTCAGGGGAGCGCTCAACTGGATTCTTTAGATTGAAAAATCCTCGCATATTAAAATGGGTAACATTTAAGGCTATATAATTCATATTGGGTTTAAAACTAACGTTAATACATATCATAGAAGGTTTACCGTTGTAACAGCTAATAAACTATTATTATTCGGGAATTGCACAATTTTTCCAGATTAATTTTGATGATACGATAAAACCATGATTCCAAAAAAGGAAGGTGATGGTATTTTTTGGTTTGAATAATTGGTGTTAAATAATTCATTATTGGTTCCATTATGAAGCTTCTCTTTCGGTGGACGTTTCTTTTTAGCATTTAGGTATTAGCCGAAATGCTTATATTTTTCACTAAGGTCGTTCTCGATAGAAAAGATTAGATAGGACATTCATTTAAAAGTAAATTACTGCCAGTACTTGATGAAACATCATTGAAATAATGGAAAGATGCTTGATGGGATTTACAGAGAAGACTTTCTGGCCTAAAGTGACCTTCGAGAAACAAGTATCAAGAATAGATTCTTCGTCTCGTTTCAACACTCCTTAAGGCTACAACCGATTTTTTCACCACCATAGTAGCCATCAGTCAGACCCACCAACAAACTACATTAGTAAAGTGTCACAGGTTTCTATTGTTACCTAAATAAACTCCCAGGTAACGTCAATAACTCCAAGATCTTGGTTAGCTAACTTAGAGAAGGCAGTTGGGGACAAGTCGAGCCCGTTGGTCTTGCAACCAGGACATTTATCGACAACAGTCACGTCAACAGATTTTCCTTGATAATGGACTCTAATTTGCTTTCCACAAACCTTGTTGTTATTGGGGTTTCCACCAACGTCAGTTTTTTCAAAGACAGACTTTTCAAGGGCAACGACGAGGTCGGATTCGGAGTTTTCACCACCACAGGCACCGGTGCCTGGGGTGTAGAAGGTGGCGGGGCCAGAGTAAGAGGAAGGAGAGGAAGGAGAGGTAGAGGCAGAGGTATCAGGAGAAGAAGCAGAGCTCGAGGCTGCAGCAGTCGAAGACGCAGCAGCAGTCGAGGATTCAACAGCAGCTTTGACACCTGTCGCAGAAGCTACCGGAATGAAATCGGAAGCGGAAGCAGGCTCAGAAGCAGAAGCAGAGGCAGAGGCAGAAGCGGAGGCAGAAGCGGAAGCAGTGGCCTCTGGTTGGGAAACAGAGCCAGTGGCAGAAATACCACTGGAAGCACCGGTTTCCAAAGAACTAGAGTTGCCGGTAGGGACCAGGAGGGCAGTGCCTGAGAGAACCAGAGAACCAGCAGTGGTCGAGGCATTGGCTGGTGTACTGGAGTTGCTGGGGATAACAGAGGAATGAGAGGCGGCACTGGAGCTTTCACGGCTGATGGTGGAGGTGACAAAGACGGTCACGGTGGTGGTGACGTCTTCCTCTTCGCTGGAAGAGGCACCAGAGGTTGGGGCAGCCGAGTTTGGACCGTGGGTACGAGGCTTGTCAGTGACCTGAGGAGCCTTGTTGGAACCATCGGGGCCGTTAGAGCCATCGGGACCGTTAGAGCCATTGGGGCCATCGGAGCCATTGGGGCCATTGGAATCATTGGAATCGTTAGGGGAGCCAGTTTGAGCAGGAGAAGTGCTTCCAAATTCGGTCAAGGTGGACACCACGGTGATTGTGACATCGTCAGAAGTTGCACCCAAAGTCTGCGAGGCAGCATTAGCGGTGGTCAAAGTGGTGAAGGTGGTGGTGTTGGCGTGAACCACGATCTGGTAGATACCAGAGGAGTTAGAAGGAGCGGAAGGGGTGTCGGATTGGGAGTTTGGAGCTTGGCCTGATGGGGTGGTTCCGTTCCAACCATGAGGTGAAGGAATCCAACCTCCGTCCTTCTTATCGAGCTGCTTGCTGTCGTGGTCGACAGCAGTCCGGTAAAGAGGGGCGGCGTGGGCCACTGGGGCCGCCATCAAGGCACAGGCAATCAAATGAAGAGGGTTCATCTTCGACTCGGTTTTTAAAGGAATGTATAAGTGGGAAAGAGTCGATGGATGGTGAAAAACTCATGGCATCCAGGGTGTATTTATAGGAAGCACCTAGCACAGATCGATGGTTATGTGTTGTTCTGTGTCTAGAGCAGTGCGTAGCGGCTTTGAATGTTACGAATTTGCATACTCCGGCGTAAGGAATGCCCGTTGCCGTAGGCGAACGATGTGCATACCACCTCGAAATGTGGGACAGAAGCCTGGAACGGAGAGTTCCAACGGAGAACGCTCCAACTGAAGGGATATGAGAACCGCCAGGCAGCCAGGGAGCACAGGCTTCGGTCTCGGAGCCAGTCAATTGGTCCCCTGATTGTTGGTGTAGCGGTGTTGGTCTAGTTCTGGTTCCTGCGTCTTTGATTATACTCGGAGATATGCATTCTTTTCAGACACGAAACAATGCATACCGCGCGTTGACGAGGTGGCTGCGAATATAGATCGTGTTGTTCAAGGGGTGCCGACAGGGCACCTAATAGTGAGGGATGATCCGATGCAGATAGTGTTTGATGGCATACCATCAAACAAATGCCGGCCGGGGTCTACAGTCTACATCCTACAATGGCAGAGGGTAATCACTGTTGGGCTCAGGTCAGTGGGGCATTCCATGCTGCAGGTGACGCAGACAGTGGGGCATGCTGCAGGTACGGATTGGCGACGGTAGTGGTCCAGTAGTCCAGCAACACCAGATCAGCAACAGTGTTGCTGGACCACAGCCTAGCCGGTGTGTTTCATGATTCTGTTGACGTCAAATAGTTCGAGTCTCAGACTGGCCGGGGTGGCGGGGCGAGATGTGGTGGGGAGGGATGTTTTGATGAAGTCACGGAAGTTCTCGCGTTGTTCTAGACCAAAATGTCCCATTTTCAGAAAGTAGGCGACCGTTGCCTATCATTCCCTGCAGGCACCCAAATCAGACAATCAGACCCATCAAAGGTTCTCCGGCACACAGCGCCACCATACCATGTGTAAGGAGACCCAATAGCGCTGGTTTGTGGCCAGCTGGTGTTGGCATATTTCATCCTGGCACTTACATGTAGTCGACTCGTCAAAAGGTTCTGGAAACAGTCCGGGACCGAGAAGCAAGAAGAGTCTAGACATGCGATTCCAGTGTAAACATCGAAACCACGGATTTATTTGCTGTTCAACAAACCGTTGCCGAACCAACATTTCTGGTTTGTTAAAGTTTCAGGGAATTGCCTCCGATATTGCTGGTTTCCAGCTCTTGCCCTACAGTCTTTTCCTCTGCCAGGGTGATTTCTGAAGAAAGGAACTGGTATAGATGAAACTGGACCCAAGCTGTGAATTCAGGCATTGGACGATATCTTCAATTACAGAAAATATACCGACCATTAACTACGATGGAACCACTCATAAATTTCTTAAAAGAGCCGAATCTTCACTGATTTGACATAAATTTTGATGAAGCTAGTAGGCCTTGATGCTGAATATTTCACTAGAGGAAAGTGACGTCAAAAAGTATGCACTGGCCCCTTTTGAAAATGGTTCCACTATCCAACCACCAAGAAAGACAGTCAGATCAACCATATTGGAAGCATGATAAGACCGCGCTACGTCACATCACCAGGCAATAGTCTTAGCCACAGACATGGTAATTCCAGCTCCTGATGTCGATCACCCTACAAGACTAGACCAAAAAAGATAGTAATCAGATGAGTTTTATTCATTTTAATTTCCAGAGTGCATGGTCGAAGATACGCTTTAAGACTTCGATTTTCTATGCACTTCGGTAAAATATGGATGCATTACACAATCAAGTAAGAGACCTGGAAATCAAGCCCAGACTAGTCATTTTTATTTCGACTTTGAAATTACACCTGCTGCAGTAATGTTGAGTTGGGATATGAAAGGTAAAATTATGCCGAAGAAACCAACCGAGTTTAAAAAATGAAAAATTTCACTATCTTTTAAGAAAAACAAGAGGTTAAGTAGATGGTGATGTCGGTCTTCAGGTCTTGGTATTTACGTTTTCAATTCCTAGGACTGGTCCTTGAAGTTACCACACCTTGAGGAATGGAGTTACTCCCGTCCCTTCAAGTAAAAACTCTACAAGATCAAAACACTAAACCCATATTGATAATATATATGCCTTATCAGCTAGCTACAAGCAGTCGATAATCAGCATGAGAAAAAAACCCAGTTAGAAGTCAACCCATTGCCAGTCGATCTTAATTCTACCTAAACCTTTGTCTGCGATATCAGTGAAAGCAGAAGGAGAAAGGTCCAAATCGTCTGGGGCACATCCAGGACAGGAGTCCACCACGGTGACCTCGGTGGACTTTCCTTCGTAGGACACCTTGATCTTCTTGCCACACAAGGTGTTCAAGTTAGGGTTGTTGTTCACGTTGTACTTGTTGAAAACCTGTTGAGAAATAGCAACGATTCTGTCAGAATCGGTGCTAACACCTCCACAAGCACCCATTCCAGTGTCGTAGTAGGTTCCTTCACCGTGGTGGGAGTCACCGGTAGGGGAGGAAGTAGAAGATGGAGCACTGGAAGTGGCCTCGGTGGAAGTTGGGGTATAAGAAGTGGTCTCGGAGGTTGGAGCTGCAGTAGTGGCCTCGGAGGTTGGGGCTGGTGCCTCGGATGGAGGGGCAGAGACAGCCAAGGCATTAACGGCAGGAGCAGAAGGCTCGAGGTTAAGCACAGAGGAGGTGGTTGCAACGGAGGAGGTGGCCTCGGTCGATACCTCTTGGGAGGTGGTGGAGGGGATCACGGTGGTGATCTCGGAAGAGGTGGTGGGAACGTCCGCCTCGGGGGTAGGGACTACAGACTCAGCGGCCTTGGCAGCTTCGGTGGTTGCAGCAGGTGCAGCTTCGGTGGTTGCGGCAGCAGCAGTGGTGGTTGGCTCTTCGTCGAGAGGAACGATGGAGCCGTCGGCCTTGATAAGCACGGTGTGGTAAAGAGTGTGCACTTGGGTGGTCCACACAGTTTCCACAGGGATAGGGGCGGCGGAAACGGTTGCAACTGCTGCTAGCGAGAGCAAAACACTGGAAAACTTCATCGTTCAAAGGAAGGACTAAGGTGGGGAAAGGAGTGAAACGCGGGAACTTAAGGAAAGTAAGGAACGTGGGGCGTAAGGAACGTGGCGAACGATGGGTTCAAAGGACGGAGAAGCGCAGGCTTGAGTCTTTAAGGAAAGGCAGTGACTAGGTCAAAGAAGGTGATGATGTCGGATTTAATTGGAATCCCACTTTCTTTTATACTAGGTGAAATTGATCTCGGGCACGATACCCGCCTGCATGAAAACACCCCCTTCCGAAGCGATGTGCAGGGCTAGACCCCTTGAGAACACAATAGTCCCAATGCGGCTGTTATTACATGCATGCGGTAACCACAACAACCGCGTGGGCCACTTAACGCCGGGCACCGTTGGTGCCTCCACCACGGCGTGCGTCCAATGGGGCCAGACACACGTGACTTGACTACGTGCAGTACGCGTATGGCCAAGACGTGTAGTGAGTTGACCAGACGTGTCTAAGGGAGTTGTCAATGGGAGACCGTGCCGTCAGGGGCAGGCTCACAGGGCTACGAATAATAAGTCGAAATGTATTTGTGAGAAGCCGGGCGTTGCGCCAGACTCTATGATGCAATATTTCCGTGGTCTAGCAGGGTAAACCTAATCTATGCACTTGTAGGGGAAGATGCTTTCCAATTGGGTGAAGAGCCATTTGCTCTGGAAGCTGGTCAAGCCAATGGTCTTTGCACGGAGCCTCATGTTCCGGTCGTCGGTGATGAGCACACAGTAGCGGAACATCCTGGCGGTGGTGTGGTTCAACACCACCACTTGCTGGTGGTCAGATTTGGTAGGTGAGATTTTCAGGTTCAACCCCTTCATTAACTTTTTCCCGATTTCGTCGTGTTCGTTGACAGCGTTCAAAATAGTCTCATCCACGCAGGAACGCCAGTTGGAATTGTTTTCGAACTCGAGGGTCTCATTGATGTCTGAGGCCACGGTACCATCGTATCGTAACGGAAGAATTTCCCTAGTTAAGTATAATTCTCGAACGATGATCACTGATCTGGTGGCAGCATCAGAAATAGTGGCCTCGGCAGACTTTCTCAAAGCTCTCAACTCTTGAAACACAATTAATGGAATCAGAATTTTGAACACACCATTACGCACACACTTGTAGATTCTACCACAGTGTTTGAGCCAAATGTTAGTGTCAAGGGTAATATGGGTTAAACTGCTATCCATGCGGTCTCCCAAGTTTCCTTCAATCGTAAACTTGTTTTTATTCACGTTAGAATTGGCAAGGTTCTCACCCACATCGATGAATACCTCATTGTAAAAGCCATCAGTTCCTGACATTTGTTGTGCATGTTGCAACGCCTGTTGATGGTGTTGCTGATGATACATATGATGATTTTGCAAGCTTTGTTCATGTGCTTCAATTCCACGGTCCATATCTTCAAATCCATCCCCATATACGTTTGCTTCTTCATCAACCATAGCATCTCCTCCCATATGATTAAAATGATCGTTCTCTGCTTGTGCATTGGTTCCAAACCAGATACTATCCTTCTGCTCAACCGAAAGGTGGTAATTGAAATTGCATAAGTTTTCTCTTGAAATCGGTTGTAAGAAGTTGTTTTGAACGAATCTTCCATCACTTAATAAAAATTCTTCCATATAAGCGTATGGATCATTTGGTCCAACATTTGCAGTAGGAACAGCAGAGTCGGTTGTATTATAAATGTTTTCGTCATACTTGAAGTCAAAATCGGATCTCATCAATCCGAAATTATGCTGGTCTGCAAGTATACGTGCCAATAAGATGATACGAACAATACGCTCATCATTATCTTTTTCCATCTGATTTCTAGACTTTTGATCGGACTCATTAGTCATGTTGATCACAGAGTATGGTCCACAAACAGGTAAATCAAACAAATTGTTATTCTTCACTCCCGCAGTATCTAAATCAACATAATCACCCTTTTCAACGATTGTATCAAACCACAAAGTACCCCAACATTTCCAAACTTCAGGGAGGAACTCATTCTCGTTGAAAAATTTGACGTAATCAGAATGTTGAAGGTATTGTGAACATAAACGAACCAATTTTGGATTGTTTCTGACAAATGCAAGCAAGGAGTTAAGATAATTTATGAGAGACTCCCATGGGAAGAGTTTCTTAAACATCCATTCAACCATAGGATTACTATTAGGAAACTTTTTAGATGCATCACCAACAGCGATTAAAAAGTAAAGCCAAACGATCACATGACTAGTGGATGCTTGTTTTGGACCAATTAAATAGTGATTCAAAATACGAATTGATAATTCGAGAACAGATTTGTTAATGAATTGCAAGCAATAAAACCAGTCATTAACCGACAAATCACCCGCAGTAACAGTCTGTCCATCCACACCCACCCCATTAGATGTATTATCATCAAGAGCAGTTTGTGATGTGCGGGATTTCCGTTTTCTATCTTTTTTGTCTTTTCTTTCTTTAAGGGCTTCTGGAAGTAAAAATAATTTGGCAAATGGATTCTTCGCATCACCAAATCCAATCAAGTGATTTATATTGGCAATTGCAAATAAAGAACCTTTATTAAGCCAGAAATTGATCTTTTCCATTGTATTTGCCGAGTTTGGTTGTTGTTGTTGCTGTTGTTGTTGCTGTTGTTGCTGTAAGTAATATGGATGATGTGGGTCATTGATAGATGTTACCCCCGCAGTCGTATAAAGTTCTCTAGTAAAGAAGTTATAACCAGTAGAATCAGAGCCGAAAGTTAAACCATACCTAGTGACCAAATCGATACCATATTGAACTTGAGAGTCATGAATACCTTCCACGGAGTTTGAAATGCCATCATTAGTTCTATTGAATATGCTTAGTAAGACTTTATGAATTTTGATGAAATCAATGATTGGCAACTCTAGCAATGACAAAATATTTCTTTGAGTACAAATATTTTCTACTACTAATCTCAAATAATGCTGGGTAGGGACGAATGGGTCACGACAAACAACTGACTTACCAATGTGAACCAAGGCATCCAAATTGTCTTGTTGTACGGTACACATATGGTAGTATATTTTTCCGTGACCGTAAAGTGTTTTCATGGCGACCGAATACCAGTATTCTGCACTGGTTTTCCAGTCAATGAATTTTGATGCATAAAGAGCGATTGCCATTCTGGACAAATCGCCCAATTTTTCCAGCCACCAACCTTCCATTTCAAGTACGGAATCCGTCAAGTTTGAAATAATATTGAAGCAGTATGATATGAAGCACAGGCAAATTTCATGATCTTGGTAAATACTCATGATATTCTTCAAAACCTCAAGGAAGCCAACGATTCCGTAAACCCACATACGTCTAGGAATTTTGTAAAGCTCGACAATATTTTTTCCAGTTTTGAATTGGGTTTGATTTGAGGAAGGCTTGAGGGCGGTGACTAAGAAATCGTAATAATTATCCAATAAAGTGATATTGTGATGGTAAACGGTCCACAAATCATTCAGTAATTCCGAAGTTCTGGTGGTGGTGGATGTCATTGAAGAATTGGAGTTCACTGAAGATGAAAGCTGTTGACTCACAAGCTGAGTGTTCCCGTAGACCAAAGAGTTGTTACGATTGGTCGAGGTCAACTGATTAATTTTGATGGTGATATCGATGCAATTTTTCTGCACAATCTCCTCATAATTGACAACGTTTTTGTAGGTTTCCTTCAACTTTGAAGCAAGCTGCTGCTCTTCATCCGACATGGTACGTTGATGAGGTTGGTGATTCTCATGGGACTGAGATTGTGTGTGTGCTGATTGGTTCTGAGATTGGGGCTGGGATTGTGACGTAGGGTTAGTAGGAGTGGACACAGTCAGGTCTTTGGGGCCTGACATGAGGTCGTTTTGAACCGAGTCCATGTGTTGTTCCATCACGGCATTGGAATCTGACAGGTCAGACTGGTTCTGGGCCGAGGTGTTGGAGGCAGGGTTGACATTGGGGGACGAGGGCACCTCATACGAAGAAGGAGTGGGGGTCTTGTTCTGCCCCATGGTCAGTGACTGGATCATGCTGCGCCGGGCAGACGCTCTCATTCCGCCACTGGCACCGAAACGAGGTGACGACACCGCTGGAGTGCCCGAAGTGCCAGCCGGAGCTGCCTGGCCGAAACTGCTGTTGATGGTGGAGTTGATTGTGGAGTTGATGGTGGAGTTGGCGAAGTCTTGCGCCTGTTGGACCGCCAGGGAGGGCGGGTTTTGCGTTCGCTTGTTGGAGTTGGCCACCATGTAATTGGACATGCTGTTCTGGCGTTTTTGCTGTTGGGGTGCCGTTTGAGAGTGCATTTCTGGAGGCACCGTATGCAGAGCAGAATTCACCACCAGATCAGGATAGAACTTGGGGTCGATGTTGTTCATGGAGCCCCGGTAGTGGTGAAGGACTGGGGAGGGGCACTCAGGCGAGGTGAAATCAACAAATGGTGGTGCGCGCACGACCACTGGCAGAGGAAAGGCTGGAGGGAACTTGAGGGCAGGGGACGCAGGATCCGGGGGCAGCGGGTGGGCCATCACCAGGAGAGAGCTGGGATGGCGATATCAGCAGCAGGACGGGATTTGAAGGATCGGGCTCCGAAATGGCACAGTTGGGCGTTGCCCATCCCATTGGACCACAGAAGGTGTGATGCCGTGGTGTGGGGAGAGGACGAAATGGGTGCGAGGTAATTTTGTAGCGAGAGATGCGTGGCGAGAATAATGCGCTAGGGAGAGCTGGGGACAGAAATGGGCCGGCAACGAAACAGCACACCGCCTGGAAACAAGGGGCCCAAGAGGAGAAATCGGGCCCAGAAGAACCACCAACCCTGCAGAAAGATGAGTTCATACATGTTTGCGCCTTGCAGCAGCTCTGCAGCTTCTGCTGGGACGGGGCTAGGCACCCACAGGGATTTCCATCGCCAGAGAATAGTGAGCACGAAGCGGAATGTAGTGCGCTATGCTGGGCGAGTGTTTGCGAGTTGCAGAACATAGTCCCGCGGAGCAAGCAACTGCTGATTGGGGCTAAACACACGAAAAACGTACGCT
Organism: Suhomyces yuchorum; assembly: GCA_030571845.1. Lineage (NCBI taxonomy): Eukaryota > Fungi > Ascomycota > Pichiomycetes > Serinales > Debaryomycetaceae > Suhomyces > Suhomyces yuchorum. The sequence continues at coordinate 97,380 of JAJLYW010000006.1, read as the reverse complement.
GGAAAGAGCCAGGTATCATGCTACTGCCCAGTTGGGCAGGCTTGGTGGAGGATCAGCAACTGCAGACTTGGTGGAAGCCTGTTAGAACTTCGAATGGGATGTTTCGCACCAGTGGCCGGTTCTGGGCTAATCACTCCACCTGGGTGTGGGGGATTGCCGGTGAGGGTGCGGTGGGGCCAGCTACCGTTCACGGTCTCATACATTCCATACCTTCCAATATGGGCAGCGGCACAGTGGTGTTCCAGGGTCCACAATATTTCTTGTCACCGAAGGCTCAAGCCACCGCCACTCTGGGGTCACAATAACCAGGAGAAACCGTCACTGTAGTGGCAAGATCATGGACCCAGCGGCGTGGTTGCTTGCTCCACCAGCAGCCCATGATCCTCAGCAACTGGTGCCAGGATTACCCCGAGCCCCACCGAGTTCTAGCGAGACCCCGGCGACGATTGGGCAATTTCGCAGCAATGTCTGTCGGTGCGGTTTCTGCGCGGGACCTCCTAGTGCCTCAGGTTTGCTCCCCAAGAAATCCTAAACCTTCGCTCACCTCACAGGCGATCTGCCGGGAGACCTCTCACTAGCCATGCTCACAATAGCACCATTTGTTCTCTGGCCACATTACTCGAACGATGGCCCGCGGACCACTGGGCCCGTCTCACGGCACCATAGTCGCTACGGCGTCCCCTGGAACGGACAACTTTGGCCGCCATTCACATTTTATCCCTCGTGGTGGCTACTTTAGGCGATGGGCGGTAAGGAAATAGCGCAGTGGAATTCCCGCAGGATCTTTGTTCCGCTAGATGCCTACTACGGGGTTCGGAAATTCTGCCGAAACACCCCAACACTTAGTAAGCACCCTAAAAACGGGACCGATAACGCCTGGCAGGCAAGGGGCCAGTCCTATTGGTTCAATGGTCTCGCCAAACGGTTCCTTGTCCCTAAACACTGGCTGCTTGCGGTGCTTGCTTACGCAGCGAGCCATACTTCATGTTCCGCCTGTCAAGTGCCGGCGATGTTCAGTGGCCGTAGTGACACTTACCTTTCAAGCGAATGCCATGGTTACTGTTCATATGAGAGAACACAGAAGCTACATCACCTTGACCATCTAGAGATTGGCCTCGGTGCCGAGGGTCGGGGCCCCGTGCAGGCTTTGAACAGGAAGATTTGGCGGAGATGTGATGCCTGGGGTTTAAATATTACTTGTGTTAGTACTATTTTAGCGTTTCACACCTGAAAAATTATTGTAGTGTGGCTTCATCGGTCCTAACCTGGAAAGCCAATCTTTCTTGATCGTTGGTGATCTTGCTAGGTACCACTGGCCGCTCGTGTATGTTATTGTTTCACGGAGTGATCTGCTTTGAGGCCGAGTTCGGAGTAACTAGTGCTCATAAACCTCTTAATAACGGTATACTTACAGGTTCGAACTTTGTGAAATGGTGCTAGGTACGCCCTGGCTGGTTTCAATCTCTAGAATTGTAGGTGAGACTTTCACTATTGGTAAGGCTATGGCTGGGTTAAAATGCCTGAGCATCAACGGTCTATTCTGAAGACGTTGGTACTCGTTTCTTACACTTGTTGGTGCCGCAACTTGCGATGCGTGAAGAGCACGATTACCCAGCTCTGGAGCACGCTGCCCGAGGAGTTTCGACTCAGATCACTCATATCATACGTGCAATAGCAGTGAGATTCCATGTTGACCATACGAAAACATTCGCTTGTCTTGAGTTAAAATAAATAGCCATGAATCTAGGCGAGAATCGGTCTACAGCCCAGGACACACAGGGATATGGTAACATATCACTCCATCGAATCCTAGGAGTGAAATCTGGAAGTTTAGTAGGAAGCAAACTCTATTAATTCAATTTTGGTCCCATCATCTGAGCAGAACTTCTGGTAGTGAAACTGGTCTGGTGACCTTGAAACGCATGTATGTCAAGATGGTTGAACGTGACGGTATTCTCTCAATACGCTGGCAAAACATACTGTTCACAAAATCCACACCTAATGTCACTGCCTCTCTGCTTCGTTGAAATTTGCTTCCCTCAAACCCTTCAGAACTCACAATCTTTCTACGTCTTGGTAACGTAAGATTTATTAACTAAACACAACAATATACCCTCCAAGTATGTATCTGTATGGAATATTGATATAAAGGGCTGAATAGATCACTTCAACTTCTTCTTTGGTCTCAATTGGTTGGTGTGTCCACACTTTCTCTTACGACAGTTGGTAGCTCTTGGTGGCAATCTAGCGTAACATTTACGACAGATGGACTTTTCACAGTTGTACTTGGAAGCTAAAGCCTTTAAGGATGGTTCAATCATCTTTGGTTGCTTGACTAACTAGGGAAGAAGTTAATATGGTTGAAAAATTTGTTTGTCGGAGGGCAGTGAGGAGGAAGGCGCACTTACGTAAGCGGACTGCACATCGTTAGTGTTTCCGCAAGAGCCTTGGTGTGCGAAACACGTGCGTGAACGCGAGTATAGGGCTTCAGCCCTCGAGGCCCCATATGAGCTCCTGTGCGGCGCGGGTGTGCAGTGGAAGGTTACGAAGGCTGGCGGGGGTGTCGCGACGCACTCGTAAAGACGCGCGACATTTCACGACAAGCCCCAGGAAGATGTCGCGACTTTCCATGTCGTCATATCTATCCTAAAACAACATAGCCAGTGCAACCAAACAGTTCATCGGATTATTGCCTCCATAAATCCGCCAAAGTTCCAATGAGTGACCCGCTGGATACTGCCAACCGGCCTGATACCGTGATGGCCGATGAGAGCGACGTCCACTCCTCCGACACTCCTGTCTCTGGACCTACTGAGACATCCTCCATCGAACAGCCCTCAGGTGCCAATGGAACCTTTCCATTGAATGAGGAACCAGCTGAAGATATCAACACAGTCGACAAAGACTTGAACTTGGACGGAAACCATATCGACGTTTCAGAGAAGGAAAACTTCATGGAAACCCCTTCAATCCATGAATTAGCAGCTCCCGAAAACACTGATAAAGATGTTCCCATAGTTGACATCGAATCTGGGGCCTCGAACGAATTGAACCAAGATAAGCAACCGGAAGTAAGGTTGGACTCAGAAAATGAGGTGGGCAATGAACCATCAGAACAAGACGATCCCAACACTTCGATGTTACAGCTTCCATCTCAGAACCAAACCTTTGCTACTCCCCTGAAAACGTTACCACCTTTGAAAGACATCGATCAAATTAGCACCCCCAAAGCATTCAATGTGGCAAAGGACAACGAAAATCACCAAAATGTAATTAGCTCCCCAATTACCCATATGGCCAATCCAAACGATTCTTTGGCACCTGCAGAAGATTTCGGCTCCACATATGGCACAGAAGACTCAATCAAGGTTTGTGCGGGATTCTTAGGAATAGACGAGAATTCTGTCTCGTCGATGGACCCTCTAGTTCTTGAGGCTTTGCTCGCAAAATCTAACGAATTCTATGAGATGTCTTCCCAAAATAGCTTCCTTCAACTTAAGTACGAACAAGGAGTGCTGAGTTCTACCAAAATCATCGAGGATCTCAGAGTCAAGCTCAAAGGTGCAGAGACACGAGTCCATGATCTCAAACTGCAAGCTGATGATTTCACTTCAAATTCATCTCACCAAGACCGTCGCATACATGAATTGGAGGAATCGAACAAGATGTTGAGTGACAGAGTCACCCGAATCAAGGAAGCTGAAGAAAAAGTATCGAAAGAAAATAAATTGTTGGAAGATGGATATGAAAGAAAGATATCAAAGCTCAACGAAAACATTAACCAGTTGACCGCTTTAAATATTGATCAAAGTACCAAATTCAACCAGGTCAACAAAGAAATTAATGACACTAAGAACGAGAACTTCACATTGAAACTAGACATAACCAAGGTAACTAATGAAGTTAGTTATTTGAAAAACCAAAAGCAATGGTTTGAAGACCAATTAGAGTCAGTTCAAAACAGATACACAGATTTAATCAAAAAACATGAATCAGAATACTTGTTAACTTCGAATAAGATGACTTCCTTGACTTCAATGAATGAATCATATGAACAGATTAACAAGGCTCACCAAAACACAATCAATGAATTAAGAAAGAAGTTTGATGATCAGTCCTCTGATCTTTCTAAATTAAAATCTGAATTCGAGAGTGAAAGGGCTAATTTGATGCAACAAGTTCAAAACCAAGAAGATCTTATCAAACTCACCAAGACTCAAGGTGAGCAAAGAAATGATCGCATCAAACAACTCGAGTCATATATAGAAGAAATCAAGCACAAGTTGGGTGATTCAATAAGATCGTTAGAGGATGCCTTGGCTACCAAAACCGAGCAATTAATCGAAACCCAAGAAAAATTGAGAAGAACTGAAGAAGTTTTGGATGCAGAATTGCAAAAGGGAAGTGAACTTCCAAAGTTAACAGACTCATCTTCATTGATTGCTTCACAAGGTATTTCTTTGTCCACTTTGTACTCAGAATTTAACCATTTGAAGAAACAATTAGTTTTAGAAAGATCCCAAAAAGAAAAATTGGCCATTCAATTAGAATCTTTCGTTGCAGAGCTAGAAGCTAAAAAGCCTGCAATTGCTAACTATCGTGATCAAGTCAAATTTTATGAAAATTCCTTACAAGAAATGATTGGAAAGGTTGAGAGCGTGCGAGTGGAAAAAGTTAACATAGAGAAGGATTGTAACAGATTAAGAGCAAGACTCAATGAAAATGAAACTGAAATTACTTCTATCAAGAATTTGCTGAAGGACTTAGGAAGACAATTATGCTACTATTTGATCCATTCCAAAGTGAGGGATAATAACGAAGAACCTTTGACTTTGAGTGAAAAGCAAGCCATTGAGAATATACTTCAAAAGAGTGGAAATTTTGATAATTATGTTGAAAATGACTCTGATAAATTAATTTCTGAAAGATTAGTTGAATTCAAGAACATCATCGAATTAAGAGAAAAGAATGAGGAATTATTAAAGGCTATTAGAGTATTAACAAAGAATCTCGAATCTAAGGAAGAAGAGAACAATAACATCGAATCCATTGCAATCGAGGAAGCAAAAGATGCTATTATTACTCTAGAGGGTGAGTTGGATAGCGTTAGTATCAAACTCGCAGCTGTCACAAAGGAAAGAGATATTCTTAAAGCTTCCAATGACAATGTTAATGGAACAGGACGTTCTGATAGACTGTATTTAAATGATATCAATACCGATCTCAGAGAAAAACTTAAAGAGAGTGAGCAAGTGATGAAAGAGTTACAAAAGCAAACCTCCGAAATTACCGATGAGCTCAATAAGAAATTGAGAACCTTAGCTAGTGAAAAGAGCGAGCTTACTATACAATTGGCTTCGAGTAAACATGCTGCAGAACTAGTTGATAGCAGGTACACCAATGCTCAATCCTCAGTTAATGAATTGCGCAAAGAAATCAAACAAATTTCAAACAACTTGACTTTTTGGCAAGAGCAGGCATCGAAGCAGGAAAAATTATTGATCAATAAGTCTAATGAGTTACGAGATGCCGAGTCCTTGGTGACTAAAAATCAAATGATTATAAGTAATTTCGAAAGTGAAAAGAAATACAACAATTCACTCTATGAGTCATTACGGAATGAAATTGAGCAACTTAAGATTGACAAGAAAAACCTCAATGATTTCGTGGTCAACTTACAAGTTTTGTTGAAGGAAAGAGATGAATCCAGTAAGGAATTGTCAGAAAGACTCAATAAATCTATTGAGAATTATCAATCATTGCATGAAAAACTCGAAGATAAAGATGAAAAGATCTCGATCTTAACCAACCAAGCAGAATTAGCTTTGAAATCACAGAACACAAAATTGGAACAAGTTGGAGAGATAAGTCAAGCTCTTCTCGAAACTAAAGCTAAGTTAAGTGAAAAGGAAGTTACTATCAAATCGTTACAAAACAAAATTCATGAACTTAATGCAAACTTGATTAGGCGTCCTAATGTTGTGTCATTAGAATCTACAGGAGGTACATCTTCTGATGACACCGAAAAACAAGGTTTAAGAGTTGAAATCAATCAACTCAAGGAAGATTTGAAGATTGCTGAAAGTCAAGTTGAGGAATTATCCAACCTTGCCAAGGCCAGCGAAGATGCTTTGATCAATGCAACTAGCAGCTACGAGCAATACAAGTCTGATTTCGAGCACAAGTATGAAATCGCACTCAAGGAGCAACAATCATTAAGAGATGAAATATCCAGCCTAAAGGTAGCTGTTGATGAAGCAAAGAATGAAACCACTTCCATCAATAGAAGATTTATCACTGAAAATAATGATTTGAAGAGTAAGTTAGATGAGTACGTGAACAAAGCAGAGGCATATGACAATTTACAAGCTGATTATGATCAAAGATTGTCAGGACTCAGAAAAGACTTGGAAATTCAAATTCAATTGGCTTCTACCACCCAATCAAAGTATCAATCAGAGTTAACTAAGAACAATGAAATTTCCGAACATGTTGTTTCATATAAGGAGGAGATCGAACGTCAAAAGAGTGAAATTCAACTGTTGAATTCCAAATTAGAAGCAATCATCAATAAGGAAGATGCGTTGGACTTAGAAAGAAGTGCTCTTGAAGATGAATTGAAAAAGTCACAATCTAAGATAGAGGAAATCAAGCAACAGAATAATATCATAATGAACCAATTAGAATTATCTAAGAGTGGTACTTCCCAAAATGATGATGGATTGATTGGTGACAACAACATGAAGGAAGTAGTCGGATACTTGCGTCGTGAAAAGGAGGCTGCTGAATTGAAATTGAATATCAAGGAAGATGAATTTGAAACATTGAACAAATCATTTAAGCAAGCTCAAGATGAATTGTCCCGGGCCAAGGCAGAAATAGCTTCAATCAGCTCAATCTCTGGCAACAAAGCCTTTGATGCAAACCAATCTCAGAAGGAGGCTGCCAGACTAGAAGAACAATTGCAAAAGTTGAACATTTTACGTGAAAGTAACACTACCTTGCGTAACGAAAGCAATGCCAGATTACAAAGAATTCAAAGTTTGGAAGCTCAGTTGCAAGGAAATTCAGATGATTCAAACCCATTAAAAGAAAAGATTAGTGAGATTGAGACGGAAGTGGAAGTTAGTAATCAAAAGATCAAGTTGCTTGAAGAAGAAAATGAGAGATTGAAGAACAGATTGTCGTCTGTGAATGATGGAGCCAATAACTCACCACCAGCCCAACCTGCTGATAATGAAATGATTCAAAACATGAAGGAGAAATACAACGATCTCAGAAACAAAGCAAATACTCGTATTCAATCTCAAAATGAAAGAATCAAAGAATTGCAAGAAACCATAAGTAATCTTAACCAGGAAATTACCAAATTGCAATCAGGATCTCAAGAATTGGTAGACAAGGCCAAACAAGAAAGTGCTAGTCAAATTGAAGAGCTTAATTCTAAATTCAAAAGTTTCAGGGATGAGCATTCCAAATCCGTTAGCTCTTTAAAGCAAGAGAGGGGAAATTTGCTCAACCAACTTAATCAATTGAAACAGAAAAATGGGGATAGTAATGTTGAGAATAAATCCGAGGATGATATCAAAAAGTTGAAAGCAGAATTTGAGAAGGAGAAGACCAAGCTTCAAAAAGATTTGAGTAACCAGTTCGATCTGCGCTTAAAGACGGAATTAGCCAAGGCTACGAATACCAATAATGCTCGTAAGCAAGCAGATGAGGAGATCCAACGTAAAACGCAAGAGTTGGAGCAGAGTCTCCATCAACGCAAGCAGGAGCTTGAAAAAAATATTCAGGCGCAAATTGATGCCAAGGTCGCAGAAGCCATAGCTAGCAAGGCAATTCCTAACTCAGATTCTCAAGCCGATAATGCACTGGAAATCGCCAGCATGAAACAAAAATTCCTGGAAGAATTGGAGGGTGAGAAGGCTAAAGCCAAGGCTCAAGTGCAGAAATTGTTTGAAATGAAAATCAAAATGTTGAACAAGAAGGTTGAGAGACTTGAGCGTGAGAACAAGTCGGCAAAAGAACAAACGATCGCTCCCATCGGACCCGAGACCGGAGCCGGTGGGGCGTTTTCCACCAAGTCCGACGCAGTTGCCCCCTTCGGATCGCTGGCATCTCAGAATAATAATAAAGGATTGGCACAACCTGCATTAAACGCATCAACTCCAACTGCTGATGTGTCAGTGGCTCAGGTCTCGGCATTTGGGGAGCAGAATAGGCCCATCCCCGTAGGGCATCCTTACAGTGAGAGCACCTTGACCGTGCACAGACCCACACTGGACCAAGCAGACGGCAAAAAAGATCAGCCACAGCCAGTTGAGGGGAACGATAAGAAAAGGGCGTCTCCATTACAGGGAGGTATAGCCAAACGACCAAAAGAAGACAGCAAATGAACCCACTATGGATAGACTAATGTATATTATTACGTAATTCTTGCGCGATGCTGACGTAAATCGGTAGGAGCCCCGCCCCGCCCAACTGTTCCTGCCCCGCACTCACTCATGCAGGGTGGACGTGGAGGTGATCTAAAACTTAACCTGCAAAACCTTAAGTAATAGGGTGGGTTTTATTGGGTGAGGATCTCTGCGGGGTAGGGCAGTCTGACACAACTCCGAATGTAATTTATTTCTCCGGTCAAAGGTGCAGAAAACACGTCATTCTTGGCCTCTCACTCCCCAGCACTAACTGGGCCAGTCTTCTGTAATCAAACCAACAAAGATCCCCAGATCTCGCCTAGCAGATGATTGCTCCGAGAGAGAGCTCGGTGACATTTAAGCGGCTTAGCGCTTCAGCTGGAAGTTCTTCCGTTTTGGGTATTGCAACCCCCAACTCCGGCCGGAATTTCATCACGACCTACAAAATCTGCGAGGGGAAAAATCGCGTGGGGGATCTGCCACACGGAATGGACTGAGCGCAATATCCTTCAATTCTCCGGGGCTGCATGGATTAAACACACGCATCAACGTACTGAGGGGTCTACAGAGAAGCTTTTTGTTTGGCCGTACTGGTTTTCCCGATGCCAGAACTTCAAGCTATCCACTTGACACCCCGTTTTGACGTCAAATTTCAAATCCCAAGCGATTGCTTGGCCTGTCAAACATGTTCTTGGCTGTTGTCGTTGCCAAGCTCATGATACCGGGACCCTTCTCCCCTCCGTGCCAACCCATGTCATCCCGTAGAAGCTGGGCAGGTGGGGCATGTTTGGCCAACTTCCCGGACCCCACCCCACATTTGCGCTTAATTTCGAATCCACCACTTATATACCGGTCGGCAATAGTTCCGCTGTTCTGGTTAGGATTTTGTTATGATCTCATCCTCGACCTTCGGTGTTTGCAGGTTGCATCCCCACACCAGCGGCAGCTATTAATGGGATGGGCTTATGCTTTTGGAGCCATATAAAACCTTAGCTTTCGCCACTCCTCAGCCCTCATCCAGCCATGGGTTCTGATAAGAAAGATACACGTTCCATCGTGTCCAGAAACTCCGAAGAAGCCCATCACCACCAACAAAATGAAGATGCCAAGCCCAAATTCAAGTGGCAGGTGAACAACGACCTGTCACCTCCAGAAATTTATAACCGTACCCTCTACCTCTGTATTTTTGTGTTCGGTATTTTGGGTGCCGCAAGAGGGTTTGATGAGGGTAACATTTCTGGTCAGATTGCCCTTCCATCGTTCAAGAAATACTTCGGCTTGACTGACCCCACCAAGACGGTGGACCAGCTCGCCAACTTGAAGTCCAACATCACCTCCATGGTCCAGCTAGGATCCATCGGTGGTGCCATCATAGCCATGTACTCTGTTGACAAACTCGGTAGAGTCCGGGCATTACAAGTGGTGTGCTGTATCTGGATTGTTGCAGCTCTTTTGCAGGTTTTCGCCTACTCCGTGGGCCAGTTATACGCCGGTAGATTGATCGAGGGGTTGGCCATTGGCCAGACCACCACCATTGGTCCTTCCTTCACGTCGGAAGTGGCCCCCAAGGCCATTAGAGGGTTGGCGGTGTCCATTTTCTCTGGAGCTGTCTATTTCGGAATCATGATTGGATATTTCGTATCCTACGGTGCTGTGTTGCATATCTCCGACGAGTCTAGAAAGCAATGGGTGGTCGGTGTGTCTTTGAAGATCGTATTGGCCGGTTTGATTCTTATTCTCTCGTTCTTGTTCTGTTACGAAAGTCCTAGATGGTTGTTAAAGGTCAACAAGCCTGACCAAGCGGTCGAGACATTATCCAAGCTCAGACACTTGCCACCAGACCATCCCTACATCATTGGTGAAATTAGTGACATCAACGAGCAAGTTCTCTCCGAAAAGGAAGCCTTGAGAGACACCAACATCCTTAAGCAGTTCAGAGATCTTGTCACCGTCAAGTCAATCAGATACAGATTTTTCGCCATCACTGCTGCAGCCCAAGTTTTGGGTCAATGGTCAGGTGCAAATGCCATCACCATCTATTCCAACGAGCTTTTCCTGCTTGCAGGTATCAAAGGTGTTGACCTGTTGAAAATGTCTGCTGTTCTTGGTGTTGTGAAATTCGTTTCCGCCTACTTGTGTGCCTTCTTCATCATTGATTATCTCGGTAGAAGAAGAGCCACCTATATCGGTGTCAGTCTTCAAATGTTGTGTTTGCTTTACTTTGCCATTTTCTTGACAGTTGTTCCTCAAGCTGCTGACAAGGGTGTCAAATTGACTGGTTCTCAAGAAAGAGCTGCCACTGGTGCACTTGCTGCCCTTTTCCTCAGTGGTACCGGTTGGACCATGGGTTTTAACTCGATTCAGTACTTGTTGGGTTCTGAAATCTTCCCATTGAATATCAGATCGTTCGCTCAATCCGTCACCATGATTTTGCACTTTGCCAACCAATATGGTAACTCCAAGGCGTTGCCAAAGATGTTGTTGGCCATGAACAACTTCGGTGCCTTCTACTTCTTTGTTGGTGTGATGATTATGGCTTTGTTCTGGTGTTACTTCTTTGTTCCAGAAGTCGCTGGTAGATCATTGGAATCTATGGAAGATATCTTCAACTTGCCTTGGTACTTGATTGGTAGAAAGGGTCCTGAATTATGTCCAGATTACTCTGAAATCAACAAGATTACCTGGACTGCTACTGGTAACACCAACACCTACGAAGAGCACATTAACTACTTGGAGAAGAACAAGCCTTCTCAAGAATTTGTCGAGAATGCTGATGACGAATTGGCGGAAAAGAAGCGTGACTCTTTCGACAAGATCCACGAGAGGGTTTAAGGTACTTGATGATTTCAATTCAGTTTTCTATATAAATTTATTAATGTGATTTTTGCTATTAGTTTTCGCGGATATATGTAGAGTTTGACATATTTTTCGGGGTTTGGTCACTACAATAACCTCGCGATCCTACCCCTGGCGTTTGAAACCAATCTACTGGAGAATGTGTTGACTAAATCAAAATACAAATGTATTCTTCATTTAAATTAGCAATACTATTAAAATATTTAAGAGTATTTTTTGTTTCTTCATGTCTAGATGAAAATTCTAACACATTCTACATGAATACAGATAAATTAATTAATATTAAAGTTCGAACTAAATCAGTTCTATCTACTAGTTCTTGACATAATCAGAGTCACTAGTGTCGCCCTTGTTTCCGTCACCTGGAATGAAATCAGGGTCCACGGCTGAATTATAAAGTACAATGCCGTTCTCTCTTGCATTCTCCCTTTCTTGTTTCTTGTAGAAGTACAAAACCACAAACGTCCACAATGTCAATGCTGCAGCACTTGAAGCAGTGAATGCAAAACCCTTAGGATATCTGGGGGCCTCGGTGGTCTTCCAAACCAAAACAGAAATCCATGCAGTGGATTGCTGTGCTAAGATGTTCATAATGACCAAAACGACCTGTCTCTCACGGATATCTTTACGACAGATATCACCTTGCCACGAGTACAACACTGGGGCCATAGCCCATCCGAAGTATTGCAAGCAGAAGGCGAACCACTTGGCCCGTTCTGGAACATTCCAGTGTGCCAAAATGGCGTTACCTGTAATATTGAACACTTGGGAAAACACGATGGCTGCCCATCTGGACTCGAACAAATCGGCAATACAGGCAGTAATGGCCAACCACAACATACCCAAGCCCGGAGTTAAGGCCGTACGGTCTTGAAGCTCTCCCTTACCGTATCTCTTTGTTCCGTCATCATTCTTCAAAGACTGTAACCACAAGGCATAGGCACCAGAAGTACCACTGCTGTTGTTCCAACAGAAGATGTTCCACAAGCAAAGAACGTAGATGTGCCACGAGGTGAAGATAGACTTCCAGATCTTAATGTTGAAGAAATGGGCCACTGGGTTCTCTCTAGGCTTGGAGTCCTTTTGATCAACCTTCATTCTTCTTCTGGCAATACGGATCTCGTCATCGGTCAAGAAGATACTGTAGCAATCCTCTGGGGTACCAGGAATCATGTAGAAACCAATGACACCCACAATAACCGAAATGATACCATCCATGATGAAAATCCACTGCCAAGCGGAATGACCTCCCATTCCATCCATATGTCTTTCGATGGCACCAGAAAGCAAACCGGAGGTCAAGACACCCAAGTATTGGCCAATGTAGTAAAAACCGGCTCTTCTAGCGATTTCTCCAGTACTACCTTTGAACCACGAGGCAAACAATGCATGGTAAGCAATGTAGGAAGGAGCTTCAAAAGCTCCAATGAAAAAACGAATGGCCTTTAACTGCCCCACAGAAGTCACCCGGTAGAGGGAAACGGTCAAGATGGACCAGCAGATATCCAACGAAGGTAAAACGTAGTTTAATGGAAAAGCGTATAAGATGTACATGAAGGGGATCTGAAACACAATGTTACCAATACTGAACATAACTTGGGTATTCACCAAGTCATTTCCCTTCATGCCAATGTCTTCTCTGAGTCCTCCAATATAGGCGTTGGTAAGATTGGTCTGGTCAAGGTACTTGACCCAGTAAGCAGCGAGCGAGTATAAAGTCAAAAGAAGGTCGATTTTCAAAATCACCTTCTTCTCTTCATAGGTGTCACTGTCATGGAACCACTTGTACCACTTACGGTTCTTCTTGGTTTTCGAGTCCACTCTATATTCGTATTCGTCAAAGAACTTCCACCACTTACGGTCTTTTTCGTCTCTATATTCTATGGTTTGTATGGATTGGGCATCAGTGACCTCTTGATTCACCGAAGGCTCTTTTTCCAAAGAATTTATTGAGTGCTCCGATTTGGCCTCTTGCTGTGGAGCAGCGATAATATTTCCATGCTCGTCTTCATCCACGATTCTTCTGGTAGGTAAAAACCCCCATTTTAATCTCTGAAAAGGAGTAGTAACCATTTTCAGCTTATGGGTTGAAATAATGCAGAAACTCCTTGAGAATTGTCTAATTTTCGAGGTGGCTAAATTGCCTTGGTTATATACCCATCTCAAAATCAAGTGTGGCTCTTGAAATATTATTATGAATCATTGGGGCAATTCTCTCGGCCACCTACATATTATTGTTCTTGAAACATATGTGCGATCAAGTGCGCAAAATCTGGTCAGGAACTGAAGATCTACACCTACTCAAGCCGTGGACCCCTGGCAGCCACGGACAACTCGACTAGACATCTGCTCTGGTAGCAGCCATCCAACATCCATCTGGGAAGGAATTAAACGGCTTGGAGCAGCCCTGGCACTGGCCGCAGACAAACGACTGAAGAATTACTCTAATATCCAGAAAAGGCAAGCGCGGAATTTGATCGCTGGCGCAAGGACACGTGACGCCGGCCCCATAACCAGTCCGAAGATTTGCGCATCGCCGTTTCCGGTGCCGGAGTTATCAGGTGACAATGTATAATTCCTATGGATATTACTGCTACTATCAATAACCACGGCACGGTGGCTCTCGCTTGTGGCTCAACGGTTATTTTGCTTCGCCGTTTCTCGCTAAAAATGCTTTGTTTGAAGAGAATGCCCTAGAAAACCGCCAGTGCCTCACACCAATGAAACAGCTGTTCCTCCTGCGGATTTAGCGATATCCGAAACCACCTAAACCAGAAAGTTATTGTGATATTGTGGCTTAAAGTGAACCTCGATTGCGAATTTAGCAATAAATTTGGTGGATCTACCACGATTTAACCGCGTTAGGGCACACTTCCGATCTTTTCAGGGTGTAGAGAAGTAGTGAGCTATTGTTCGTCCCCTACTTGGGCAAATCCGAAGTGTCGTGGTGAGAAAAGCTCATTCCTGCCGGTTTGGGGGATAGGGGAGGGACATAAAGTTTCCAAGTAGGTGAATGTGCTCTCTTACTAATAGTAGACCTCTGTACATTGAGTAGAAGGTGTTCGGTACTTTTTACTCAATGGGCTGATTAGAATTAAAATTGCCATTTCCGAATTTGATTTCTGAAAAATTCATTTTATATATTTTTTTAATAATTTTCAATGTTTCAAACGTCATCCTCAACCACATCCACACTTTGGTAAAGTGGTAGCGAAGAATTTTATCAGCTTAATAACTTGTCTTAGAACTTCAAAACTCATAGAATAGGTACTAGAACCCAATCATTTTGTGATTAATACTAGTAGAAATCAGGACTGTAGAGCCGGGTTGACATGATCTTGCTGGGGTGTTTAATGAAGTGTTGGAGACTGATTGGTTTCAAGGCAAAGCATGCTTCCTAAAAGCACAATATGGTCCTACATGAGTAAGAAACGAATAGGTTTCAATGGGTGAAAAGAGTAATCGAAGGAGCGATTATCAATTTTAGTTTATTTTTGAAGGGCTGCATAGCTCTTTACCAAATTTGCAGAGGACGGGAGGATTGGTTGTCCCTATGCAATCAGTCCGTTTATCATTTCAGAACACCAAGATATCCGAGTAGCTCCATTCACATGCTGTTACGATAAGAGTATTTCACCTGTTTAGTATCTAGAATCGGTTTCTGAGACTACGCTGATCTAGTAAAGTTCACTGAAACATTGACATCCTAAAACTTAGAAGCTCGTTTCTTTTCAAATACTACACCCAAGTGACTACAGAGCACATGAATAAAGAAACTAATCCCGTTTTACACATGTGCAATACAGTAGCCCTTTTTTCCAGGCTGTGATCTAACACCAGAAAACCACCAATGGCCACCCAATGGCCACCCTGTATTTACTTTCAGCATACGAGCACCGCCAAATTTATCCATCTTACGCTTCTCACCCCACGATTCACTTCCTAAGGGGTTCTCCACATCTCATTTGCACCCATCGCTACTGCACACAACAGAATGCATACAATAGACATTTCTCATCGACATTTTCTTCACTACTTTCACTACCCTTACCATCCATTGATACTGTCAACATGGGTGTTCCAGCCTTATTCAGATGGCTTTCTAGAAAATACCCCAAGATTATATCGCCGGTGGTGGAAGAGGATGCCGACGAGGAAATTGGTGGGGCCTTATACAGCAACCCTAACCCTAATGGTGAGATAGACAACCTTTACTTGGATATGAACGGTATTGTGCATCCATGTTCCCATCCAGAGCACAAACCAGCCCCTTCAACTGAGGACGAAATGTTCTTGGACGTCTTCACATACACAGACCGTGTTTTGATGATGGCAAGACCGCGGAAGGTGTTGATGATTGCTGTTGATGGTGTAGCACCAAGAGCAAAAATGAACCAGCAACGTGCCAGAAGATTCAGATCGGCCCAGGAAGCCAAGATCAAGGAAGAGGAGAAGCAGCGTGATCTCCGTGAAAGAGAATTGAGAGGTGAAATCATCGATAATTCTATTAGAGAGAAGAAGGCATGGGATTCCAATGCAATTACTCCAGGTACCCCTTTTATGGATGGTTTGGCCGCAGCTTTGCGTTACTGGGTTGCTTACAAGCTTGCCAATGACCCAGGATGGGCCAATTTACAAGTAATCATCAGTGATGCCACGGTGCCAGGAGAAGGTGAACATAAGCTTATGAGTTTCATAAGGCTGCAGAGACTGGACCCCCAATACGATCCCAACACTAAGCACTGTATCTACGGTTTAGATGCAGATTTGATCTTTTTGGGATTGGCTACACACGAGCCCCATTTCAGAGTACTCAGAGAGGATGTTTTCGCTAATCAAGAAAGACAAATATCCGTTTCACAACAGTTGATGATGACTCAGGAACAGAAAGATAATATTGCCCAAAGGGACAAGAAAAAGCCATTTTTGTGGTTACATGTTAATGTATTAAGAGAGTACTTACAGGTCGAATTGAACATCCCTCGTATGTCATTCCCGTTCGATTTGGAGAGAGCCATTGATGACTGGGTCTTCATGTGTTTCTTCGTTGGTAATGATTTCTTACCTCATTTACCTAGTTTGGATGTTCGTGATAATGGTATTGATATATTGGTGAACTGTTGGAAGAGATTGCTTCCTCATGTCAAGGACTATATCACCTGTGATGGAAAATTGAACTTGCCTTTAGTGGAAAAGTTAATGTCGAATTTGGCATACAAGGAGAATGAAATCTTTAGAAAGAGACATGAGAATGACGCAAGAAGAGAAGAAGGTCTTAAGAGAAGGAAACAATGGGCAGATGAAGATAAAGCTTTGAGAAATCAATACTTGCCCCAAGTCACCAAAGGCAAAGATAAGGCCCCAATTGTTGCAGATGTTAATATGCCACTCATGACCACTTCAGGTGAAACCGTAGAAGGTTATGCTAATTTGTCAAATAAGGATATCGTGCAAAATCTTGATGTCATTACCAAGGCAAATTTGGCTAACAACGAAGCAGCATTAGCTTTGAAAAAGTTGATCGAATCTAAAGGAAAGAACGCAGAGTCATCGAACCTGAAAGATGAACTGGATGCTGTGAATACTGGATCCGAAACTCCAGTCGAAAGCACGGAAGGGGCTGTGGCAAAACCTGAAAGCAATAAGAGAACAGCAACTGAAGTGGATGATCTGGAAGATGGAGATAGGATCAAGTTATGGGAGCCCGGATTCCGTGATCGTTATTACAAGATCAAATTCCATCTTTCTACTGACGAAGAGGTCGAAAAAACTCGTCGTGAAGTTGTACGCTCGTATCTAGAGGGTATTTCCTGGGTGCTTTTGTACTATTACCAAGGTTGTCCATCTTGGCAATGGTATTACCCATATCACTACGCTCCTTTCGCTGCTGATTTCAGCAATATTGATGAAATTGTTTCCGAAGAAGGTATAGTTTTTGACCAAGGTCAACCATTTAGACCTTATGAACAATTGATGTCGGTTTTGCCTGCTGCTTCTGGCCACAGTTTGCCTGAAATTTTCAGAGATTTGATGTCAAATCCTGCTAGTGAAATTATTGACTTCTATCCTGAAGATTTTCAGATAGATATGAACGGAGCAAAGATGAGTTGGCAAGGTATTGCCTTGCTCCCATTCATCGATGAAAAGCGCTTGTTGAGTGCTGTTCAAGCTAAATATGACCAGTTAACTCCAAAGGAGATTGACAGAAATACCAACAAGCAAGAGGTATTGTTCATTTCTAGTCAAAATAAGAACTTCAAAAGATTTCAAGAGCAATTGTACCAAAAGGGAACCAAGGATATTTTGTTCAAGTATGCTAAAAGTGGATTATCAGGTATAGCACTGAAAACTGACGTTTATGAAGTTGATGGAAAGATGGATTTCCCATTGAATGAAGGTAATATGCCAGATGTTCTGAATAAAGAGTACATGCAAGTATTTTATGCTATGCCACCAAAGGGCCAAGGAAAGTCAATGCTTTTGAACGGTTACATTCCCCATGTGAAGGCTTTGACGCATGAAGACATCAGTGCCATGCAACAGCAAGGTTTCCAAAGAAACCGTGGAAGGTTCAATGCGCCACCTGACAATAGTGAGTATGTGAATAATGGACCTAGGGGAAAGGATTTAAACTTCTGTTACACTCCTAGGTTAGGTGGATACAAGGCAATGATGGAGGGTCTGGCGCAAAATACGGTTCCAGACCAACAAATGAGTCAACGGAATTATGGTGGTGATTACAACAACCACAGAAATAATAATTATGGAGGACCAAACCATCACAACCAACGTTACAAACAAGGTAACCAAGGAAATTCTTATGGAAATAACGGATATAATCAAGGCTACAATGGTGGCAACCAACAAAGGTCTTACAACAGAGGCCATCAAAACCAAAACGGCTACAACCAAGGTAGACACAACCAGAACCAGAACAGTTACAATCAGAATAGCTATAATCAGAACAGCTACAACCAGAACAATTACAATCAGAGCAGCTACAACCAGAATAGCTACAACCAGAACAGTTACAATCAGAATAGCTACAACCACAACAATAACTTTTCCAATCTGCAATTCCACCAGGCAAACCAGTATCAGTCACCAAATTCGACAGAGCAAAAGCCATCACGGGGTTACAACAGGCAGAACGGGCATAGCTAATTATAGTTAGCCTGAAAACGTGTCAATTCTTCCAAATTTGTTTGCTGCCTCTTCACTTGGCACTCGACTAGTTTCCAGCACATTCTTAATGGCTGATACTCGCATGTGAAGTCAGATGAGTCATCAACCATAAAATTTCAATTGCGAAATTGATACTGTGGTTGACCACTTCCCTGATCCTGTGCTGAATCCTGAGTTCAGCTTACAAACCGTGGTGCTTGCTGTTTGGAGAGTATCTGGATGTTCATTGGTCAACTAAGGCCATTTCTGAAATGCAGCCTTACACGGAAACATACTCAGAAATGCTAGAAATAACTTCATTGGCTGCGTTATGTTTTCTGACTAATGTCTGGTTATGTAACCGATTCTCAGGAGTATTGCATATGTTTGCCACTCAAGACACGTACCCCAGTATGTTCGTAAATAAAAATTTGAGAGGACCCTTCTATATACGGCTGAGTAAGCTGAAAAGGCTTAGGGTCCTCAGGGATCAAAACCATCATATTCTTGAAAGGGGAGAAGGATGGTGAATTCAAAGGGTGGAGACGGAGATAGTATGACTAATGTTATACCACGTAAGAATAGCTACATATCAATTAAACACGATTAAGAATTAGTATTTAAGAATCTTCTTTTGCTCAGATGTAGACTTTCATTATCAATTATCAATTATCAATTATCCAAAACCAATAATGACTTGGAATCTACTTAAGAAATCTGCTTCGGCAAAGGCAAAACCCTCCGAGAGTAATGAGCTCAAAAAGAGGGACTCCAGCAATTCGTATACTTATTCAATTGCCTCTTCAAAGAACTCTACAGAGAAGACGAACAGTTCAACTGATCCACATTCTACTTCCAGAAGAAAAAAGGATTCAACACCTAGAGTAAATTATCAAGCTGCTGCACATTATCTTGCCCTTAAGTGAGAAGATAGAACTGCTTACCTATGAATGATCAGGTATCTGTGGTGTAATAATGATTATGATGCATTTTATAATTCAATATTTTTCAAATGTCATATGCGCTCCGGAAGCCATATCCATATAGAGTTTTAGATTAATTGATTATGCTGCTGAATTACTGTGTAGTTTTCTGTACTAGTCTACCAGCTATGAAAAGGTAGGAAGAAAAATTCATAAATTAAAGTGCATCTAGCTAGATTATCTAGGTAAAAATTCGAATAAGTCATAGAGTCGTAGATTTATAAATAGTGTTCCCACGATGATAGTGGAAAAATTGATTGAACTAATGAGTTATCAGCAAAGTCCATCCATTAAACTTATTTCCCAAAGCCGAAACAACGATTTCTAGCTCGGAATTCTGAGGAATCTGGTATATTCCTCCATCAATACATATTCTTCTGTGATTTGTTGGATTGTTTTCATAAATATTAAGAACAGCTCTGGAAGTTTTGGATACCTTTTTGTATGTGACTTGAGGATTTTCAACATGCTTTCCTTCATCATAGATTTCCAGAATAATTGGTAAAATGTTCTTATTGTCTTGTTCGTACCCAAAGGATAAATAATATAGATTTTCATCGAGTATATCACCCTCTGGCAGAATAACAAACGTCTTCTCAAACCGTTCTGAAGCAGTAAGTAAGAAGTATGAAAAAGGACCACTGAATTTGGTGTCATCTAAGTAGAAATCACCCTTGTAGACCTGAGGCTCCTCTAAATTCTGCAATGCAGCCAACTTAAAACGGTCTATTCCATTCTTTCTCATTTCTGGACTGTCACTATCTGCCACAAGTGAAGCATGGAACCCCCAGGAAAGCACCACCAAAAAGTTCAAAGGACCTGTAACTGGGTTAGAGGGTTCAGAGTTGACGATAGAAACGGTTCCTTCAGGCAAAACAGCTTGGTACAAGTTCAAGGGGGATACCTTGTGATGGGGATCAAAAAGCTTCAGAAGGGCATTCAGGATACTTTCCAAACCAATTGACAACGCCAAACTATTACCCGTACCACCTGGAATGGGTACTACTGTAATGTGCCCCTTACTTTGACCCAATGGAGGGAGTCCATTGATGAATTCAAAAATCGAGGTGTCGCCACTAATAAAAATCACGGTGGCGTTCTTGCCTTCTAATGAACTGGCAAACTCCTGGATGTGAGTTGCTGATTTAGTACTGATATAGGTGTGCTTCACGTTCAAGAGATCAAAAATTGGTTTCAATGCCGCTTTGTACAAGTCCGAAGCTTCGGATCGGCCCAATCCACTTCTAATCGAGTCTATCACATAGACTTCTTGCTTCAAAGCTTCAGGAAGGCTTTCAGGATCCACATATGGGATGACTGAATCTGAAATCAACGGATCTTGCTCCGTAGTACTTGTAAGAACTAATTCAAAGGCATTGTGAGCTTGACGTAACTGGACCTTCTCATTGGTATTTTTCAATACCAAGAGGTCAATTAAAGGACTCGATTGGAAAATTTTGAAGAAGTTAACTATGTGACGCTTGATGGATAATATGAACCAAGCAATAGTAACTTTCAATGACATAATCTCAACACTAGAGAGTAATGAAAATGCCCCTCAGTAGCTGATAGATAAGATTTTGTCTTAGATTTCAAGATATGACTAGGGTGAGAAAACGGAGAGGTACCAATGTTTCTATCCCTTGAGTGCTGCGTCACAATACTTACTAAGAGGCTCAATTAATGAGTTGGGTCAAATACTGTGGCTTTGTAAGATTTTAGATGAGTAATTAAGTATGAGGACTGGTCTGAACAGTAAGAAGTACCGAGGGTAACAGATCTTAGTCGTACATTGCCTAGTTGGGAGAAAATAGAAACAGCCAGAGAACTATCGGATGTTGTGGACTCTATTTAGGCCATCATACAGACTATTTTTTGCTTACAATTACTTGGATTCAAATTGACATGTCAAAGGCAACCGTTGACGAAACTTTGACGGCCCTATATTTTCAGAGATTTTGATAAATAATCAACTAAAAATACCAATTATGCTGATAAATCACGCCAATCGTTAACAAAGGCCGTTTCGATGATCTCAGATACTTGCCGATCTATAGTTATAGTAGAATATGCTAATGTCATAGATGGCTATTATACTCATGATCCTTTACATTCTAGCTTCAATGTGATTTTCATTCTAGCTGTGCTTAATTAATCTTCTCTATCTATTGTATTGATTCCATCAAGAAAATTCTTCTTGAATACATCCATAATACTAGAGTCTTCACATATCACTTCATCAAAGCCAGGATGATAGTTGATGGTAATATTTAACCCACCTTCCTTGGTACTAATAATGTTTATGCTAAACAAGAAAAAACCCGTACATTGATTGATGATAGCATCAACAATTTTGAATTCACCGCTTGTAAACCCAACAGCTCCAATATTACTTGTTACTAAGGTAGGCTTTGTTGGAAGGCTTTCTCTAGTGTGAAAAAACTCCGATAACTTTTGAAAATTGAGTAAGGATGTTTGCTGAACCTTTTCTTTCCATCCACCAGCAATAGTCTTTTTCAAGCTTCCAGCTATTCTCTGTATTAGTTCAGGTCCACATTCTTTAGCTGTAGTAACTGTTGGGACGGCTTCTGAAATCACAAGATTTCCATACTGATATGGTCCCTCTAAAAATTGTCTTGCATTGATTGGGATAAGTGACTGAAGGGACCACTTTTGTTCTGATGGAAAATATGGAAGCACGGAAGATTGAATGCATTCAAGGGCAATCACATGTAGATAAGGGGTCAAGGTTACATTCTTTTTTCGACAACCCTCCAAGATGATATTCAACAGACTTGGCTGAACATTAATTAATTTTGTGGGAAATTTGGGATGTATATTCGGAAACCCAGTTTCAAAAATGGGATTGATGGTATTTGGAGTCAAAGTTGTGGTTCTTTTCCAGATCCGGTTCCACAATTGCAAAAAGGGTTGGAAAAGCTGTTTGGCGTAATGAGTGACATATGTCATCCAAGAGACACCAAAAAGTCCTGATGTTGCTAATGGGTCACTTTCCAAGTAAGGGAAGTCCCGGGATTTCTCAAAAAGGTACTCCTGTGGACTAGAACTTCTGACATTTGATAATTCTCTGGTGAAGTCCCTAGCAAACTGTGATAACGACAGACCGTCGGTCAATCCGTGACTGAAAGAGAAGCATAACCTTTGAGTTCCATCCCTTAGTTGGAGCAACTTGACTCGCCATTGTGGCAAATTGTTATTTTCATAGTCAAACGATAAGGAATTGAATGAGGCTAGAGTTCCTTCATCCACTTCATCTATAGTTTCGTGAAATACCACCTCATCATACTTGATACACTCGACTACTCTGAAAACAATAGAAGAATGCTCATCTATGTGTTTATTTCTGTCTCTTACGAATTTTCCTGTGAACTTTGGATTCTTGAGGAGAAATGATCTCAACGCATTTGATAGAAGTGCATCATTGATGGGTTTGTCGAACGCTAGCGTGAAATTGAAGTTATTGTACCAACCTTGGATCTCTCTATACACCATGAGCTTCTCCATGAAGTCAGCATCACGGACATTGCTTCTTTTACTAGTGAACATTTGAAGTAAATGAGCTTTCAAGTTCAGATGGTTGGATCAACTTGAACCCCAAGATTTGCGGTTAGAAACCACAAAAACATGGCCTTAAAAGAATCACTACAATATGCTAATCCTTGTTCCATTTGGTCCTGTTGCCTCACAGTCAAGTTATGAATCGATAACAATTCTTTTTTTTACTTCAGGAACAGCAATAATTGTACAATTCATGGTGCTTTAAATTTTACTTGAAAGCCTCAAAGCAGATTCTGGTTTTACGTAGAGCTATGTAAATATTCTGCCACCCACTTGTCGGTAGTAAGAAATGTAGATATCCGATTTTCGAACTGCTTCGCAAAGAGATCCATAAGTTTAGTATCTCCTTTAAAATACAATTCGAACTCGGGATGAAAGGAAATGACTACGTTAATACCACCCTCCTGCGTACTGACAAGGTTTATGACCATGAGATAATTCGCTGGTGCCAGGCTGAATACAGCATCTTTGATCCTGAATTTTCCTTTAAAACTGGCAAAGCTACCCATGTTCGTAGTAGTTAAAGTTGGCAAAACAGACTTCTCGAGAGATTCAAACAACAGACTCAAATTAGCATCTTTCAAACTACCCATTGCCTCAAGTTCCTGCCTTTTTCCTGGCCCTAATGTATATTTCAAGCTATCCGCAACGAATCTCATAAGCTCGAAAGTTCGATTCTTGATGTTAGATAGAACGAATGGTTGACGCATGACATAAGTACCATATTGAAAAGGATTCTTGGGAAAATACCTACGGACATTGATAGGAATAACTGAATTGCTCGACCAGCCACTTGTGTCACCAGGAAACTGTGGAAATATCAATTCATGGAAAACCTCCAAACCAATGGTATGGAAAAAAGGACTCAACGTAAGACCAATCTTTCTGCATCCCTGTGTAAGGGTGCTTACCTGCTTGGAATCGAAATTTAGGATTCTTGAGCTAATTTCATTGCATGGCTTGGAAAATTCAGGGTTGAATACTGGATAATTGAGAAGATCAGGTTGAAATGCTTGAGGAGGATTCGAGATCCAACGTTTTAAAAAGCAGAATACGTTGAAGATTGGAGAAAAGTAGTTTTTTACGAATTTGATTAGCCTGGAAATGATCGAAGTGCCAAACACATATTCTGGGGTAGTTTCTTTAACAAATCGGAGATTTTTCAGATCTCTTGACGAATCAAAAATGCAATCCAACGGCTCAATTTCTTTTGTTAATGAGAGCTCTTCAACCAATTTCTCAGCAAAATGCTTAGCTGAACAACCATCACATAGGGAATGGCTGAACATGATGCAAATTTTCTGGTCACCACTGGCGATGTTAAACACTTTGAGTCGCCATAATGGTAAATTAGGCAGGTCAAAATCGAGTTTCACTTGATTTATTGTAATCAAGGTCTTTTCATCAAAAGTATCTAAGGCTTCGGTACTGATGACTTGATCGGACTTAATTTTCTCTAGTAATTGAAGCTTGAAGTTACTCAAGTTTGAATCGTGATGACTTCTAGAATCAGTCTTTATGAAATTGCTTGCAAACTGGGGGTTCTTGCACAATAATGATCTCAACGCATTTGATAAGGTGACATTGTCCACTTTCTCATTCAAAGTGAGGGTGATGGAAAGATTATTGTACCATCCCTCAAGCTCTCTGAAGATCATGAATCTCTCAAAGAAGTTGGGATCCCTTGAATAAACCATGAGAAATGAATCGGTGTTGTAATAGGTGTTTTATTTGGCTGATGTGAAGATTCATCTTGCCAACTGATTACAGTTAACGTCACAATGCCAATGATTGTCTATATCGGCAAATGGGATCTGCACTTTATGCTAGTAATGCTTTCGAACCACATTTCTGAGCTCTGAGACAGAAATTACGATTAAATACTACGAAAATTCAGATTGTAATGGAAATCTTTAGTTAAGGCTGGCTATATCAAGATCCCTATGACATCAACTTTTATTAATTGGAAGTAACAGAGACAAATCAATGTGGTTTAGTTTTTACTGATAAGCTCGTAGAAAGTTTTTTTGAACGTAGAAACGAACTTGTCCATCAATTTCTGACCGTCCTCTTCATATTGATCAAACTCAACGGCATGCGAAAAGATGACATTCAATCCCCCTTCTTTAGAAGCAACAAAGGAAGAAACGAAGTAGTATAAAGAGTTGGTTTGGTTGAAAATTATATCCGATAACTTGACCTCAGATCCCGAGTCTTCAACGTGTCCGATCGTGGAAGTTAAAAGAGTTCTGTGTTTCTCCTTAATCACCTTGTAAAGCGCCATATGAGGAATACTAAAAACCAATCCATGTATTTGCAAAACTGCCTCTTTGGAGGCAACAAATTCATCCACTCTCTTCTTGAAAGTTTTCATTGAGTTCAAAGTATCTCCCTTTATGGCCGGAACCGATATAGCCAAAGGAGACGCCAAGTTTCCAAATTGGAAATCTTCGGTGGGAAAATGACGTCTTAATCCGACTGCAACAGTATTTGTGCTAGTTGCACCTTCCTGGTTGAATTTTGGATGAACAACTTTTTCAATAGTATCCAATAAAAGCACGTGGAGAAATGGGTTTACAGTTAGCTCTTGGGATTTGCAATACTTTCTCAACAAATCCAGTTCTGAAGGTGTAAAATTGATCAATCTCAGTTTCAACTTTCCGTTCATTTTGAAACTGGCTGCGAATGGTTGTTCTGGTTCACTTTCAGCTTGAACGTTTTCTTCCCTCGAAGCATTTTCCTTAGCAGCAGCTTTCTTTTCTTTCTCTTCACGCAAGTTTTTTTGAATTGCCTCGAGTAGCAAATCTCCCGTGGGTTCGAACGGCTTGAGAGACCCAGGGACTTGATCTTTGTCGAAGACGAATTCTGCAAATTCAGCACCATCATAAAAGGACAACTCTCTAGCAATGATTTTATGCATCTCAAGTGCTGCTATTCCATCATATACACTATGCTCGCAAATAATCGCAACGTACTGCTCACCACTGTTTAATTGTAACACATGAATCTTGAACATAGGCAAATTGCTATTCTGTGGTATCTCAACATAATTCATATCCGTGAGTATTTCCTCGTTAAGCCCGTCAACATCCATAAAAGAGACTAAATCATCGAACCTGACCTTTTCCACTAACTTGAGGATCAAATTGGAGCCATTGCACTCTTCAAAAGTTCTTGAGTCCGTTGGAAAGATTTCGTAAGCGAACCCCGGGTTCTGTAACATCACTGATCTCAAAGCATTTGACAAATTTTCTCTGGTGATTGGAACGCTGTATTTGACAATCACGCTGAAATTAGGTTGGATGCCTGCCTTGTTACGGTAGGACAAAAATCTTTCCTGAAAGTCGAGAACTCTCGATGTTTGAGCCATGCTGAAGTTGCAAAATTCTACCAAGTTTTACTTGTCATTTCGTGCCCTATTTGTAGTAAACCGATCTTCGATCATGACGTACAGGAATGGAAGATCGTTTCCCAAAAGTTGCCAGCATAGTTGCATAGGATTCGTCACATTGCAGTGTCACAAGATTATCGAAAGAATAGAAGATCAGTACAGGTTATTAAATGTATACAAAGGGTCGTGGCAGATTCAAATAACCCAGA
This sequence comes from Suhomyces yuchorum, assembly GCA_030571845.1. Classification (NCBI taxonomy): domain Eukaryota; kingdom Fungi; phylum Ascomycota; class Pichiomycetes; order Serinales; family Debaryomycetaceae; genus Suhomyces; species Suhomyces yuchorum. The sequence goes on along the minus strand of JAJLYW010000006.1, from coordinate 70,778 downwards.
GAATACAATTCATGAACGTTTAAGTTGACCTATATTGTATTCTATAGAAAGCATTTGAAGCTTATTGTGCAAGCCTAGATCGGTTGATGCTCCAAACACTTTCATTTTGAAGAAGCTCTGCTTCAATTACTTTCAAAAATTACACCCTGCATTTATGCATTGAGTTAGTAATCAGATTCAAAACCCGAGATTTGCATCACTTTTGTGGAGTTCCCAAATAAATGATTTTCATGACCAGATTCTTCCCCAGAAAAAAAGGAGTTTGATTATCAGATAATAGACCTTACGAAGCCGAAAACTTGTCTTCATCGATTCAATGTAGTTAGCTTCAACTAAAGCAAACTCAAACTGAATCATTTGATAATTGTTATCTTAATGTCCACGATTAAGGCAACTTGTCCGAGTGGTTAAGGAGAAAGATTAGAAATCTTTTGGGCTTTGCCCGCGCAGGTTCGAATCCTGCAGTTGTCGTTATCTTTTTTTGGGCATTCTTGGTCCTAACCTTCTTCAACGCTAGATATAATGAGGAACATTTTATATACTAGGTACGTATTTGAAAATGTTTACATGCGTACATTGGAAGGTGTTTGAGATCAGGTTCTTGAACCAAAGTTCTGTGCTTAGTTTGAAGAAACAACCAATCTGAGATGAGGCCCTTGCAGTTCGTAAAGCGAATGAATGTTCATTTACCTATGTGTTCAAAGAGCACAATTGACAAGGAAATGATTGTGATGTAGGTCGATAGTGTTGGAAGTCGTGGGGCTCCATGATCCCTACTTGCAACAGAAAACTTTCATCAAACAGATCGAAAAAATTAAAATCCATTGCAAGAATTGCAAGCATCAAGGGTAAGCTCTTGGAAAATAATAGTCAAAATTACCTGTAATATTATATAGTTCATTATGGCATTTTATGCTTGATAGTACTTCTACTCTCCACTCACTCTAGTTTTGACTCCTGCATATAGTCTCATCTCATCGCATTTTTCACCTACCTCAATCATTACTATAAGCTTAACCAGAGTCTTTTGAGCCCAATAGCATCATGAACAATATAATTCTAAATCAAGATGTTTGCGAAAAGTTGTTGGCTATGGCCCAAGTCAACAATAGCAGCAGAATTATCCCGTTCAAGTTCGATACTTCCCAAAGTATCGCTACAAATCTCAACAATCTAGCATTGTATGCATTACATCCATCAACCACTTTGCCCGTTTTCCATTCATATAGACCCATTTTCGTGGACTTGATTTCAAGATGGATATTATATTACAGGAAATTTGAGACCATGTACTTCGAAACCAATGGATCAGAGAAAACCATCGAAGTCCCAGGATCTTTAGTTTTGAATGCCTTGACCAGAGTAATCGGATTATCAAGTGAAACCATCAACTTAGTGGAATACTTCTTGACAAGGACTGATGTTTTGAGCTCCTTGAATACCATCGAATGTTCAGCCCATGAATTGCAATCCATTTTGTTGGCCTACTACAGATTGATAAATTTCGATAGCCACCGTTTTAAGGGTTTTGTCAAGCCCCAAGTTCTCTACAAAATAATTGCTTCTAACAAAGACTCATGCAGCAAGTACTTGGCAATCCAAGTATTATCTAGATACCTCAACGCTTCAGAAAAAGCTACCAACAAAATGATCACCCAGCATATTGGAGAGGCTGATTTCTTGGGAGCCTACGAAAATGATTCACTGGTTGACTACCGCTATTTGGAGTTATTGGAGAGTAAAAGATTATCTAACTATACTAAATTAAATGGTAAGACTGAGCTTTCCCACGATGCCCCAGGAAAGCAGATAATTATTTCACCCAATGATCTTTCCCCATTGACCATTTCTATTTGTGGTGTCTTAATTCCAAAATTGCAAAATGCAGATAAATCGGAACAAACCTCACATAACGATGAAACAATCATAGATACCAAGTCTTCCAATGCATTTGTTCCTACTAAGAATTCCATCGGCGTACTTCGTCAAATGGCTTATCATATCCAAAACAACCATTCAATAATGCTTTATGGTAAGGCTGGTTCAGGTAAGACTTTTCTCATCAATCAACTTGCTCAATTAATGTCATACACTAATTCGGTTATCAAGATACATTTAGGAGAACAAACCGATTCCAAAATGTTATTGGGAACATACACATCAGGTGAAAAACCAGGAACATTCCAATGGAAATCTGGTGTCTTGACCTCAGCAGTCAAAGAGGGAAAATGGATTTTGATTGAAGATATTGACAAAGCACCCACAGATGTCTTGTCCATCTTGCTCACCTTGTTAGAAAAGAGGGAATTGACTATTCCTTCTAGAGGTGAAGTTATCAAGGCCAAGAATGGCTTCCAAATCATTTCTACCATTAGAACGACCAATGACACAGGTTCTGTGACCATTCCAGATTTGATTGGTTTGAGATTATGGAAACTCATTAAGGTTGAATTACCTTCTGAAATTGAATTAAAAGAAATCATTTTGCATAAGTTTCCATTACTTAAAAACCTCATCATTCCTTTCATCAAATGTTACAACGATATTCTCAAAGTTTATGCATCCCCTTCATTCATTTCTCTCAATAAAGGTTCCAATCCGAGGATCATATCTTTCAGAGATTTGATGAAATTCTGTTCAAGATGTAACATTATGTTATCTAACAACGGGATCGTCACTGTTGATCAGTTGTTAGAGACTTCCTTATACGACAACATTTTTGCTGAAGCTATTGATTGCTTCGGTAGCTCTATTACTGAGTATAATGCACTTATTCCATTAGTTAATGTCATTGGTGAAACCTTGGAAATTCCAGCCTCCAGAATTAATTTGTACTTAACTAACCATGTTCCAAGTTTTATGGATGACCTTGATCAAATCAATATCGGAAGAGCTACTTTAATGAAATCACAAGATAAGACATTCCGCTCAGTTTCCAATCAAACTTCTTTTGCTAAAACCAATCACTCTCTTCGTCTTATGGAGCAAATTGGTGTTTCTATTCAAATGACAGAACCGATTTTATTAGTCGGTGAAACCGGTACTGGTAAGACTACTATTGTGCAACAAATAGCCAAAATGATGAACAAGAGACTTATTGTTATCAATGTTTCTCAACAAACCGAGTCAGGCGACCTTTTAGGTGGTTACAAGCCAGTGAATGCCAAAACCATGGTCGTTCCAATCCAAGATGAATTCCAACGTTTATTCACTGCTACATTCTCAAAGAAGAAGAATGAAAAATTCAGTCAAATGTTGGGTAAGTGTTTAAGCAAGAACCAATGGAAAAATGTTATCAGGTTATGGAAAGAAGCTGTTAAGCTTGCTAGAGATGTGTTGAAGGTTTCAGAGTCAGATGACGAGTCTCCTCCATCAAAGAAGAGAAAGTTGTCATCGGACGACAAGAAAGCCATCATGGAGCAATGGACTGAATTTGAAAACAACACCAAGAAGTTCGAGCTTCTGATTTCAAACCTTGAGAATTCATTTGTCTTCAGCTTCGTAGAAGGTTCGCTCGTTAAGGCCGTTAAAAATGGAGATTGGTTATTACTTGATGAAATCAATTTGGCATCAGCAGATACCCTTGAAAGTATCGTTGATTTACTTAACGAAGCTCATGATCAAAGAACATTATTATTGACTGAAAAAGGTGACATTGAACCAATTAAAGCCCATCCTGAATTTAGAATCTTTGGATGTATGAATCCATCAACCGACATTGGTAAGAAGGACTTACCTGCCAGTATTAGATCGAGGTTCAGTGAGATTTACGTCCATTCTCCTGACAGAGATATATCTGATTTATTAATGATTATTGACAAGTACATTCACAGATATGCAGTGGGAGATGAGTGGATTGGAAATGACATTGCAGAGTTATACTTGGAGGCTAAAAGATTGAGTGAAGCTAATAAAATTGTTGATGGTGCCAATCAAAGACCTCACTTTAGTATCCGTACCTTGACCCGTACATTGATTTACGTGTGTGATATTGTTTCCATCTACGGTTTGAGAAGAGCTCTCTATGAAGGTTTCTGTATGTCTTTCTTGACATTGTTGGACACCACTTCTGAGGCCATATTACAGCCCGTGATTTTGAAGCACACTCTTGGAAGATTGAAGAACATGAAATCTGTTGTTACTCAATGTCCTCCAGCACCTAGCACAATTGACTCTAAATATGTCCAATTTAAGCATTATTGGATGAAGCAAGGTCCAAATGAGCCAGTTCCACAACCACATTATATTATCACTCCATTAGTTGAGAAGAATATGCTTAATTTAGTCAGAGCAACTGCCGGTAGAAGATTTCCAATCTTAGTTCAAGGTCCAACTTCTGCTGGTAAGACATCCATGATTAATTATTTGGCAAGTATCACTGGTCACAAGTTTGTGAGAATCAATAATCACGAGCACACCGATTTACAAGAATATTTGGGTACTTACATTTCTGATTCCACCGGTAAATTATCTTTCAAAGAAGGTGTTCTTGTTGAAGCATTGAGAAAAGGTCATTGGATTGTTTTGGATGAACTCAATCTTGCATCGACCGATGTTCTTGAAGCTTTGAACAGATTGCTTGATGATAACAGAGAATTGTTCATTCCTGAAACCCAAGAAGTGGTACGTCCTCATCCGGATTTCATGTTGTTCGCTACCCAAAATCCTCCAGGTCTTTACGGTGGTAGAAAGGTATTATCCAGGGCTTTTAGAAACAGATTTTTGGAGTTACACTTCGATGATATTCCTCAAGACGAATTGGAGATCATTCTCAAGGAGAGATGTCAAATTGCACCTACTTACGGTAAAAAGATTGTTGAAGTATATCGTCAATTATCTATCCAGAGACAATCATCTCGTTTGTTTGAACAAAAGAATTCTTTCGCTACACTTCGTGATTTGTTTAGATGGGCTTTGAGAGAAGCCGTGGGCTACGAGGAACTAGCAGCCAACGGTTATATGCTATTAGCCGAAAGAGTTCGTAAGGATGACGAAAAGAAGGTCGTTCAACAGGTGATTGAAAAAGTCATGAGAGTCAAATTGGACATGGATGCATACTATGAGAAGTTAGAAGACAAAGCCATGATGGCTCTTCCTGAATCTTCGATTGTTTGGACCAAATCTATGCGTAGATTGGCTGTATTGGTGTCCTTGTCAATGAAATATAAGGAGCCACTTTTACTTGTCGGTGAAACTGGTTGTGGTAAGACTACCGTTTGTCAGATTATTGCCAGATATCTCGGAAAGAACTTGATCACAGTCAACGCCCACCAGAACACCGAAACAGGAGATATTTTGGGAGCCCAAAGACCTGTCAGAAACAAATTAGAGACCAGAAGCAAGTTGATCAACAACTTGACAACAGTTTTTGAAACCGTTGGTGTTCCAATTCCCGAAAATGCAGAACTTGATGCATTGCTTAATCTTTACGATAGAGTCGATTCTTTTGAGGGAGTTGAAGAAGAGGTATTAACTGAGATTTCTAATGGAAGAAAAGAAGTCTCTGTGTTATTCGAGTGGAATGATGGTCCTTTGATTCAAGCTATGAAACAAGGTAATTTTTTCTTGTTGGACGAGATTTCTTTGGCAGATGATTCTGTTTTGGAAAGATTGAATTCAGTATTGGAACCTGAAAGAAGCTTGCTTCTTGCTGAAAAGGGAACTGATGATGCATTTATCACAGCACATGCAGATTTTGAATTTTTGGCTACCATGAATCCAGGTGGTGATTATGGTAAGAAGGAATTATCACCTGCTTTGAGAAATAGATTTACTGAGATCTGGGTTCCTTCGATGAACGATTTTAATGACGTGAGAGAAATTGTGTCCTCTAAATTGATCAACAAGAGTTTCCTTGATCCGATTGTTAAATTCTCTGAATGGTACGGCAAGAAGTTCGGTGGAGGTCATATTGATAGTGGTGTTATTTCTTTACGTGATATTTTGGCATGGGTTCAATTTGTCAATTCATGTGATTCTTCAGTTGAAGAGAATGCCGCTGTTTTACATGGTGCAGCAATGGTCTTTATTGATGCTTTAGGTACAAATAATACTGCCTATTTGGCCGAAAATGAGGCCCGTTTGAACCAACAAAAGATTGAATGTGTATCAGAGTTATCAAAGCTTACAGGAGCAAATTTATTGGATTATTATTCTGCTAGGTTTTCTGCTTCCCATTCGGAATCCGAGTTTATCTGTGGTCCTTTCCGCTTCCCCCGCTCACATAAAGACACCACCAAGGGTGTATCCTTCAACTTAATGGCTCCAACTACTGCTGCTAATTGTATGCGTGTTGTTAGAGCCATGCAAGTTCATAAACCTATTTTGTTGGAAGGAAGTCCTGGTGTTGGTAAGACCAGTTTAATCACTGCATTGGCTAAAGCTACTGGAAATCCGTTGATACGTATTAATTTATCTGAACAAACTGATTTGATTGATTTATTTGGATCCGATTCTCCTGCCGAAGGAGGTAAGACAGGTGAATTTGTCTGGAGAGATGCCCCATTTTTGAGAGCCATGCAAAGAGGTGAATGGGTGTTGTTAGACGAAATGAATTTAGCCTCTCAATCGGTCTTGGAAGGTTTGAACGCATGTTTGGATCATCGTGGTGAGGCATACATTCCAGAATTGGACAAATCATTTAGTTGCCATCCAGAATTCAAAGTTTTTGCTGCTCAGAATCCACAATATCAAGGTGGTGGTAGAAAAGGTTTACCAAAATCTTTCGTCAACAGATTCAGTGTTGTGTACGTTGATATCTTGAAAGCTGAAGATTTGAACTTGATTTCACACCATTTGTATCCAAATGTCGAGGAAGAAACGGTTGCCAAATTAATCAGATTTATTTCAGAATTGGAAGACCAAATTGTTGTTCAAAAGAAATGGGGCTCTATGGGTGGACCTTGGGAATTCAATTTGAGAGACACCTTGCGTTGGCTTGAGTTATACTCTCTGAAATTTTTAGTCAAGGATTTCAATGGCTTCTTTGATATGATTATTTATCAGAGATTCCGTTGTGAAGAAGATAGAAAGCACGCCCGTGAATTATTCGAATCAATCTTTGGTCCACAAGATCAAAAGGATATTGTTTACTCGCTCACTGATGAGTACCTTCAAGTTGGTGATGCTATTATCAAGAGGAGAAGCAACATTCAACATAGATCAGACAAGTTGTTACCCTTGCAAACGAACTACCGCATTCTTGAAACAGCCATTAGATGTATCAACCATAACCTCCCCTTGATTATCACCGGTCCAAGTAACTCTGGTAAAACCGAACTTATTAGATTTTTAGGTGGCGTTTTGGGGGTGAAAATTGATGAGTTCGCCATGAACAACGATGTCGATTCCATGGATATCTTGGGTGGTTACGAACAGGTGGACTATACCCGTACCATAATTAAAATTATTGATCAAGTTTATGAACAATTGAATGAATTAATTGTTCTTAACTTGAATGGTAATGAGGTGGTCGAGAAGGCCATAGAATTTTTGAACTACATTTACGATACCGATGTTGGTATCGATAATTATGATCAATTCCATAAAGTTTTCGAAGAGAACATGTCCTTATATTCCAATGAAACCTTATCCGAGCTTTTGGAAGATTCCTCCGTGCTCTTAGGAAAGATAAGAGAAGACAAAACCGTGAAGTTTGATTGGTTTGATGGTCTTCTTGTGCAAGCTGTTATGAAGGGAAATTGGTTGATTCTTGACAATGCTAATTTATGTAATCCATCAGTTCTTGACAGATTGAATTCATTGTTAGAAACCAACGGTACCTTGGTCATTAACGAATGCAATGATTCCGATGGACAACCTCGAGTTATTAAACCTCATCCTAATTTCCGTTTGTTCTTGACTGTCGATCCAAAATATGGTGAATTATCTAGAGCAATGAGAAACAGAGGAATCGAGATTTATTTGGAAAAGTTACCCCAGAGAGCAACCACCTACGATATGAGATTGTTGGATTATCTGAATGATTCTAATGAGATAAAGAGTGAAACTATCGAATCTCCATTGATCAAGTATTTCCCATCCTCTTATTCCAGAAACAGACCTTACGCCCAACTTGAAGATATATTTGAAAGTTCATCTACTATTTCTGAGGTGGTTGCTATTGCCTTTAGTGTGCTTCCATTTGATTTGATCATGGAATCATCTTGGTATACTTTGTTTATCAGCTCGTCTGAATTTTCTCATAAAAGCAAGCTTTTGGCAGAGTCATTGAATTCGATTATTCAATACGGAAAAAGCAATGGTATTATCTCCAAGCTACATGAAATTTATCAACCAGCACAAGCATACGTTGATGAGCTCTTAGGACTCAACACATTGTATGCTAACCATCAGGTTGCACACCCGTTATTCAATTCTCATCTTTTGCCATTGATTTCGCAGAACTATCCATTACTTGGATCTTCTGAAACCAATTACTTCTTTGAAGTTCTTGTTAGAATCATCAACAACAAGAAATCAATCGAAACTATTGAAGGCAACAGTGTTAATGGTAAGGTGAATGAATTAAGTTACATCGAAAGATCAGCAGCCTTTTCTCTTGGTAGAAATATTAAGAATGTACCAAGATTAGAAATTTTCAAGTTCATGAAGGAAACTAACGATTTTGTCGAAGAAACCTTTATTCGTTCTATTCAAAAGTTGTTTAATTCAGGAAACTTATACCATTCTCTTTATGAATTCCAAAACATCTGGGAAGGAATGCTCAACGTCAGCCATGATCATAATGAATCTAAATTGAGAGTTTTCCAAGAAATGATGGCATCATGGATTCAGCATAACGATTTATCTCAGTCTAATGTTGAAATCGAATTGAATGGTATTAAGTCATCAATTCTGTCGTTCGTGGAAAAGATGAACTTAGCTACTGGAAGCTCAATGGACAAAATTTGGGAATCTTTCAGAGGTGACTATCCAGCTAACGAAAGTTCTTGGAAAAACCTTGCAAGATTAATACAATTAGCTGGCGAATTTGACGAAGTCGCTTCCGAACAATTCATTGAATCAAGAGAGGAAGTTAACAATCTTAGAAAGTTGATTGTTGAGGTGTATAAGGATATTACTGGGGACATGATGAACGATGACGGTTTTGAGGAATTATATGCTGCTTTATCCAATGGTATTGCAACTCTCAAGGAAGTTTCTTCCAAATTCGTCATCAAGAGAAGAAACTTATTTGACGAAGATCAGTCAAGTGTTTCAAATTTTGTCGAAGCATATGGATTATCAAAGAAGCAAGATGTAAGTGACAAAATCATTTCTCTCGCTGCTGACAATTCTCTTAGTACTGTATCATTTTTTACTCCTGGACAGGATAAGCTCTTCAAGCCGTTCCCCTCGATTTTTACAAAGCTCTGGAACAAAGATAAATCTCATGTTTCAGGTTTGTTCTATTCAGATTTGATTTCTTCTACCTTGAAAAAGGTTGAAAATCTTCCTGCAGCATCTGGTAAACAACTTCAACAAACTATTGACGATATTAATTACTTGAAGAAATCGGTGATCAAGAATTCTGGCCCCATCTTAACCAACCAAACTCAAATTTTCGCTTCCTTACTTTTAGATTGGATTAAAAGATTTGTGGATATTCACTCGGATAGTTTGGAGGGACAAAGTTCTGAGTCACTCGCTGAGATTAATTCTTTGGTTGGTGAAAGTTATCTCGAAACTATGATACCAATAATTGAAAACTCTACTGATGAGGCATTCAAGAACATTTTTATTGAGTATTTTGCCCCATCTATTGCGTTGAGCTTTAATAGTGAGAGCACCAAAAGTTTAGCAAAGGCTTGGATTTTATTCTCTTGTGGATCTATCCAATTGTACTTGCCAAGTTCATCTTACGATCCTGCTATTAAAGAGCATGTTGTATATCAAAAGTTCAATGAGCAGAAAGAGGCATCAGAGAGATTAATTTCTGAATGGAAGTCTGCTAGAAGTATCTTATTAGGTGACAGTGTCTCGTATATTGAGGAAAACCTTCCAAAGGTAAGTGAAAGTGACACTCCATCTAGACCAAGAGTTTATCGTTCTGGTAATTCAATCGATAATCTTTTTGAAGAATGGAACGCTTTTATGGAATCAACAATTGATGTTGAACCAGTTCGTGTTCTTTTGGAGAATGCTCAAAATTTAACTGAATCAAGTTCTAAAATGTTGGAAATGTTCCAAAACAACTCAAATCAATTTTTACTTAGACTTCACACGAAGCATTTAGTTTACTCTGATTTGAACAATATCTTGGAAGGTTACATTTATGGATTGAAGTTTGGTTTTGACTTAATGAATGCAGAAACAAGCAATCAGTTAGCCACTTATCAGTTTGATCCATTATGGTTGGTGAATGTTGTTGAACTATCAACCGAAAAGTCGTATGGTATGGTTTTCGAGGATGCTAGAATTTTGAGCAAATCAATTTCGGTTGACTCGACTATTCCCGAGCAGTTGATGTCTTTCTTCATGCGCCTTTCATTCATCCATTCAAATGAATCTAGCGTTCTTGAAAAAGCACTTCAAATTCTTTATTACAGATGGTCTTTACGTCGTGTGAAGCAAGAAGAAGCCGAAGCACAACAAGGAAGTTTGTATAAGTTTAATGATACCGATGCTGATTCCGATGCTGATTTCAAGAAAATGTTCCCTGATTACGAAGATGTCATGGGTGATGTTCAATCAAGTAACAAGAAGAATGAGAACTTAGATGATATTTATCATCAAATAGCAGAAATTTACATGAACAAGTTTGTCTTTAAGACCGACTTGAGTATTAATGCTTTGATCCAAGAAGGTTCCGAAATTTTTACTTTGATGGACCTGCTCAAGACAAGTTCAAGACGCGGTGTAAATAATGCTTCTGTATTATCTTCATTGGTGTCTAGAATTTCCAATCGTCACAACCAATTCAATTCTTTACCAGACTCAAAAACTTTTGATTTTTACCATGGGAATAGCAGTGCAGAATCAAAGCGTGCAATTGGAATTGTCGTGAATGTTCATACCAATGTCCAAAAGTTTTTAGAGCAATGGCCTGAACATTCGACATTGCAAAACATTTCTGTTGCAACTTCGGAGTATTTGGAGCTTCCCATCCAATTGCCATTGTCTAGATTGCTTCAAAAGATTGAACAAATCTACACTTTCATTGCTGAATGGGAAAAATACGCTTCGAATCAAGTATCAATGAAGGCTCTCTTTGATGAGTTAACTACATTAATTGTATCTTGGAGAAAGTTGGAGCTTTCTACTTGGCAAGCACTCTTCAAGTTTGAAGAGTCTACCTTAGAAAAGAACATTGGTCGCTGGTGGTTCCATCTCTTTGAGGTGATTATCATTCCAATCCTCAGAGAGGAATACGAAGATCTCGCTCCAGTCAAGATTTTGGCTGCTTTGAACTTGTTCATGAGTCAATCAACTTACGGAGAGTACCAATCAAGATTGAATTTATTAATGGCCTTCAAAGCCCACATTTCCCAGATGAATAGAAAAGAACAGGAAATCAAGGATATGCATAACTCCCTTTCCAATTTTATTCAATTCTATGAGCAATTCACTCCTTTGATAAATGAAGCTATTGCCTCAACTAAGGTCAAGTTGGAAAAAGATATCAATGAAGTGATCTTGCTCGCCAGTTGGAAGGATGTTAACATTGATGCTCTTAAGCAAAGTTCGAGAAAGTCACACAACAATCTTTACAAAATTGTTAGAAAGTACCGTGCTTTATTAGCGACGCTGGTGTCATCTCTCATTCAGAATGGCTTGTCTGATGCACACAAAACTTCATTGTCGTTAAGAAAGGTTCCAGTAATTACCGGCCACGTTGTTGACAACCAAGATAACGAGTTCTGCAACAAGATCTCGACTTGGTCAGAAAGACCAGCACGTCTTCGAAACATGGCTATGGTGGAGAAGAACATGAACACCTATGTGAACAGAATCAGTGAAGATGAAGTTCCAAATCTTTATGCATTTGCTAAGGAAACCTTAGAGCAAATGGAACAGTTACGTAAAGAAACTCCAAAGGAATTGAAGAAGGATAATAAGAAGATCGTTGCTGCTTTGAAGACACAAAAGAGAAAGTTGTTGAGTGATACTATTCGTGAATTGAGAAGAATGGGCTTGAAGACCACTCTCAGAGCTGATATTATGGAACATCAAGGTACAACCAACGTTATTCTTGCCAATAGCATTAGCTTCGCTGATAATATTTTGAAGGGAAGTGATGGTTACTATTTCCGTATCTTGGATCTTTTGCCTCGTTTGAGAGCATCTGTCTCAGATGTTGCAGCTGATGTTCCTCCTGTTGATGCTCAAAAGGGTTTGGCTGCAGCAGAGAACTTGATTCATTCATTAATGGCCACAATGGGCCAGCTTAATGATTTTGGTGAATCGCTCGTGATTTTGGATCGTACCTTTAATGTACTTGAAAGTATTGCCACTGTCAGAAATTCGAAGGACAAGTTGATACCAACATCCATGAAGAGTTCTGGTGTTGACAATTTGGATACCATGAAGAAAATAGCCATTTGGTTACCAAAGATCATCGACTACTGTTTAGAAATTGCTCACTCAAGTAATCTTGGCCAGTTAAAATTTGCCAGACTCTTATCTGAAGCAAAGGAAGAAATCAAGAAGTTGGTAGGAACTTTCAGTTCTACTAATCAAGTGATCACAGAGTCTGTGATCAGATCAATTGAGAAGTTCCAATCTTTCTATTCCAAATTTATGGATAATATCGAGAGCTGTCGTCTCTCTGCCTCTGAAGATTCATTCTTAGCAGAATTGGTTTCTGACTGGATTAACAGAAGTGGCTACTTAGTCCAATTGGAAACTTCTACTTCACTCACAGAATTGAAATCGGTGGAAAATGTTGAGAAGGAATTCAGAGAAATTTTGAATTCTATCATAGTAACCGTTCAACGTACCCTTGAGTTGGTTTCCGAACCTCTCTCCGAAGAAGAAGATGGATGGCTTCAAACTTCTCAACAGCGTATTTTCAAAATTGTTAAATCCCTTCGTTGCAAGAAGATTGTGCAAAAAATCGAACAAGGTTTGGCTGTTGCCTCTCAAGTCGAGAACAATCAAGAAACCTCCGATATTATCTCTGGTTTGATTAACTTCAGTTTGCCATTGATCAAGCATTACTATAAATTGTGCTGGAACATAATGGAAAAGTCTCGTAGCAATTACGTCGAGACTTCTCATGCAACCTTTATTTTGACCAACTCTCTTCATATGTTAGCTACTAAGGGATTCTGTTCACCAGAGCCTCCCAGTGAGCAGAAGGAAGATAATAACTTGCAAGATGGTACCGGCTTAGGAGATGGTGAAGGTGCAGAAACCGGTGAGGTTGGTGATGATGAAGACTTAAGCGAAGACGCTCAAACCGAGAACAAAGAGAAGGAAGAGAAGGATGAAGGTGATGAAAATGACGATGACAATGCTGTTGACATGGAGGGTGACATGGCTGGAGATTTAGAAGAAGCATCCGATCAAGAAGAAGGTGATGAAGATGAACAAGAAGGTGAGGATTTGGATGAGGAGGTGGACGATATTGATGACTTGGATCCAAATGCTATTGATGAGAAGATGTGGGATGAAGAAGCTAAGGATGATAAGGAGAAGGAATCTGATAAGATGCCAGAAAACTCGACCAATGATGATAATATGGAAGCTAATGAAGATGAAGATCAAAATAGTGATAAGAAGCCACAAGATGCAGCCAAAGATGGTGAAGATGATCAAGAAAAGGACGATAAAGAAGAAAATGATGAAGACGGTGAAGACGGTGAAGAAGACGTTGGTGAACAAGAAGATGAAGTCAAGAACGACGATGGAGAGAAATTGGATGATCACGTACCAGAAACAGAAACCTTGGACTTGCCAGAAGATATGAAACTTGATGGTGACGAAGAAGATGGTGACGAGGAAGAGGAAGAAGAAGATGGTAAGTTCGATGATAAGATGGACATGGATGACGAAACTCCTGAACAGCAAGAGGAAGTCGAATCCAATGCCAATGAAGCACAGGATGATGAAAATGCTGATGAAGAAAATGAAGACATGGAAAATGCCGACATCGATGAGGAGCAACAGCCAGATGAAGAAAATGCTGAAGATGAAGCAGAAAATGCTGCAGAACAAGGAGGCGAAGAGCCTGTAGAATCCGATGAAGAAGCATTGGGAGAAAAAGATGAACACCAAGAGGAAGAGGGCGGAAACGATCAGAAAGATGTTGATCAGGAAACCGCCGATGGTGCTGATGCTGCCAATGAAGACAACAACGAAGATGTCGACATGGAATCCGCAGTTAAGCAAGAATCTGGCGATAAAGGTGAAGGTGCCGATAATCAAGTTGTTGAAGAAAATGATGATATTGGTGCAACTGGAGGTGCCAGTGCCGAAATGAACCAACAAGAAGAGTTGGAAGATAAGAACAACCAAGATGAAGCTAGAGATCAAGCAAAGGAATCATTGAAACAATTGGGAGACTCTTTGAAGGAATTCCACCGCAGACGTCAAGAAATTCAACAGGCATCTGAAGAAAAGGAGGAAAAGACAGACAAGTCTGCCAATCAAAGACCTGACGAATTCGAGCATGTGGATGGTGAAAATGCTGATTTTGACACCCAAGCTTTGGGAGCTGCTGACAAGGATCAAATTCAATCTGTGGACGATGATATGGCCATTGATGATGATCTTGAGGAGCCTGAGCCAGAAAAAGAGGTCAAACAAGAAGCTAAGGAAGAAGGTGATGAAATGGACGTGGATGAAAATGCTGAAGAGATCGCTCCAGAAGATGCTGAAGTTGATGGAGAAAACGACTTTGAAGGAAAAACCAAAGGTGCCTTTGTCGGGGAACGTAAGCAAGTGACAGATGACTCTGAAATGCTCTACAATACCGAATTGAAGGAAGAGGAGGTAGAAGATTATGTACCTCTTGATACTTTACAACTTAACGATCAAAACGACCATGCTCCAATCGAAATTGATACTGCCAGAGAATTATGGAGACATAGTGAATTGGCTACCCAAGAATTAGCTTCTGGTTTATGTGAACAATTGAGATTGATCTTGGAACCCACTTTAGCCACCAAGCTTCGTGGTGATTACAAGACCGGTAAGAGATTGAACATGAAGAGAATCATCACCTATATTGCATCTGAATTCAGAAAAGACAAGATCTGGCTTAGAAGAACTAAACCTTCTAAGAGACAGTATCAAATTATGATTGCCGTTGATGATTCCAAGTCTATGAGTGAAAGTAAGTCCACAGAATTGGCTTACCACAGTATCGCTTTGGTTTCCAAAGCATTGACCCAATTGGAAAGTGGTGGTTTGTCAATTGTCAGATTTGGTGAAGATATCAAGGTGGTTCATCCATTTGATAAACCTTTCAACAATCAAGAAACTGGTTCCAGAATTTTCCAGTGGTTCGACTTCCAACAAACTAGAACCGACATCAAGAAGTTATGTGCCCAATCTTTGAAGATATTTGAAGATGCCCGTGCTACATCTAACCAGGACTTGTGGCAATTACAAATCATTCTTTCTGATGGTGTCTGTGAAGACCACGAGACTATCCAAAGAATGGTAAGAAAAGCAAGAGAAGAGAAGATTATGTTGGTGTTCGTTATTATTGACGGTATTAACTCCAACGAATCCATCTTGGACATGAGCCAAGTCAGTTATGTTCCAGACCCAAACACTGGTGCTATGAATTTGAAGGTGGATAAATACTTGGATACCTTCCCATTCGAGTTCTACGTGGTTGTTAGAGACATCAACGAATTGCCTGAAATGCTTAGTTTGATTTTGAGACAATATTTCTCGGAAATGGCTTCAGCATAATTAGATTACATGTAAATAACATACAATGATATAACTGTTGTAGTACCGAAGGAGCTACGAATATTTCAATTATTATTGTAATGATTATTAGTATTATTATTATTAAAATGCTATCGTTATTACCGGAAGTGAAACCTTCTTTAATTCCCAATCTATATTAAACCTTTATGACTTTTTGTTTGGCACCACACGAGCAATGCAGATCGACATGTCGTCCAACTTGCCTCCAGTGCTTGTATTGTGACCATACTTCTCTGGGAGAGCGTTGACCTTTTGGTTGTATGGAGTGTATGCGTAATCATCAAACCCAATCTCTTTAGCCTTCATTAAAAGCCTCTTTGCAATAGTTCTCATGTCCTTATTGGCATCAATGCCTTTCTGGATAAATTTGACTATTTCATCCTCAAATAAGTTATCTGAAATGCCATCAGAACACACGACCACAATGTCATTATGTTTGAGTTTTATGGAATCAACCCATGCCATTTCTGAAGGCATTTGATCAAGGGTTTGGGTACCAATTTGTTGAGGGCATAACTCGGAGACCAATTGCTCTTCGTTGGACTTGATTACTTTGCCGTCTCTGATAATGTATATTTTGGAATCTCCAATGCTGATCATTTTCAAGTATTCACCACTGAGCATCCCCAAGATTAATGTGGAGGATCCACGCAAATCTTGAAGATCCATCAAGTGCGAAGTGTGCAAGTAAGAATCATCTAAGATTTGGTCAATGTCACGTTTGTTGAGATGATGAGGAGCATGACTGAGCTTGTATTCAGTCATAAGACGACTTAAAGTCTCAACCATTGAACGAGACCAGATTCCAGATGAGCAGTGTTCCCCTTTACTTTCCCACCCTGATACTCCGTCAGCCACAGCTAGCACAGTGGGCGACACAAGCATGGCGTCATCACCTGCCTTGATAGAAATAGTATCCACAGGAGAACCCTGTGGTCTTCTTTTGGGCAATAACGTGTTAAGCAGGGTTGGATCCGTCAAATCTGAAAGGGAGTGGATTAATGGGTCGCTATCGTTGCTGTGATGTCCGTATGAATGGTACCCAAAATCGAACTTGAACTTGTCATTTGAGATCTTCTTCATTTGCTCCTTGGTGACGCATGGATAACTCATGTAGGCCAACCCTTGATCTTGAGGGGGTTCTCTCTCGGTGAAGCCACCAAGGAAATAGTGTCTTGCGCCTTGAAACATCGAGTAGCACCTGCTACTCACTATGGGGGACTGCTTGACGTATTGAGCGGCGCCACTCGAGGGCTTGAGGTGACACCGCATTACGGGCCTCATAATGGAGGACATTGGGGCGGAGTGGTATGGGATTTTGATGGTTATGTAATGGGGATAACTGGCGCTATTTATACTGCTGGCCAAAGGGGCCATATGCTGCAACCTTGCCACTAGGGGTTACCCGGTCATGCATGCAAAAGAAACGGCTCACGTGATGTGGGGTAAAGGCACAGCAGGGTGACGTGTGTCACAAACTTCGAGGAGGGGAGTCTGGCGAAGGCGGTGGCAAGCGGCACCAGCGCTGGGTGACCACTCCAAGGCCATGTAAGTACCTGGCGGTGCCGTTGTCGTAGCTGTAGCTATTCCAGGGAGGCTCCAGAACTCATCGCATACAGCCGCGCGCTCATAATCATCGTGTGATGCATCAAGTCCGAAGACGCCCGTACGGACAGACGCGGAACTGTGCGTGGTAGGAGATGAGGGGACGCGATCGTAAGTCCGCCCCGCGTACCCCCATTGGGAGTGGAGGTCTTCTCCACTTCCAGAGCACACTTTACCATTCACTGGTCTACCTGCGACTAGCCTAAGTTCCTCTTCTGGTGCTCCTGAATTTACCTACACTAACCGCCAAGGACAGGGCAGGTTTTAGCCTGTTTCAAGCATCTCAAACCACTCTCTGGAACCCTAGGCCCTTGATGTGTCTAGACTGGCTTATTGGCCAGAAGCAACAGGGGAAAATGTAAACACCTCTGAAACTCACACTTTGAATTACAAACACTGAAAGAGGGGTTCGAAGCTTAAATGGCTAACTCCGATGTAGGGAGATCAGCTAACTGGAGATAAGTCATTGGTGGCAAATGCAATACAGGCTAGATGTAAGGTGTTAATAAGCGAATAAAATAATTGATCTTAGGATAAATCACACAGAAGCCGACCCTATAATTTGATCCAGCGAACCCGACCTAATGAGATACCAGTTTGTAGTCCCTAATCCAAAAATAATGCAGCATATAGGCTTTGCCTGAAGTCAAGGAGCCACCGAAAGGGGTAGGGGTAATGTAGGCAGACTGTCTAGGAATTATAGAGGGATGGAGTTCAGGGGTGAAGGAGTTAGGTGTTAGAAGTTGGGGTCTTTGGGCCTTGGAGAGTGAAAGAACTTAGAGAATAGGATTAATAAAATAAAGTTCTTGGATGAGTAAACTTGGGCCAACACGCATGAACTTATCACCTTATGAACTTCGACTTATAGACAAAAAGAACTTGAAGACTTGGAAACGTAGTAGATTCCCCATGGCAAAAACCTATATTTAGCATGATATGTTTTAACTCGCCAATACTCGTATATTAGCAATATCTGATATGATTTAGGTTTTGTCGGACTTCAAACATCGCCTTTTGTGTCAAGGCCAGAGGTGGAACGGGCTCACTATCTACAGCTTCTCGAGAGACTTTAGATTCTCATTCATAACTAAATACATATATCAAACACCCACAACGGCCTTGTGGATGATGTTGTAAGGTGGAACAAAACCAGTGTGGATCTGGAACTGTCTTTCACCTTGGTTGACCAACATTTCTGCTCCAGGAATCACCTTCCACTCGAACTTTTCAGCTACCTTCATGATTGGGGTGACACTGGGCTTGTAAGCGGCCTCCAACAAACATGGAGCAAAGCCTCCGTTCTTCTTTTGGGCACCACTGTGCAACAACTTCTCGATCTTATTCAAAAGAGCCTCATCGATAGGTGCTGTTGCTGGAATACAAGACACAATCAAAGAGACTGGCTTGGCCTTAGCAATGTCGTCTTCAGACTCCAAGATCACGATGTTGAAGTTGGCTGGCAAGGATTTCTTAATTTCTTCCAACTTCGAGGCAGTTCTGTTGATCATGTAGATGGTTTCACAGCCCATCTTGTGCAAAGCATAAGCAGCAGCACGAGAAGTTCCTCCGCCACCAACAACGAGACCATTGACATTGGAATACTCAATGGTTGGAACGCCGAACCGGACAAACGAGTTGGTGATTCCAACCCAGTCGGTGTTGTCTCCCAACAACTTGCCTGGCTTGCCCTCAATTGGAACAACAGTGTTGACTGCTCCAATGGTCTTGGCTGCGTCCGATAATTCGTTGGTGTACTTCATGATGTCGAGCTTCAACGGCATGGTCACGGCCAAACCACCGAATAACTCGTTATCCTTGATCAATTTCTCGTAAACCTCATCAGCATTGTCGGATTCAAATCTGTCGAAGGTGTATGGGAGGTTCAACTTTTGGTAAGCAGAATTGTGCAAATCTGGAGACTTACTGTGGGCAATTGGAGATCCCACAACCCAGAACTTCTTGTTGACAAATCCACCGATTTCAGCAAATGCCTTGTTGATTTGGCTCACAGATAATTGTCCTGGAGCGGCCTTGAATGGCAAACTTTCGTGGGTGACGGGGGTCAAAACTGGGTTCAAAACTCTGGATAATTTACCATGTTCGCCCATGTTGATGGCAATGAGAGGAAGCAACTGGTTGGCAATTCTGAATTCCTCTAACAATAAGTTATCTTTCAAGCATGAAGCAGAACCCACAAGCTTGATCACATCGGCCTTCAATGCCACGGCTTGGTAATACTTGGTCTTCCACTCAACGTTGTCCCATTTGTAGGAGCCAGAAACATCATGGTTGGATGCAATGATCTTGGTGAAGTTTCTGTTCTTTAAAACGGTGTCAATGATGGATTGTGGGTAAGTCAATTGCACATCCAAGAATTCAACACCTAATCTAATACCCAAGAGCAACAAGCTTTGGATCTTCTCAATTGCTTCGTCATCCACTTTACCACCCTGAGATTGTGTTCTAACGGTGTAGATGATTGGAATGGAAATTTGCTTTCTTAAGAAAGCAGTTTGACTAGCGACATAAGCTTCACTCAAATCCTTCAAAAGATCAACTCTCAACTCAACTGCTTCACAACCATAAGTTAACTCTTCGAATGGGATTTCCACCTCAGTCAAGTCTGGGTAGGTCAAAGAAATGAAGTTGGATCTGTGAGCAGGAATTTCAATGGTCTTGACACCAGTGATAGTTTTGAGATAGTTGGTGAAGGAAGTTCTCAAGTGTTGGAATTCCAATTCGTCGTTGCAGTGTGGAGAGTAGAAGTAGTAATTGGAACATTCGTGGTACCATTTTTCTCTTCTAGCCCATACTTCTTGGATTTCGCTGACGTAGGCTGGTCTGGTGGTGTCTTCGGACAAGAATTGAACGGTCTCATCCAAATCACGGTGTAAGTGCAAAACAATTCCTCCCGACTTGACGTACTTCTTCAAGTTAGATCTGTTAGTTTCACCTTCGACAATTCCACCACCGGTGGAGAGAACGTAGCCTTGAGAGTATTTATCGAGGACTTCGGAAGCGACCAAGGTCTCTTCCTTACGGAATTCCTCCCATCCCTTCTCCTTGATGAATTCCCTTATGTTGATGTTCAATTTTTGTTCGAGGTATTCATCCAAATCCAAGAACTTGAATCCCAAAGCAGTGGCAATCCACTTGGACATGGTGGTCTTTCCTGCAGCTCTCATACCGATTACAACAATGCTCTTGTTGTCGTTGGATTCGACTGCAGCAGAGTGGGAAGCACCCTTAGGTTCGTAGCCGTCGATAGTGACGTTGAACTTGGTATGCAAAGTGTCCCACCATCCTGGCCATGTCTTACCAGTACAGGATCTCTCTTGGATCAATACTGGCTCCTTACATAAACCAGCCAACAAGGAAAATGACATAGCCACTCTGTGGTCGTCAAAAGTCTTGATTCCTCTCTTTTCGGTAGATGGGCTTTGTAAGTCTTCGATCTTGATACCGTGAATCTCAATTCCATCTGGCAATTCATTGGCAGTGACACCAAACTTCGCCAACTCTGAAACCATAGCTGCGATTCTGTTACATTCCTTAACTCTTTGGTTGGCAATACCAGTGATTGAGGTGGATTGTTTGCCGTCAACTGCAACAGCAGCAACCACAGAAGCTGTCAAGAAGGCATCGGTCATTGGTTCCATATCAACGTGGGCCAATGGCTTCAATTGTCCTCTGGGTGGACCTGTAACTGTAGTAGAAGTAGCGGTTTGCTCGACCTTACATCCCATTGGCTTCAATACATCAACAGCAAATCTGGCATCACCTTGAAGAGATGCAGAACCAATATTTGGAATTGTACATGATGTTCCAGTCATAGCAGCGAAAGCCAAAGGATAAGTGGCAGAAGATGCATCGGATTCAATGACGTACTCTTCAGGATTGACGTAGGAACCCTTTGGAATATGATAAGTGTAGTCTTGAGTGGTGGATTTCTTGACGTTAATACCAAAGGACTTCATCATATCAATGGTCATATCAATATAAAGTTGGGAGATTGGCTTTCCTCCTACCAAGGACAATGTAACTTCTTCGTCAGCATATGGAGCACACATCAAAATGGACGAAACGTATTGCGAAGAAATGGTAGCTGCCAATTCAATCTTTCCACCCTTCAATCCCTTTCCGGCCTCAATTTTCAAAGGCAAAGATCCTTCTCTATTTAAATACTCGATGGTAGATCCGTTGGAACGCAAAGCATCTACCAAAGGACCAATTGGTCTTTCTTGCATTCTAGCATTACCAGTCAAAATGACGTGTTCAGAGGATTCGGAATTGATTCCAACCAAAGAAGCAACTGAAGTCAAGAATCTAGAGGCAGTACCAGCGTTACCCAAGTATAACTCCTCGTCACAGGTAATCAACTTACCTCCGTTACCGGTGAGTACGATAGTGGCACCATTATCTTCGGTTGTGATTTCAGCACCTTTCAATAAGGAAACGGCGTCGAGCATGTGCTTGGTATCGTCAGAGTGAAGCAAGTTTTTTATTCTGACAGTACCACTACCCAAAGCAGCCAAGATTAAAGCTCTGTTGGAAATAGACTTGGAACCTGGTGGGATCACAACGTTAGTGGTAGGAGTTTCATCATTACGGAAGGAATGGACAAGAACTTCATCAGTCAAGACAAAACCCAAGTCACGCTTGGAGATTTGGTGAGCTTTCAATTGGTAGCATTTACCTATGGATTCCAATAAAACACACTTGATATTGCTTCCATCGTTCTTCTTATCGATAGCCATTTTCTGCAACAAGGTTTCAATCACGATGTCGTGACGCTTGTGACCGATTTTCTTCAAGAACTCCTTATCATCAATGGAGGTGGGCAATCCATATGCCACAAGGCATTTTGCAATTCTAGCCACAGCAACTGGCGACAAGATTCCAAGGTATCTGGACAATTCGGCTTCCTTGATCATACCGACGGCAACACATTCACCGTGGAGTGCTTCTGGTGTCACCACAGCTTCAATGGCATGTCCGATAGTGTGACCAAAGTTGAGCAAATTTCTCAAGCCAGACTCTTTTTCATCTGAGGAAACTACCGAAGCCTTAACCTTGATGGATTCCAACACAGTCTTCACGAGGTCATCCTTGATAGATCTGATATCTGGGTTCTTTGCGGTGACAACAGCAAGGAATTGCTTGGAGAATTGTTCCAATCTAGTGAACTCATCCTCGTTCCAAATGGCGGCGGTCTTGATCACTTCAGCCATACCGTTAATGAATTGTCTGGCAGGCAAGGTCTCCAAGAACGACACATCCACGAAAACGTAGTCTGGTTGGTGGAACGCACCTATGAAGTTCTTTCCCAAGGGAGTGTCGATGGCAGTCTTACCACCCACTGAGGAGTCCACCATGGCCAACAAACTGGTGGGGACTTGTATCACACGAACACCTCTCATGAAGGTGGCAGCCACGAACCCGATCATGTCTCCAATGACACCACCTCCCACGGCCAAAATGACGGTATCTCTGGTACAACCTTTCTGCAACAAAAAGTCTTCCACTGCTGCCTTTGTTTCACGGCTCTTACTCTCTTCACCTGGGGCGACGTAGTATGTAAGCAATCTGGATTCTGGTCTCTTTTCAGCCAATTTGGTGTTGAAGTCTTCGAGTAACTTCTTGAATGGCTCGGTTCTGGCCATGTTGGTGTCAGTTATTATCACATATGTGGAGGAAGCTTTGGTGCTAATGGTTTCCTCAACAATGTGGTCTTGGATACCGTAGCCAACGTGGATGGTTTCGGATCCCAAGATGGGCACTTTTTGTACGGAAGCCATGCTTTGGTGTTGGGGAAGAAGAACGGCTGAAAAATTGGCTATGACTGATTGTCGCCGGCACTGCTCCGGCATCACGTGGTCCGGCCCGGAATAGGTACCAGGGTTTGGTGATGGATGAGTGAGCGAGGGTGAAAGCGAGTGAGGATGTGCCAGTGTGAATTGAAGCTGAAGGAAGAAAGAGTCATGTGACCTGTATTATCGGCATATTACAAGCTACCAGTGTGATTATTCAGCTCAATTGAGCTGGAAAGGTTTTTTGGTCATATAATTTTCAACTATGTATGAACTTCCTTAGTTGAGGTTCATTGGGTATGTGAATTTTTTGGGCATCCCGAATAATTACTCGAACTGGGATTTTGGTACTTTTTCTACCTCCTGATAGTTTTAATGTCTCTGATGTTCGTTTAGTGTGTATTTTTACCGACCAGTTTGAGTAATTCGTTAAGTATAAATTAATAGGCTAAGAAGCCTCTATGAACCGAGTTATCTATATTGAGGAAGTACGCTCTTGGCATACTCCAATGCCTCTTCCTTCCCCTTTTCCGGGTTATCCAATTGCCACGACAATAAACCGTTGTTGAGTTGTCCCATCCAGGGGCCAGGCTTGATACCCAACTCCTTAGAAAGCGTCTTTCCGTCAACTATCGGTCTTAATGTGTGAACGTCTTTCAATCCCAATTCGTCCACAAACTCGATGAATTGTTCGTACTTCTCGATATTTTCCTCAACGATGGATGTAAACTTCTCCAAATCAGACTGACTGTATTCCAACGCTGGTTGCGGTTTTTCTGTAGGGAAGTGCATGTCAAGTATTGGCTGGATCACTTCAACATAGAAATTGAAGATTAATCCTAGGTCAAGGAAAGAAAGGTAATTTCTCAAATATAACCCCAATTCTGACCTAGTAACACTGGTTTTATCATCCCTAAACTTAGTTATTAATTCTTCAAACCCCTCTCTGTGTTTCGTCAACACGGACACTCTGTCGATCTCATACTTGCTTGATTTCAATCCCTCTCTCAATAGAACTTCTGGAACATGCATGAAAATGTTCTTATTGGGGTTGGTTTTGACCTTTATGCAGTTGTATGGAGCTAAAACGACAGCAATCCAGAATATTTTGCGTTGTTCAGCATCAGAAAAAATCGTAGAAAACACTTTACCTAATCTTGGAGCCGATTGGAGGGCTTCGAAGGCACGGCTGACCAATGGCCATGCATGGGTAGCGGCATTGATCTGGACCGTCAACTGTGCGCTTGCGTCTTCCAAGTCATTCAATGTTTGTTGATCATTTAATTTTGCAATTGGTTCCGCAAGACTTCCAACATTAAAAATTGTATCGCTCAATCCAACATAATTGATAAGACGTAAACCATATCCTGGATTGGAGCTCGTGAAAGTCTTTTCGATTTCGATACCCACTCTTTCCCTACTGATTTTGTGTATGAGGGTTGACTTAAGTTCTGGAGTTTTCATGGCAGCCAACGTTTCGTCTTCTATTTCGTAATCGAGCTTGCTGGCGAATCTGATTAGTCTGAGGGCACGCAAGGGATCATCGAGGAATGTTTGCATGGGCTGCAAAGGAGTCCGTAAAATTCCATTCTTCAAGTCGTCCATGCCCTTTCCGGTAAAGTCCTCGATCTTTTGTTCATTCAAGTTATAGAACAAGGCATTCAAGGTAGCATCTCTGCGGAGAGCATCTTCCTCTGCCGTTCCGTACCTCATGATAGGCACTCTGCTCTCGGTGGTGTACTCTTCCGACCTCAAGTTGACAAAATCAATGTCGAGGCCGTAAATCTTGGTGGTGCATGTTTCCAAATGTTTTGACTTCTCTGGGTTCTTCTTGATGGTGTGAATGGCCTTCAATTGTAAGGATTTGTCCTTGTTCTCCAAGTAGTCATACAATTGGGACGCAAAGTCTTCTCCTGAAAGATGATTAATGGCGATGTCAATGTCGTGACTTTCAAGTCCGAGAAGCTTGTCCCGGACCCAACCGCCAGTGATTCTTAAAACAAGTGCCTCATTGGCTTCATGGGTTGCGTTGTAGTGTTCGCTGAACTCCACCAAAAGATTTGAAATATTCTGTTCGGTTTCATTCAAATGGATGGAATCCATCACTGGCCGTTTCATTATTGCTTGGACAAACGGCTTGGAAAAATTGAGTTGAACTGATGCAAAAACACGACTATTAAGGGTATGGAATCGTCTAGAAAGTGTACTGAACATGTAGATCAACCATCACACTTGTGTCTTTTTAAGGATGAGGGTCGATGAGTCAAAAAATTGAGCGATACGGGAATCGAACCCGTGACACCTGCTTGGAAGGCAGATATGTTAACCACTACACCAATCGCCCTTTTCTTGTTAGAAGTGGGGAGAAACAGCCTACCTATAGTGTCTTAGTATGAATGAGTAACTTCATGTATCGTATTAATCACAGAAGTACTAGAGATCCAACATAAGTAAAAGAAATATGAATTATAAAGTATGTGCCTCCTGATTTGGCTCACAAAAATTACAATGTGGAAAGTTTTGCGAATGAATATCAATAGTGAATGGAGACCTACAATATGTAACTCTTTGTAAATTACTAGACACGGAACCCCAGGCCCTTGATCTATTTGCCACGATAAAATCCTCCTCTAGAAGCTGTTTAATGCCTGTGTGAGGTCTTCTATTAAATCTTCCACATTTTCAGCACCTATACTTACTCTCAATAGACTTGGATTCACTCTGGGGTCACTCAAAGCTCTCCACTCAATTAGACTCTCCACACCACCCAAAGATGTGGCATGATGAAAATACTTCAATTTGGAGGGGAAATTGCGGGCTGAGTTTTCGTTGGCCAAGGTAATGGTGAAAACCGGCGATTGACCTCGAGGCATTTGCGCTTTAATAAATTCGTCGCTCTGCAATGAACCATGTTTGATCTCCTTCAATACGGGGAACTTGTGGTTATTGTCATGGAGAAATTTCACGATTTCAGTGGCATTCTTAGACTGACGAAGAACTCGAAGCTCCAAGGTTCTCAAACTTCTGAGAAGTAGCGAAGACTCCAAGCTAGGAATAATCGTACCCAAAAGCTTCCTCTCGTCAATTAATTGGTTTCTAGTTTTCTCTGACCTAGTGATCAAGATCCCCGCCAAAAGGTCACTGTGACCTCCCAAGAATTTGGTGGCCGAATGCAACACCAAGTCGGCTCCAAAATCGAAGGGATTCTGCAATGGCGGTGGAGCGAAGGTAGAGTCGACCAAGAGGAATGCTCCTCTTTTGTGGGCTTCGTCGGCGTAGTGTTTAATATCAATATTGATCCCATCGGGATTCACAGGCGATTCTACCACCAACAAGTCACCCGGACCCAAACTATCAAGCTGGTTGAAATTGACCTGTTTAAGACCGTATTTCTTGGTGAATAGGTCGGCAATGCCGACATTACCATGGTAGATCTCACCTAATGCGATGACCTTGGGGTTAAAGTAGGTTAATGCTGCATAAAAGGCACTGAGTCCCGATGAATAGGCTACGGCAAATCCGCCGGTAACAGAACTCAAGCTTATCTCTACTTGCTCTGCATTGGGATGCGAGAACCTGGAGTAGTAGAAGTTGCCGTTGTTGATGGCATCATCAAGCGTAAGATCCGAAGCTTTGACGTATTTTTCAGGATTGGGGTCATATTTATAGGTCGTACTGATATTGATGGGAGAGATTACGTCCAGAACACGGGAAAGCCCATCTGCCTCGTGGATTAGGCTGGTAGAAAAGCCAACCATCACTGTTTGACTCCGTCATTGGGCCCTTTGGTTCAATTTATACCCGGTAATTGCAAGTTCTCACGTGTGCTATGACTCAATTGATCGATTAGATTAAGTGATTGGAGTGAGCCACAACACAAATGTGGATTGTTGCATGGACCATAGTGACCTTTCCTGCCAAATCAGAACAAGCTCGTACTGGGATTAAGAGCTGAAGTAGTGAAGAAAGTGGATGAATGAACGTTCTAATCACTTTGAGGCTGATTATTCATGTTCGACTACTCTCATAACCGGAATCTATACTCATATGCTATTTACTATATTTCATTTCATCATACCACCCGTGGTATTAGACCTCTACCTTGATTTCAGAGGACTCCATTTTCACTTCTGCAGATTCCAACTTGATACGTTTGGATGTAACAACCGCGGTTTTGGTGCTTTTCTTTCTCTTAGAAGTCTCAGAGTTGGCGACTTCCTGCTTCACTGTGACCTCTTCAATGTTGGTTCCATTATTCAAATCCACCAAGTCTGCAGTGAACAACACAGACTGTGCCCATCCCGCATAGGGTCCGAAGATGTTTTTGAAATGCTCCCGGATGGCGGAGTAGATGATTTTGTTCATCGTTTTCATGTTCTTCTTGCCCTTGAACTTGTAGTCCCGGATGGCGATCTGGTATACGTGTGTATCGACCGGAACAACGTCGTGCTTGTCGAGGGCCATCAAGCAGATACAGTCAGCCACTTTAGGACCCACCCCGCTCAATTGTAAGAGAAATTCGTGAGCAGTTTCGTAGTCTTCGGATCTCATCTGATTCAACACCTCCACACTGAGTTTGGGGTCATCGCCGGTCAATTTACATGCTGTTTGGTAAATGTACTTCGCCCGATAGCCGAAGCCGGCTTCCCTTAACTTGGCTTCCACGCCATCCTGAGCTAGTGTGGTTGCCTGGGGGAATGAGTAAAATGGCACTCCATCGTATTCGTTGATGTACTCACCAAATTCCACACAGAGACTGTCACACATCTTGGAGATCCGCTTGACGTTGTTGTTGGAGGAGCAGATGAATGATACAAGAGTCTCCCAGGGGTCTTGGTGAAGAATACGAATACCCTTGAAATTTTCAAATGGCGAGTTCTTGGTCACTTTATTGAACTTGGAGTGCTGGATTCGCCAGTGGTCGTAGAGGTCCAGAAGTTTGAGGTTCAAGCTGAAGTAGTCCTCCACAAAGGCCAAAGTCTTGCTACTATCGTCGGATGACACCTTGGCGTTTTCCAGCATCATCTGGGAATAATGGATGTGGTGCTCGTCTTGCTTGAGAAGCACTATACGGTCTGGAAGGGCAAACGACCACACGTTGTTGATGCTTTTCCACCGGAAAGTTTGTCCACATCTGAGGACTTTGGAGAGACAGAGCTCTGACTGGCTGATGGGGAACTTCTTCCACAAGATTTCGATGGTCATGAAAGGAACTGGTGCTGGATCAAATGCCAAATCCCGCGTATTAGGTGCCTTAATTACTCGCATACGCGTCCGATGACCTCACCCAAAAGGGAAGTATTTGAGAAGGCACGAGATACTCTCAAATGGGCAAGGGCCCATAGTAACCCTCAGTAAACCCAGTCACCTACATCGTTTCAAGATAGTGATAACATTACATAATATACATCTAGTCATTCTTCTCCTTGTCTTCCTTTTCTTCTTTCTCTGACTCCTCTTCCTCGTTTTCATCCTCGGCAACGAGAGTCTTGGGCTTCCACACCTCAAAAAGTCTGTCTTCGCCCACAGTTGCGTAGAGATTCCGGATGGTGGGATGAACATCCAAATCATTGATTCTGTTGGTATGGCCGGCATGAATAAACTTCAAGCAAGGATCAACCTTGGATGAGGTCTTGCGCTTGGAGGCCTCCAGCTCGGAGTTAGGATAAACGTAGTCCTCTTCGATATTGGCTATGTCCCAGAAGATAACACGTTTATCCAATCCCCAAGAGATCAAGCTGTTGGGGTCATTTTCCAGCTCCCATTTAACACCAATCACAGAGTCGTTGTGGCCAAAGAAACGACGGATAGGAGTACTGTAATTTCTGAGATCGTACAAGTTGACTGTGTTGTCTTTACCTGCAGTGACAAATAACGTCTTGACATCGGGGTGGAAATCAATGGCATTCTGGATGTGAGTGTTTTGCATTTCGATCACTGGTTCGCCGGCGACTCTAATATCGTGGAATTTCGTAGTGAAGTCATCTGAAACCGAACCAAATATGTCGGAAGAGGAGGAATGAACGGAAATGTCATTGACTGCTCCACGGTGAGATTTGAATAATTGAATAGGAGTAGAAGGCTTCAGGGTGTTCCATAATGCGATTTGGGAGTCCTTGGAACCAGAGAGGAACGCTTCGTTTCCGATCCATTCCAATGCGTATCCCTCTTGTTTATGGTAATTATACTCATAGATGTCGTTATTGACCAAGTTGTACGAATGAATAATTCCGTCACTATTGAAAGTGAGCGCCTTGTCGCCATCGGGAGAGAGCTTCAACCGGTTGATCTCACTGGGCTGCTTCCACTTGGACAAGATCCGGAAGTTGGACGTCTCGATGTTGGAAAGTGGAATAGGAATGCTCAGCGCGTTGGGCAGCACAGTGCCAAAGTCCGGTGCCAACGTACTGGGCAAGTCCATCGATCCCAATTTTAAGTAGTTTATCTCGTTGCTGTTTGTTCCTATCAAATACTTGACGTTGATCAGGTTCTTGTTCTCCGAGTATGTGTAATTTGGCAACCAGCTCACCACCAACGATGGGTACTCCAAGGAATTGGTGTGGATGGTATCGTATAGCAACGGCACGGTTTTCTTCCAGATTTTAAACTCTTCGTTGGCAATCTTCTCCTGCTGCTGGACATCGTCCACAACCTCGCGTTCAGCTATCTCGTATTCAAGGGTCATGTTGTCTCGAGTGGTGATGGTTGAGGAAGAGTAGATATCGGAGGCTGGAGTTGGGGTCTATCGCAGGTGTGTGCTGGTGTTTACGCGTGTCGCGGTATTTTACATACCGGCTCCGGTCAGATAGGAACATGGTGATTGACTATGTATCTAGATAACCCCGCCAATATCGACGGATTCCTCCTCCGGTTGGTCGAAGAAGCGGCTGAAGGTGGCCACTGTGCCGTAAATGAGCGAACCACCAATGATCGTGAGCACAGTGGCGGTTTTGGTGAGGATTAGTGAGTGGTGTAAGAGTACTGGCAATGCGAGACCAGAAAGGAGAAGGAATGCAGATGTGAAGAGGCCGATCTCTTGAAGAACGCCCGATGCCGACGGATTGGAGGGGTCGAAGTTGAAGTCGTAGTCGGAAGAGCTGGCCAATGCCCCGGTGATGGCAATGGGCAAATGGGCCACTGCGAATATGAAGCCAATGATAATGGGGAACCAATTGCCGTAAATTCCAGCAAGAATGACGAGGAGGAACCCCATGGATAAAATGACCGAAAGCCCTATGATCTTGTTGAGTGGATTGGACTTAAACGACGTTGTGGAATTCATGGTGGATGTGGGTCATAAAGTGGAGGTTTAAACTTGAGGATTTGGTGCGTGGGGGGCAATTATAATAGTGAGTCCGTGGTGGAGGCTTGGTGGTGCCTGGGGGTATTGCTTTGTCCACTAGCCCGGAGATTTTTCACTTGTCGCAGTAATCTTGGCGGGACAAGAAAATCTCTCCCTAGAAAACCACAGCCTTTACACCATTTGTCGCTAAATTCTACCGCGGAAACATTACTGACGCCAATCACCGCGAAACTCTAACTACCTTCTAATATCGCTTCCGTCGATTTCCACCAAGAAAGTTGATTCTTTCCCACAAATAGAATCAAATGCACGAGGAACTCCTTTCTCCATCCGTCAAGGCTCCCCAGCAGTTCAAGAAGCTTAGCCTTCCTCCAGGATTCGGTACCGAAACCACCAAAGTCAGCACTGCCCGTCCTACTCACCAAGATGATGCAAAGGTCTCGGAGTTGAAGGCCAAGAAAGCATGGGAAATTGCAGTTGGACCAGCCAAGTCGCTCCCCATGACGTTGATCATGAGTTACATGACGGGTAACTCCTTACAAATTATTCCGATGACCATGGCATTCATGTTGGTGTGGAATCCCATCAAGGCCATTTTCACCGAAACCAACGAGAACTTCCGTCATTTGATGACCCCAGACAACAGTACAGGCATTTTGCAGGCAAAGGTGGTGTTCGTGGTGTGTCAATTGCTCAACATGGGCGTTGGAATCTACAAGTTGTCAAATATGGGTTTGATACCGAATAGTGAGGCGGATTGGTTGGCCTGGAAAGATGCTGTGGAATTTAAGCAAAAGCTTGTTTAGTTATTTACATTACTATTCACCCGAGGCTCCGGACTCTTCGTTTGCCGGGCTTTCCTTCTTTTCCACCTCCTCGGTGGTGGAATTCTTGTCTTTATCGTTACGTGGTTTGACTCTCGAAACACCATCATCACGAGCGTTCTTCTCAAAGATTTGCTGCAAATTGAATCTCTCCAACTTCAAATAGTCGTTAACAACACTCATACCGATATTACTTTTGTAGCATTCCACGAGAATCAATTTATCGTACTGTTTTAAATCAACCGAGTGGCCGTGTTCGCGTCCAACGCTCTCTGCGATGGTCTTGATCATATCTGGTCTGGGAATGGCATTGAAGTTTCTTTTGGTGATCTGGATGGCAAACTTGTATGGTTTCTGGCCTTTTTCCTTGTGGAAGTGGGGTTCCAATACGATTTTGGCCAATTTTCTCAATTCTTCAAGCGTAGCACTAACGGAATAGGTGACAGGAGAAAGCTTTTGGGTGAATCTAGTGGTTTTGATGGCGGTCTTCATGCTTTCGTTGCATAAGCGCTCCACCAATATTTCAGGCACGACGGGTTTTCTGGTCTTGATGAAAACAAGGCACTCACATCCCAACTCGATGGGCTTGAGAACCTCTTTCTTGGACTGTTTGGCCTCTTTGAGCTCATTCAACTCCTTCTGGATCTGCTCCTCCACACTCAACTTCTGCTCTGGTTCTCCTTCCTCCTCGTCCTCGTCGTCTTCTGCATTCTCCTCCATATCGAAATACTCTTCCACCTTCTCACCAAAGAGGTTCATCAACTCTTTCCGACATTGTTGTTCTCTTCCCCTATTGCATGTGGCGTAGATTCCTCTTGTGTTAGGGTCAATGAAGCCAGATACCTTCTGCTTCTTCAGCTTCAGTTTTCCTCCGCTTCCGTCTCCTGCTCTTTTACCCATGATGGCCTATAGTGTGATTATGGAGTAGAAAATGTACGAGTATTTCTCACTTAGTGCGATGGATTTCGAACTATCGACCTCACATACTCACTATTTCCATTACAACCAACAGTCAGCAGAGGTGATGGCATTGACTGCTCTTCCCTTGGAAATACTACTAGGGATCATTGAGCATGGCCATCTTTCAGTGGAAGATGTGCTTTGTTTGCGGTTGATCAGCCTGCAATTCTATCAACTACTCCAATACCAAGCGGTGTGGCAGTTCGTCTTTTATAGAGAATGGGGTTCTATTATGGCCGATTACGAACTAGTTCCACCGTCTGAACCAGATTATTTTCTCAAAACCATAGAATACCATCAGAAATCTGTCAATTTGGTGGAGAATATCAAAGACTCATCGATCACGTCCAATAGATCTTTATCGCATTTCCTTGACCAATACATGGATGTGGAGTATTTGCCCATAGCAATCCGTCTTTATCGAAGCACTCAATACAAAATTAACAGCGGATCAAACGATTATTTCCGCCAAATAGCAGTTTTGAAATCGCTTATTATTCGTCATAATTATGCCATAGCCATGAGATGGACTTATCTGAAACTCCGGGAACATCATTATGATCATGACTACGAACAGTTTTACTTCAAATTGGGTCATTTTGGCAAAAGTTTCCATAAATATGTTTCAGAGAGAAGAAAGTGCTTATCAACTATTAGACAAAAAGTTGAAAGCGAAATCATCAGCAAGTATCTATTCAATGCAAAGAGACAAGGAATATCACTTAAGGGCAATACTATTAGCTTTATTTCCAAGCATGACTTTTTCTTCTTCGTCAAAAAATTCACTTCTACCATACTCAAGGCATTGCCCTACTATAGAAGACTGGTCGACAGGGAGGCCCCAGCCTTAACCCCCCAGAAAGATCAATCACAAAACTTACTTAGTGTTTACGCAGGACGTGAATGGGGAAGCATTATAATTCTACACTCGATAATTGTTAAAATAATGAGAGAGTTCTTGAGTCAATTCTCGTTCCATTTAAAAAAACACTCAAACACATCTTTCAATATTTATATTTCACATCACTTCATTTGCATAAATGGCTATTATCTAGGCCTAGTTAAAGACCACGACTACGATATTTTCATCACCCCTGTGATAATGGAAGAAAAAGATTACCGGTATATCCTCCAGCAAAGTTTGAACATCAATGCACAAAGATTCAATCTGATAGAGAAGTTGATGCAACCAATCAACGTGAAATACCTTTTTGATCGCTACTGCCTGGAAGTTGTGAGTGGAATCGTGTGGCAATATGCCGAGACAGACAACTTCCCTATAGACATTAAGACTCCGCAAGAATTAAGGTTCATCAAAGAAATCTTGAAGTTTCTTAGCTTGGAGAATGTATCGGGAAAAATGGTTTATATTCATTGTGTGGACTTGAAGAAATGTTTGCAAGAAATCAATAATTCTGTTCATTTTCTGACCATTACTACTATTTATTCCGGTCAAGATCTCACATATCTTCTGGAGTACATGGATGTATTTCAAGATCGCTATGGAGATTACCCAATGGTCGAAACTGTGGATATTGAACCTGGCAACATTGTTTCCTACAACAGCTCTGTGGTGCAGGTTAACCAAGACCTTAGTGGATTATACTTGGGGATTTTAATCGGACAAGAGGAGCAAGGATACTGTCGTATCTTAGACTTACTTTCCAGAGAGGAAAGAGTAGTCAACCGGCAAGAAGTGGTTGCAATGGAATTTTCCAGGGACGAGAGGCTTCACATATATGATCTATTTGGCTACGATAATCTCTTGGTTTACTTCGAAAAGATGAATTCTGAAGGTTTGGCTACATACGTATAATTTTTGATCATCAACACACTTCAACCAAACAAAGTTATCATACATACGAACTTATAGAATAGATCTCCAAAATATAATATCCTAGAAATGATCCACTACATAATATTCTTGGAAGATGCGATTGATTCCTGATCCATAGGTTATTCTCCAGTTGTGTCTATTGTAGACTCCACTCTGAAATTGACTACATGGTAGTTTTTTGCATTTCTTCTTTTAATTGGGCTGCTGCCTTTCATGAAGTCTCACTAATTGCGGTGCGAGAGTAGTGACTCTTTGGAGTCCCAGCGAGAACTTTGGTGCGGTACATTTTTTCTCTCACTAAATTAGGGAAGACATCGGTACTTTTCTTATCAACATGATTAGAACATCCCTAAGAGCTCTCAGGAGACCAATACGTGGTGCATCGTATATTTCCAGCAGATTCCATTCAGTGATCGGTATTGATCTTGGAACAACCAACTCGGCGGTGGCATTGGTCGAAGCCAATGAGCCCCGGATCCTAGACAACGAAGAGGGTCAGAGAACAACCCCTTCTGTGGTAGCATTTGTGAAGGATGGCGAGAACGAAAAGAGCTTGGTAGGCTTGCCTGCTAAGAGACAAGCAGCCATTAATCCCCAGAATACGTTTTTTGCCACCAAAAGATTGATAGGGAAGAAGTATGAGGACCAAGAGATCCAGCGTGATTTGATCAATACGCCTTACCAGATCGTACCTCACAGCAATGGGGATGCATGGGTTTCTACCTCGTGGGGAAAACAAATATCACCTTCGGAAATAGGGGGCTTTATTCTCGAGAAAATGAAGCATGTTGCAGAAAGTCATCTCAATGCCGAACAGCTTCCCATAAAGCATGCCGTGGTGACGGTTCCTGCTTACTTTAACGATTCTCAACGTCAAGCTACAAAGAACGCAGGAAAATTGGTGGGATTGGATGTACTTCGGGTGGTCAATGAACCTACTGCTGCTGCTTTAGCATACGGCATGGATAAGAAACAAAAAGACGGTGTGGTAGCAGTGTTCGATTTGGGGGGTGGAACTTTTGATATCTCGATTTTGGATATCGAAGACGGTGTTTTCGAAGTAAGGGCCACCAATGGTAATACCCATCTCGGAGGAGAAGACTTCGATATTCTCCTTTTGAACTATATCATAGATGCATTCAAGAAAGAGAATAACGGATTGGACATACTGAATGACCGTTTGGCTGTGCAAAGAATACGAGAGGCTGCCGAAAAATGTAAAATTGAGTTATCCCATGTCAAAGAAACCGAGATCAATATTCCATTCATTACTGGTGATAAGCACATTAAGTTGAAATTAACTGAAGATGAATTGGATGACATGTCACTTCATTTAATTAATAAAACCATCGATCCCGTGAAAAGATGTATCAGAGATGCAGAATTGAAAATCAATGATATAGATGAGGTCTTACTCGTCGGAGGAATGACAAGAATGCCAAAAATAAGGAAGGTTGTGGAAGAATTATTCAACAAGAAACCTAGCACTGCAATCAACCCCGATGAAGCTGTTGCCTTGGGTGCAGCCATACAAGGTGCCGTATTGTCTGGCCAGATAAAGAATGTGGTTCTTCTAGATGTGACACCCTTATCTTTGGGAATAGAAACATATGGTGGTATATTCAGTCCATTGATTCCCAGAAACTCACCTGTTCCAGTGAAAAAAGAACAAGTCTTTTCTACAGCAGTCGATGGTCAAACAGGAGTGGAAATCAGAGTTTTCCAAGGTGAAAGATCATTAGTAAAAGACAACAAGTTGATCGGCAACTTCAAATTATCGAATATACCACTGGGTCCTAAAGGTTCTCCACAAATTGCAGTGAATTTTGAAATTGATGCCGATGGTATTATCGGTGTTTCTGCGACTGATAGGACCCCTTACCCTCAAGACCTGGAGCATTACGGAAAGAATAATACAGTCTCGATTCAAGTTTCTGGTGAAACTGGACTCTCAGAAGAAGAAATCAAGAAAATTCTTGATGATAGTACAGCAAACAAAGATAAGGATGCCGAAGCAAGGAAATACTTTGAACATGCTTCAAGGGCAGAAATTATTTGCACTGACACCGAGAATGCAATTCTTCAATTTGGTGAATTGATGGCCAAAGAAGAAAAGTCTTCAATAGCTAAGCACCTTCAAAAGATTAGATCTAAGATTCTTGACATACAACAACGCGGAGTGTTCCATAATCCTGACACTTTAAATAATGAGCTTAACGAAATGCAACAGGAATGTCTCCAGTACATTCAACAGGTTGCCATGAAACAACGTGAACAGCAAAACTCGAAGTAGTCTTCCATGTTACTTGCAGTTTTGTGCTAGTTTACTATTACAAGTACATATTAACTTATTCAAATAGATTCGAATCTTTTTGATATCTCCTCTATTCTGTATATATTAGAAGATTATACGATCAACGCATCGAGTTTACTCGTCGGTTTCCATTCTATCCTCTGTTTGGGTCTCTGGGGCATCATTATTATCATCATTGGCATTATCATCTTCATCCTCTTCTCTGTTTCTAGCGTTTGAAACGGAATCCAATTTGTCTAACCATTGCTGTACGTCTTCGTCATCGTATATGGTGAAGTCTGTATCTTTTCCAACCACACTCACAGAGGTGTTTTTGAAGGTCAACTCGACGTCTTGAGATAAGGTATCTCTCAAAGCGTTCAATCCGTGGACGATCAATTGCTCCACGGTCTCTGTTTCCCGGATGGTTTCTAAGTTTCTCTCCAAGTATGTTCTAGCAGCTTGTGATCTGGCACCAATGGCAGCTCCGAAGTACTCCAACACCGACCCAGAAGGCTGGAATTCGTACAAATGGGCTCCGGTTTCGTCGTACCCTGAAACCAACAAACCCACACCGTATGGTCTGGAGCCGTATGATTGAGTGTTTTCCTGTGCCTTGTCTGCAATTGACAATACTGCCTTAGATGTCAGCAATGGTCTATTAAATAT
Organism: Suhomyces yuchorum; assembly: GCA_030571845.1. Classification (NCBI taxonomy): domain Eukaryota; kingdom Fungi; phylum Ascomycota; class Pichiomycetes; order Serinales; family Debaryomycetaceae; genus Suhomyces; species Suhomyces yuchorum. The sequence goes on along the minus strand of JAJLYW010000006.1, from coordinate 33,589 downwards.
CATCTTGGAGCTCATGGCCTGCTTTCTCAAGAAGTTGGACAACACTCTGGCGTCAGGGGCCAATCCAGCCAAGGCAATTCCCATGTGGTCGTCCACCTTAATGATTTTCTTCTGGTATGATCCCAATTCCTCTGCATTTCTCTTCAATGCCACCAACACAACATGGGTCTTTGACACAAGTCCCACGGCAGCACTTCCCTGTTTGATTGCTTCCAACGCATATTCCACTTGGAACAACCTTCCTGTAGGGGAGTATGTGACGGAATCGTTGTCGTAGTTGTTTCTGAACATGATGGCAGGTTAAGAAGGTAATTGATTCTTGCCACCGATGTTGACCACTTGATCATGTGCGCGCGACATAGCGACATTGGGTGTTCTGGAAGGGTATGATGACCAGACATTATGACATTTTGGAACCCCACCATAATGCGACCAAAACGTAGGAACTCGAGATAGTGCCTTTTGCTATAATTACTGATGCAATTGTTGTTCTCACGATTCCTCGCATCTACTAATTTTCAGCTACCCAGGCTGATTTGGGTAGAATAATGAAGGTTTATTTAATCTATCAGTCTAGTATAATTTAAAGTCCTAATTGGTCTCTCACGTATTGGTCTTCCATAATTCCAACGAAACTATCGCCAGTTTCTTGCCTGACAGCACCAAGTCTTTCCTTCAAAAAGGCCTTGAGGTTGGTGCTGTACACAGGGTCACCGGTCTCGAGCAAGTGCTGGTACCTCAACTTCTCACCGTTTGGTTTGATATCAGGATCCAAGTACGAGTAATCGTCGATATCCTCGTAAACAAAATCTTGCTTGTATGCATCACAAACTCCGGAATCCGACTCGTTAACCTCTTCTAAGAAGAATAACGTCTTCTTCACCGAGTCTAGTAACTCCTCTGCCAATGGCACGCCAGATACAACAGCAAAGGAAGTTAGGTTAACCAATGCCATTAAATTGACCTTCTTGTTCCGAGGATTACCATTGTTGGTAAACAACCGCAACCACAATGCTATGAAATCTTTGATATCCACACTTAAGTGATGAAGAACCTTGAAGAAAATTTCTGGTGTGCTGCTCAACCTGGAAAGAACCAAGAAAACCTTGTTGATCTGAGAAATAGCTTGCTTTTCACTGTAACAATACTCTATCATGGCTTTGAAAAATCCACTATTAATCATATTCTCGATGAAGGTTTCGCTGTTGGACAATCTGAGGAAGATGATATCCATCATGGCGATGAGAATATTGAAAGAATCGTCTCTCATGGTAGCAATATATCCTGAAAGAATTCTGAATATCTCCCCGGCAATATTTGATTCGAAAAACGGATAGTCATACAATGTGTAACTTCTCGCAATAGATAAAATAGTAGGAAGAATTTCGGTCGAGTTTTCCAATCCATAAGGAATCAACTCGAATAGCTTGACTAGAGGCTCTGAAGCTTGACCTTGATTGAATTGAGAAACCGTCAACCACAAGTCATACCCATCTTCAGACAACAAAGAGTAGTCCGCGGAATTAGGAGAACAACAATTTTCTATAACAGGGATGATAAATGATTGAGCTTCGCTAGAATACTCATTCAAAGAAATGACAAGACTTCTCAATAATCTGAGTAATGAGTTTCTCAATATTGATTCATTATGATCACTAGAATTGGCAGCTTCCCAAAATCCTGGAATAATCAGTAAAATTTCAAAAAGGGAATCTTTGCTGATCAATGGATTGTTTCTCTCAATTATAATAGAGATGGTATCCAAGATATATAATTTTGACTCGACAAGTTGCATTTGGCTCAATGCTCCTATAATGTGCTTGATGGTATCGTTCAAGAAAGGCTTGAAATCAGTTTTGACAAAATCCCAATCATTAATGATAATTTTGAAGGTCTGGACTGCAGACATGCGAACGATACGATCGTTTGAAGTAGTAAGAAAATGGTTCAAAAGCTTATAAACCTCGACTTTATTTTCATTGGAGCATTGGATTGGTATCCATTCGTTCAAAATCATGCAAATTCTCCGTTGAATTATTTTATTCTGACTACTGTAGCCCTGTGGTAAAAATATGCTTGTCAATAATTGATCAAAATTAACTTGATCTGTGAGGGAATGACTTGACAATTGAAATGTACAAAAAATGGAGTCCGCCACTAAAATTTCCTCGGTTATGGCATTGGACACTCCAGTTTGGGCGGTGATGGAATTAGACATCTTCTGTACAACAAAATCACCAAGATCATCTCTGAAATATTTGATCAAGTCTTGGTATAGGTTTTCGGCACAGGCTCTGATCTGATATTCCCAGTTTGCTGATAATTCTTCATTGAACCATTCCTCTGGTTCGATTGACCAGCTTTCAATGTCTGAAGGCTTGAGTTTCAAGTACCATGTGATGATTAAATTACAGAAGTTTTTTAATAAATCTGGTGAGAAGTACTCTTTCAAATCTGCAATAGCCTTCTCTATTTCGGCTTTATTATTTCTTTGTTTCAAGCTGATAGCACCCCGCTTAAATAAATAGGTGATAATTCTTTTCAAGATTAGGAATCCTTTTAAAGCAAGCACTTCCCAAAAGTCATTTTCCTCATTGCTATTGTATATGGCATCAGCTTTATGTTCCAACAAAGAAATGTAAGTAGTCAAGATCTTTCGCGAGCATGGTAATAAAACGAAGCTTGTGGTATTGGCGTTGATGAGATCCAAATACAATTTACTGAAGCATTTAACATATCTTTCAATCAAATCTGATGAATACTTGTCATGTTTCATGATCAACAATTGCAAATGGTCCACCGAAACGTTAAGGAAATGAACAAAATCGGCGTTATCCACTGCTTGATCAAATATTTCCGGTAATATTCTTCTCAAGTTCTTCAAGCATAGGTAACAGACTTGCATCAAGCTTAAGTTCAAATTTCCCGTCCATTCGTCAAATGTTTTAATGTATAGGTTGAGGAGAACTGGGATGAGAGGGCCCACCTTCTGATGCATGGCATTTCTGCTTTTTCCGATTCTCACCAGAGAAATGGTCTTGATAATTCTGTTAAGAATGATGAGAAGGTTGTCAGTAGAAACTAGATCGTTGGACATGACAAAGCCGGTCAAGCTCAGTGTCAACTCGTCAAATAGATTGGGCCAGTCGTTGGGGAAATCAAACCGGGAGATCTTTCCAATAGCATGAGCATTTTGGATCATAAGTTGGTTATTCTTCTCATTAATGAGCTTGAAAACATTGGACTTAATCTGCTCCTTCTCTTCTTTGCTGATGGCATTTTGCTTGGACGATCTCCAGTACTTATCAATGCCATTTTTGAAGCATATAATGGCAAGCCATCTAATCTGTAGCGGGATGTCTTGGGTAAGATACACCTGTTGAAGTAAGTGATGATATCCGGGTATCACCTCCCATAGTTTCAACTGAGCCTCGGCTTCCTGTTGCTTATTCGATCTATCTGGAGAGCTTGCCAAGGTTAGAACCTGAAGCAAACTTTCATGGTTCAATTCCATGATGTTAACAGTGGTAGTTATCGATGATATTGTAGGTCGTGCGATGAGTTCCAACACTATTTAGTGGAATGAGCATTCATATAATCAGATTAGTTTGAGTAGTCAATGTTACTCATGAGAATGCTATAGAAGTAGTTATGTTGCTGGATATGTTATTACCGGCTGGTGGATCGCTATGAATTCTTTGTATTAATGTATAACCACTGTCTTTTCTTGAATCTTCTCGTTCTTTTTCTTTTATTATATTACTTTCAAAACCTACCAACTAATCAATAAGCATGATTGGTAAGCTAATTATTGGAATATACGAGATGGTCGTACTTGAAGTTCGTTATACTCAAAACGTTCAGGATGAATTTCAATCCGAACAACAAATTGGTAAATATTACCCAAGATCCAAAGTCGAACTTTTTCTACCTTACCATATTAAATGGCACCATTTAGGGGACAATATCTAAGTTTGGGTTACTATTTTGTTGAATTAGACTCAGAAAGGGTATCGTGTTACCTATATTATTTTTGATAATTTTTCAACTTTTTGTTGGATTTTTGTAAATCTTATAAATTATCGCTTGTCAAGCAAATTTGTACTTCTACAGACTATCTTACAAGTCAATTAACTTTAACTTTGAGCAGAACCAAATTATGGCACCTGTCATATTTTAATCTTGATTGAATGGCATATTAAAATTGATCTATAACATCTTACCATCTCCTACTTTCGTCTCCTTCGACCCATTCCTTTTCTTCGTATCCCACTTCCTTCTTGACCCTAGCAACTGTTTCCTTGTCACCCATGTTTTTACCTGCGTTGTCACTGATCTTGATGGAAAAGTTTCCAGCCACTTCCTTTAATTTAATGACAATATTCATGGGGTGTGATTTGTTATGAGGTGGACTCAAAGATTTGAAATCGTTGGTGAAGAATGTACCAATACCAAAGGTAGCAATCAAACCTAGTTCATCTGTGGTTTTTTTCAATTTGAGACATCTTTCTATGTTCAACGAATCACTATAGCAAATGATTTTCGATTGTGGTGGATATCCCAAATCTGAAAAATGCTTTGCGATCTTTTTGGCGTACAACTCAGGATCTCCGGAATCTTGCCTTACTCCCACATAGTGATCGGTATATGGCTTCTCAAAAACTCTCAAGTAAGAATCTGTTCCAAAAGTGTCTGTCAAAGCAAGTCCGGCATACTTTGGGCCGAACGTGTCTAACCAATAGTCCATGGCCAATCTGTTTGCATTGACATAGTCTTGGGTTTTGGAAGCAATTCCCATATACCATTCGTGGGCAACGGTTCCCAGTGGCTTCAAGTCATATTTTTTTGCAAGAAGGACGTTGGAGGTTCCTAAAAGAGTTGCACTTTTAGGGTGATCGGTAGCATACTCCTTCAAGGCTCTTACCACGGTATCTTGTAATTTGAAAGAGCGTCTTCTTCTAGTTCCAAACTCGCTGAAAGTGCAGTCGTTGGCAAAAAGCTGTTCACATTTGTTCTGAGCCAATTCAAACTGACCATCGTAGTTCCAGTCCGTATCCACGAATTTGAAGTACGATTCCGAAACCAATGCTAGCAAGGGGATCTCATACAAAATGGTCTTTTCCCAGTCGCCAACAACCTCAATACCAAAGTCTGCGTTGGAGGTTCCGGTGTAACGGATCTGGGAGGTTGGGTCAAGCTGAAAACTCTCGAGGTATTTCAAATACTCCGAGGGCATCTGGGGTAAAGTCTCACGCAAGTATTCGATTTCATCGACGGAGAATCTCAATTCCCCCAATAAAAGCACTTGCTCCTTGAGCCAGGCTATGGCCTGGTCGTTCAACACCATTTCTGGGGTTCTATTTTTGTAGCGGTAGACGACATTGACCCCGGAAAAGTGCTTGTGCACGGCAGCGTGCATAAACAATTTGTAGAGATCGGTGTCTAGGAGGGAAGTGATGGTGGCAGCCGTCATGGTTGACTGGTTGCTAGATAGGTGAAATTGCCTTTATATTGGGGCGTGCCCTGACCGCCTCCAAGATTATTATCATCTGATTGTTTCACGTGATGGTGATGTCCAGCAAAAGCAAAAAATAATGACTCCTGCGCGATTCGAACGCACGCATCTTTACGATAGTAGAACTTGAGTCTACCGCCTTAACCGCTCGGCCAAAGAGCCATTTGATATTGGAATGAGTGTTCTGTGGGTACATACTTGATAATTCTGGTTAGTCAGGGCTCCTAGCACCAATATACTTGGTTGGAGTTTGTGGATACCGGAGGGAAAGCTATTAGTTGGAAGTTGGGCATCCACTATCCTAAAAGGTTGAGAGCAGCTATAGAACTCACTTTAGCAGCTGATAATTACGGACGGGACTGGTTCACAGAACCATTAGTCCTCTGGTATCACTAGGTGATGCACTTTGCAACCATTAGTTCTCAAATATACGCACTGCGCACACTTCGCAGTACGCCCATCTTTCGGTCGCTGCGTGCGCGCACCAAACTGAAAATTTTTCAAAAAATTCTCACTATACTTAAGGCGAGGACCCGCAATTAATTTTCCACATCATCAGTATTCATCATGCCTTTCCAAAAGACCTTGAAGACCTCCTCTTACCACTCTCGTTTCCAAACCCCTTTCCGTAGAAGACAAGAGGGTAAGACCGACTACTACCAAAGAAAGAGATTGGTCACCCAACACAAGGCCAAGTACAACTCCCCAAAGTACAGATTGGTTGTTAGAATCACCAACAAGGACATCATTGCCCAAATTGTTTCTTCCCAAATCACCGGTGATGTTGTTTTGACCGCTGCTTACGCCCACGAATTGCCAAGATACGGTATTACCCACGGTTTGACTAACTGGTCCGCCGCTTACGCTACCGGTTTGTTGGTTGCCAGAAGAGCCTTGCAAAAGTTGGGCTTGGACGAGACCTACCAAGGTGTTGAAGAAGTCGAAGGTGAATTCGAATTGACCGAGGCTGTTGAGGACGGTCCAAGACCATTCAAGGTCTTCTTGGACATTGGTTTGCAAAGAACCACCACCGGTGCCAGAATCTTCGGTGTCTTGAAGGGTGCTTCTGACGGTGGTTTGTACGTTCCTCACTCTGCCAACAGATTCCCAGGTTGGGATATCGAGTCCGAAGAATTGGACGCTGAATTGTTGAGAAAGTACATCTTCGGTGGTCACGTTGCTGAATACATTGAGGAGTTGATGGATGACGATGAAGAGAAGTACAAGACCTTGTTCAAGGGTTACATTGCTGACGAAATCGAAGCTGAAGACATCGAAGAAGTCTACACTGAGGCTCACGCCAAGATCAGAGAGGACCCATCCTTCAAGCCTTCCGAGAAGAAGTTCACCAAGGAACAATACGCTGCTGAATCCAAGAAGTACAGACAAGTTAAGTTGACCAAGGCTGAAAGAGATGCTAAGATCGCCAAGAAGATCGCTGAATTCCAAGCTGCTCAATAAGCGTTTTAATAGTGTAATACCTTATAAACATATTATTGAAAATGCCGTAGTCTACAACCGTAAAAAAGAATGTGATACTGAAATATCATGCACCATGAACAGTAACTGCTCATCTCGATATGTATTGAAAAATATAACTGTGACTAACTTTGCTCACTTCTGTTCAGTCTCACTCTTTCTGCATCATTTAAGAGTTTGTCGTAGACTTCGTCCACCACTGCTGTAACCGATTCACATTTTGCTGGTTCTTCATTGGCATCTGTAAAAGAATCAATAGACTGACTGTCATGCACAACGTCCTCATCTGAAGGCTTTTTGAGAGTGCCATAAATCTTGTCCAAACTGACTCTGTTGGTACCAATATTATGAATCAATTCAGTTACAGATTCGATTCCTTTAGCTGATAAGATTGCATCCCTCAACTCAGAACCTGAAGGTAACAGATTGAGTATTGGAGTAATATCTGGCTTGGACGGATTATAGCCTTCATGGCCCTCCACACCTTGGTGTTTTCTTTGTTGAATGTAGAATCCCAATTTATGGAATTCACCCTCCTCTTGCTCTTGCTCTTTAGCATGAACTGAGGTATGACTGATCGATCTCATCAAAACTGGCCGTCCAGTTGAATTATCAATTGGAACATGGGTACCGTCTGAAGATGCTTCGATGACAACTTGATGCGGTTGGTCACTTGGTTCGAAAGTAGACAAATGGCATGGTGAAGGCTTTTCGGTGTTATGTGGAGAAAGGATTGGCCCTGCCGTAATCAATTCGTTAGAACTTTTATGCAATTGATCTTGAGGAGGTAATTTGATACTAGGTACTGTTTTCTTGGGTGGATCATTTGTTTTAGGTGAGGCATCATCAACACCAGATTCTCTTTTTGCTCGTTCCTCAAACATTTGGACTAATTTCTCTAATGAACTATCCAAAAGACACAATCTTAACAAAGTTTCCTTCTCCTCTAATGATATCGTCCCTTGATTTCTCTTGGCAAATAAATCATCTATACTTCTGTGAATACCATTTCTGAAAGATCTTGTTCTCTCAATCATAGCATCGGTAATCAATTTTTGAATCTTCAAATCCTCTTTCTGATTGTTTTCACTTTCTCTCAACAATTTCTCAGCCGTTTGCATCAATAAGGAGCCATCGAACATAAGTTCATCGTCTCCATCTCCATGTACATGGACAGCCGCATTAGAGTCTCTTGCACCAACTTCGTCCATTATAAGATCCATATTTCTCATCAAATAGAAGGCAATTCTTTGTGACAATTCATCGGGAACCAAATCATAGTCCAAATCTAACGAGAAAATTGATTGGGACATTTTAACAGCTGTGTACAAGTTTCCAGCTGCATTATCATCCAAGTTCCTATTGCCCAATAATGAAACATGTAACAACCCTGGGACCTTGGGAATAATGTCAGCGATTGCCCTAATAGCCTGAACAGATAATTCATTCAAATCAAAGTGAATACGTTTTAAACTTTTGAAATTTGGTAAGTATTCCGTTAACTTGGAAATTATTGAAGGAAACAATGCAGGCAAAGAACTCAAATCTAAGAATCTTAAGGTCTTAATATTGCTGAGTGCTTGTAGCATTTCACTTGTTTGCTCAATATTGGTCAAGTTTGTAGAATTTAACGAAAAGAAGATGAGTTTCGAATCAGGGCATTTTTTGAATGCATCAATGAAGGGAACTAACTGACCTTGGCTCAAATCATTGAATGCGATATCAACACCAACACATTTTGATTTTTCGTGAATAATCCAATTTGCAACCTTCTTGGCCTTGAACATATTCAATTCGATGGAAGCAACTCCTAATCTGTAAGTGTTCAATATTAAGGCTCGATCAATTAAAGCCTGGAAAATATCATCGGATAATTTGCAACCGTTGATGACCAACTCTTCAATTCCACCTCTTAAAACCAAACAGTTGATGAATAAATTCCAGTTCATTGCAGATCTTATGCAGTTTGGTTTTGTATCAGACTTTATTCTCTGTTGTGAGATATCAAGTTTTTTGATGTTATTATTTACAGTGAGAAGTTTGCACAAATAAGACCAGCCAGTTTCATCAATAGCAACATTCCTCAAAGAGAGCTTTTCTAATGAAGGGTTGTTTTGTAATGACGCCAATAGATGCTTCAACATCTCGGTTGTCATACTGACATTGTCAAAGATCATTGTGTTGATGGGAGTAATAGCGATAAAATCACTAAATGATAAAACATCAATCAAAGTAGGTTTTGGATTAAGTAATTTGAGAACTTGTAAAGGTTTAGACTTATTTTTGAGTTGTTTCAACGTTGCGGGGATGGGTAAAATTTCACGTAGATGACAACATCTAGTATAAATGCTTTCCAATGTAATTTCAGCCTCTGGTTCATCGGCCTCCGTAGTTTCGAAGTGATTTTCATGGACATGAAGTGGGCTATCAATATCAATTGCACTTTCTTTATTGTTTTGATTGAATCTGTTTTCCACTTCAACTTCAGCCTCAAGTTCTGAATCTCCGTCTTTTTCGAATTTGAATTTCTTGGGTTTTGCTTGAAGTTCTGCGGCAATTCTCTTTGCCGACAAATGAGCTTCGTGTGCATGCTTTTCTGCTTCCAACAACGCCCTATGGTGAGCTTCGATAGCAGAGTGTAACTCACTTTCAGAATATTTGTGCTCCTGAGAAATCTTAGCACCATCACTCAAAGAAATACCTAAAGATAATCTTGGAGGTGGGGCCATAAGATCTTCGGGAATCAACACATTACCCTTTCTTGGCCTTCTTGATGGAATTTGCTGCTGTGGATCATATTGCAATTTATCGATTGCAAAGGTAACTCTTCTTATGTTTGTAGAATTGATTTCTTCAATTGGAGATTCGATTCGACATTTATTCCTGTTGAGAATCACCCTTTGAGCCAGCGAGGAAGATTTACGCTTGAAGAATTTACCTGAAATACCTTCTCCTGCACTTCCAACTGAATCTCTGCTTCCCATTTTTGGATAGGAAGCAGTGGAGTCTTTAGATCCCGAACGAGAGCGGTTTTGTCCATCTTTGAATGAACCCGAACGGGATCTATTGGGAGGGGTTGTACTTATCGAATCCATATTTTTAGAGGCAAGATAATCTTCGGAGCTGCCTAACAAACCAGCAGTGACTTTTTGAAGACCTGCAGATGCCATTCCAGAAGATTGTTGTTGTTGTTGTGTAGCATTGCTGCTACCTTTGAATTTTGAGGAGAGAGAACTGAAAATGGAACGAGACTTACCGGTTGAGCTGCTTCTGGAAACACTGTTGTTCGACGACTGACTAGAAATCGAACCTGAACGTTGCTTCTCCGATTCAGGAGTGAAAGTGGGACCAAACCCTATCGAGCTGCCTCTGCGCTTAGGAGCACTGCTTTCTGATGGTGAAGCCTGGGTTGCACTTGATGTGGAAGTGGACCTAGATCTTCCGAACTTGAACATATCAAGTTTCGACAGTTTATCTGGAGGAGTCATTTGGGTGGTTGGTGGATGCTTGGGATCTTTAGGATTAGGGATGGGGACCGCCTTGGAGGCGGGAATGGATGCCGACGATGCTGTTGATGTTGTTGCTGCTGCTGGAGAGGCGGTTGAGGAAGTATTTGAGCTGGTGGAAATGGTCGAAGCGGTAGCAGATTTGGCAGCATTGTCGGAACTTGCTTGACGAGAAGGTCCATTGGATGGTGCTCCAGCCGCACTGGTGGTATGAGAGGCGGCATCTGTTGGCACTGAACCCTGGCGGGATTTGGTTGGGCTTGTTGAAGGCTCTACCGAAGCTCCGGCACCAGCAGAAGATTTGGAGTCTCTTTCAAGCTTGGGTTCACAAGAGTTCATTTTCTTGGTCAACTTCTTGGATTTTCCCCGGAACAACCAATCCACATCTCCATTGGATACTCCGGTGTTATAATCCACAGAAGGGTTCATGGGAGGGCTGGAGGATATCCCAGCTGAGCTCATGATGCCACTTGATTTGATTTGGAAGGTGTAATTAGTTGGAATAAAATGGGCGGCAGTAACTAGAGTAAAATAGTACGATAAGATCTACCTATTTACGGCATCACGTGTCTCCCCGACACATGACGCCTGAGCTATTGTGCAGTAATATGTGAGAGAAGTGTGCTGATGCAGCCTGTGTACAGTATGGAACCCCGGTTGCGGCGACGGAGGTGGAGTGGGTGCGCATGGAACGATCGGCAAGGGGATTGGCTGGTCTGACGTGAGTGATCTACGAGCTGAGCGGCGTAAGCGGAAGATCCTCGTCTGCCAAAAGGCGGGCCGCAATGGTTTACGAAGCATCGCCCATAGGCAAAGACTGGATAAGCATGAGCCATTGGGTTCGGGGCCAGGGAACGGTGGTGGCACGACTCTGGGGTAGGGCAGCATGGGCAATTGTCGAAGGTCGTCAACTGGAGCCGGTGGTGCGCGCACGACTTGTGTGCTGGACACCGGTGCTGGACGAATGACACGGTGCGCGCACGACGCGGGGAAGGTGGCCATGACTTCCCCGCCGGTTCCGCCGTGTCGTGCGCCGGCCGAGGGGCCCAGGCGGCGCACGACCACACTCGGGACGTGTGCGGACCGGCGATTACCCGCGCACGTGCAGGGCCAGACTCGATTTTCTAGATAACTGACTAATCGCAGGCCCAATCATCCCCCGCTGCAAGCAACGGTCGTGCGCGCGCCAGGAACTTTTTACCGCTTTTATATATAGTGTCATCGGGATTATCTATTCTTCCATATATTCACCATGTTCAAGTCAGTTTTAAGAACCAGTGCTATTCAAGTCGCCAGAGGTGCATCCAGACCAATAATAGGCCGCATGGGCCCCTCCATGGCCGTTCCCCTTGTCAACTCGGTCGCCAAGAGAAGCTACCACGAAAAAGTGTTGGATCACTATCAGAACCCTAGAAACGTGGGTACCTTGAATAAGAACGACATCGACGTCGGTACCGGATTAGTGGGTGCCCCAGCTTGTGGAGATGTCATGAGATTGCAAATCCAAGTGGACGAAGCCACCGGAACCATCAAGGATGTCAAGTTCAAGACCTTTGGATGTGGCTCCGCTATTGCCTCCTCGTCATACGTGACCGAATTGGTCAAGGGTAAAACTTTGGAAGAAGCATTGAAGATCAAGAACACCGCCATCGCTAAGGAGTTGTCTTTGCCTCCCGTCAAGTTGCATTGTTCCATGTTGGCCGAGGACGCCATCAAGTCGGCCGTCAAGGACTACAGATCCAAGAGATTGGTCAAGAAACCAACCTTGGGCCCCGACGCCGAAGTCGCCGCTTCTGCTTCTTCTGTCACTGCTTAGGATTGTATATAGAGATAATGATTATGGTTATTTATGTGCTGATGTAGAATAGGTCTCTGAACCTCTGAACTGTGAACTCTGAACTTCGTAGCCACTGAACTGTGGAACTTTTCAATTTTGAGCTGGTCCCCTGACAGTAATCCCAACACTTTGGCCTTCCGGGTAGCTCTGGTCTCAGAACGGTTGGGAACTCCTAAGGGTTGGTCCACTAACTCGGTCAAAGGAGTCAGAAACATCTTGCTACATTCACTTTGCCCTGATATTTCACCTGGGTAAATTTGTTTATTCAACCGTATTTTCCGTGGCTCGGCCCCGGACTGGCATTTTTCATGTCCAGTCGGAGCAAGGACCCCAAGCCACACCGGGTGCCAGTGCTACCATGCGAGTGATAATCGGTTATTTTATCATTGGCTGCGGTGAAGCTGGAGTTTCGTCACAAAAACAAGGTGAAGAACCACAGATAAGTAGACCCTTTTCGGAATAGTACAGTTTTCCATCAATGAATGGAGTGGAGAGGAGGTATATTCTGTGACGTGGTGTACTTCACGAATAGTCTGTCTCTATCTTGGAGATCTATTCTTCTCATGAGATATATGGCCCAATTGACCAGGACCACGTCTAGTCAGCCAATGGTATGGAACCGAATGTCATCACTAAAACAAGAACCGGTTGAGATACTTGACAAATGATTTACCAAAGTAGCTTGTGGTGTCCATGGAACCCTTCTTGAAGCCCCAAATGCTGGCGACTCCGAGAAGGGTCACTCCGTTGATCACGATGTATCCGAACCTTTTCCACTTGATTGAAAACTTGTGGTTTATACGTAACAATCCACCCACAGAGTGGTACATCATCACCCACACAAGCAGCACCAAGGCCGTCAAATTGAGCACGTTTCCGAGGTACACGGGGCTGTGGTTGAGGTAGTAGGTGATGTACAGCAAGTTCACCAATGAAGAGTCGCCATCCACCGCAATAGGCAAGTACCTGAACTTTGTAAAATGGAGCAAAACCAACGGAATCAAGATGTAACCCGAGAACGACAACGGACTCAAGGTTGGGATCTGTCTTGAAATCCACGATTTTCTGTAGCCTAACCCAAGGAGGCCTGTTATGCCTCCTAGGCCAATATCGTCCCTGGTGTCGTCTTTAATGATAGGGTTTTCCAACGCCTCGGTAAGCTTGTTATGGTGAGGTATGTCTTCATGCTTGAGTTTCCTAAGAACAGAACGACACACCCGAATACCGATTCCAGAGAGTATATGCACGGAAACTGCCCCGATGATCATGGTACTTTCGAATCCCGGTATAGTCTGGTACACAGCCCGAGCCATCTCAAACACCTCTTGCTTGGCCTCAAACAGAACCAATGGGATCACAGGCACCACCACTGTGGAGGCCAAGTGGAGCCCCAAGAATGAACAGAACCCATAGGCACTGTATTTTTGGATGGTACCAAGCACTTTGACCGTAGTTCTCCATGGGGCTTGCGGCCCAGCAGGAGGCTGGCCACCACCACTGTTTTGTTCATCGAGCTCAAAATCCACCGGTACGGGGACTATCTCGGTCAATTCTTCCAAAGAGTCAGACATAGACATGGCAACTGCTGACCAAGTCTGGGGTGATAACTTGATGAACAGACTGCACATGGTAGAGGGCTAGCATCCTGCACAGGAGCAGTAGCATCATCAAAGTTGACGTGGTAGAAAGAGATCAATACAACAAAGTCAGCAATACAACACCAGTCCAAGATGTCATCCGCCACGTTTTCACAGACGAGGTCACAGGTGCTCAACCTTGAAAAGCAGACAGAGCTGTTGCTCACGCATTACTCGAAATTTCAGACCAACGTCCAGCCGGAAGCAACCCCAGAAGAAACCCGCCTACACCAACAGATCAAGCAGATTTTAGAGAAACGGGACGAAAACATACACAAGTTGGATCGTATCACCGAAGCTCAGGACTTCAATTCCGTGTCCACATCCAAATTGCTGCAGCTTTCTCGTCACAAGGAAATCCTCACCGAGCACCGCCAGCTGTACTTGAAGATGGAATCACATATCCAGGAAGAACGGAACAAGAGCAACCTCCTCTTCTCTGTCAGATCGGATATCAGCGCCCACAAGAAGCGCAGTGAACAGCAGGATTCCGTGGATGCAAATGCATATATATTGGATGAAAGGGTCCGGGTTGATAGCGCCAATTCCTTCGCCGAAAGATTACTACAACAAGCATACCTGACTAGAGATGAACTCTACGATCAAAGGCAGAACTTGGTCAATGCACAGCTGAAGATGCTTGGTGCAATTCTGGCAATCCCCGGCATTAATGTGTTGATTTCGCGAATCAACACCAGAAGAAAGAGAGACACACTCATTTTGGCAACGGTGATCTCTTTATGCATATTAGCTCTCTTCTTCCTCTAATCAAACCCTTTGCCATGAGATGCTGTGAGATACCCTGCGCAGCTTTTCCTCTTCATTTGATTTCTTGGTGTGGGATGCGCAGATGCCCACACCGTTATATAAATGTGGTGAGATATAAGTGGCTCCTTAGAATTGTACATTATTCATCAAGCATTTCCCTTCATCGGCCATTATGGATGGAACCAGCAATGAACTTTCCATTCAGATTGCACAACTTAAATTAAGACGAATCCAAGAGTTGAATGAACGATTGACTCAAAATCTACAAAGAAAACGCATAACTGCATCAGAATCGTGTGAATTGTACGTAAATATGGTGACATTAATTCGAACCTACTAACCAATTAGAATTGTTGATTATGTCCAGGGAACTCCAGATTATCTCATTCCATACCTTTGGAAATTGCCTTCAACTCAGAATAAGTACCGCAGGTATCACAATATGAAACTTTTGAACCAACGTCAAAAGGTCTCCGAGGGCTGCTGCGTAATAGTGTGACGCCGAGTTAGATGTGGTGTTTTCTGCTCCAATTAACGGACAAGGGCATTGAATGCTGTTTAACCTCCTTTCTGGTAATCCTCGCTTTCCACCTTTATCTTACGTAAATGGTCAATACTTTCGCTTCCTAATGTAGAATCCTGTTCTTTCTCATCGCTGCCACATCCACAATCGTAGTCTTCCAAAATGGTGGTGCAATCATACTCCGGTTTGCTCAAACGTTCGTTGACCTTGTTATGGACATGACATCCCCATAATGCTGCGGTTTTACGAGACGAGAGCTGCGGTGGGTATTTGGCCAAGATCTTCTGGAAATGACGGGCGCAGTCTCCACAGGGATACACTTGTCCAAACATTTGGATGTATTGGCCCAAAGTAGTTTGCTCTTGTTTGGTTGGCACGTCTGGGTACCTGGCCAAAATCGTGTGAAGAAGCCTCCATGCAGCGTTTCCCAATTGTGCCTTGAGAGTTTCATTGGCCATCTTTGGCATGAATGGGGTGTCGGTAAACTCCAAGTCGATTTCGGGGGTTGCTGATTCAGGTACCAGTTGTGGGATTGATTTGATGTCCTCAGGGTCCGACAAGGGTTGGTCCTTGGCCAAGGGATCGGTCAACACTCCTCCCATCCTTTGATTAGTCACTTGATTGGAGAATTGGGCTTGATCTTTTTGCTTAAGTGCTTCATAAGTCTCTTGCTGTTTTGCTTCGAAATTTTGACTCTTGATTGGAGCGGCCTCTCCCAAACCCCGATCGGGGGTCGAGGTCATGAAATAGATCAAACTGATCACTACGAGAAGGGTTAACGTAGTCAATAATGGTCTTCTATTGGACTTCATCTTTGGTGGTAAGATCTGATGATTTCGTGAAAACAAATATTATCATTATAGTGCGAGGCACGTCAATCTATTACCCAAACAGGAGATAGGCATTTGACAGGTACAACTTACATGGGAGAACAAAGTTATATTGAATTGAAAGAGTAAATTGATGAGAGTGTTATTCTATTAGGAGCTCTTCTTGGCCATGGTTGCAGCATCCAACACTCCAGGTAATGGAGCGGAACCAACACTGGCTAACAAACGGATTCCAGAAACGATAACTGCCAAAAGAACAAGGGTGGTCCACAAAAAGAGGTTGGTCTGGGAAGACACATCCTTCTTGCTACAGTCGGCACCCACCCACTTGGTGGTTCTTTGTGTGGTCTTGTTCAACAGTGGTTGACATTGACAGGCCCAACACTTATTTCCAACCTTACCACAAGAACCATGAGAGGAACAGTCCGAGGTTCCGCTAACACAAGCTTCTTTCGATGCAAAGCACACGGATCCGACGCTTCTCTTGGATACATCAAGCTCAAAGATTTCATCAAGCTCTTGAGAACGTTTTCTCAATCTGGATGGGAATGGGGCCATGTAGTCACCTTGCTTCACAATCAACACGATGTCGTAATTGTCGGCTAACGATTTCAAGTAGTCTCCCAATACCTTGACGGAGAAACTGTAGGTTCTGGAACCGAAACCTGTTCTCTTACCAATGGAGAGCAATGAGTTGAAGTGGACAAAAATGTAGTCGGAATCGTCCAAAGAGGAAGCACTCAAGTGGACAAGCTCCGACAATTCGGCGATAAACAAACGATCGTTGATCAATCTCAACATGGGGGTATTTTCCTTGACCATCACCGCTTGGTTGTTACCGAAGGTGCTGGTGAATCCACGCCATATGCTTAACAATTGCTCGTTGAAGAACTTGAACTGCTTCACCATGGCATGACTTTCTTCTTGAGAGTGTGTCAACAACTTGATCTCCTGGGTCAATTCAACCGCATTCATTCCCTTTGATTCGATCAGCTTGTACAAATTGTCAACCCATTCCTCCTTTTGGTTGTCGATGATGAAGGAAGCGGCATTTTCTCCCAAGAAGTGCTCGGGGTTGCTGACTCCATCGATACTCACCACCAACTTTGGTTTCTGCATGTAGTTTTTCAGTTCTCTCAATTCATACTGGGAGTCGATGAACTCAATCAATCTCAGAGCATTTCCACCATCACCAAGGGAAAAGTAACTGTCGGATTGGAAACGTTCAGCCAAACAGAGCAAGGCCTCGTGTTGACTAACATGGGGTGTAGTGGCGTCTGATGCCGCGACGGAAAAGTCGAATACCGCCGCCTTGTGTTTGTTGTGGCTCAATTGTCCAGTTCCCTGATCCTCTTTAGCGATAGCTGAAGCTACAAGGAAAGCTGATGACACCAAATTGAACACCTTCATTGTTAATAGCCAATGGTTTCTATGAGTGCTGGTTTTATTCGACAAAAGGTCGTGCGCTGGGTTAATTTAAGACATGGTGAGAACAGGACTGATAAAGGTGGATACTGTAACGGTCAGCAAAAGCTCTTTAGGAAAGGTATTTTTGTCACAAGAATCATGTGGTCTTTAATTACGAACATAGTCTTGTTGGCTAAAATTTTTTACGTTTTTTCAAATTTTGCTAGATAAGTTGACTCTTTGAGACCTGTAATATCGTTGGGGAGTGCCACTATTAACGTAATCCATTACTTACACCATAGACCTGGAACTAGGCTACAGATTATGTATGACGACGTCAATAATTATGTGGTGGTCGACTCCGTAATTACAATGTTGCCGAGAGGATAGATATGTGAGGTGAGGTGTGAAAATGTTAGTTAATGCGTATGATCCGTTCATTTAATAGTAAAAACTTGGGCATTTGATGGTCTGAGCACCAATAGGTCACGGATAGCCCTTAATATATATTTGAAACACTGGACGCATGTCAGTAGAATTCATGCAAGTGGTTAGAAGGTTTCGTCCAATGTGATGGTAGGACTTTGAGGACCATTATTAGCATTTCCCTCAGGGATGCTCAACCCCAACTTGGGTTTGGGCTTGAACAAGGTCTTCGTGAGAGACTTTGACCTCCTGACGTTAGGCTCCTTCAATTCACTCAATTGCTCTTCGTTGTTGAATTCAGATACGTCGATGCCCATTTTGGAGAGATCACTCACGGCGTCGAATGCCTGGGGTTTGGGCTCCAGAAAGTCGCCATTGTGGTACTTCTTGAAGTTGCTCAAGTTCTCCGATACGTTCAAGGACTCTGACGACTTGATCAAGGTGTCAAAGGATTTGGAGCGGGACAACAAGTTTTCTTGAAGCGAAACCTTGACATGTGGGGCTGCGGTGGCAAGTGAAGGCACCAGGGTCCGCGAGGTGAGGAATTGATAGAGCTCCGCGGCAGAGGGCTCATCCTTCATGATAATGATGATTCTGCTCAAGAACGCCAAGTTGGACCAGTGGGAGATGTGGTTGAGGAAATAATTTTCATCGCCATTATCTGGTACCAAGTTGAGGATGGTGAGCTTGATTTGGTCCACTAGCGCCAATTGGCTGTGAGAGGAGTAGCTGGTGGAAGTACTGTTGCTCACAAAGTCATCCTTGGTGAGGTTGTTGATGATGATGGATGTTTTGGGAAGCGAATCTGTGGCAAGTGACATGGCGGTGTTGGTGGGGCGCTGAAGGTAGAATCAGGCGTGATTGCGGTAGGATCGGGAGCTGGATGGGTCTGCCAACGGAGAAATAGGACGAATGCTGTTTATACAGACGAGAGCACGGCTTTATGTATGTTGGACGAATGACAACGACTCATTCAATTCACTCAGGGATGCTTGAAGAAAAGATGACGGGCTAATGGTGATGGATCATTCGTGCTGATAACCAGCCCCAGCCACGCACTCCGCCTCCATATTGAAATAGAGATTGTAGTGTAGGGCACACCCGGGATTGAACTTAGCGTGGCACCGAACACATGACATGCTGGGCCCGGAAGTGTACTCAGCGAAGGTTAGCTCATGGTAGCACATGCCGCAAAGAACAACCTTTTCTGTGGCAAGGTGAAGGGGGTCCCATCGGGTGATATTGTGCGGAGGGTGGGCGCACTCTTGGTGGCACCGGTAGCAGGGAAAATACTGGCCACAGCACTTGAACTTGATGGAAATGATGTCTAGGGAGGAATGGTAGTGGGAGCAGCGAGTGTGGGTGTCTATCAATTGGCCGTAAACGGGGATTCTTTGGGGGCCCAACTCGCGGACCATGGCAGATGGGTGGTAGGACGAAGAGTGTGGAAAATGGCACGGGTGAGCAGATCCGGCAGAGAGCGTAGATTGGTGCCAGTGACTCCTGAGTCACTTCAAGTCAATTAGTGAGACTAGAGTCATTTTGGCCCCGCGAGAGTCGCACTAGTACAAGCTGCATACTCAGCCTGGAGAATGGCCAAATTCCACCAGTAATTATGTCGGGATTGTGGGGTTTTCCAAGGGTTGCACTTTGCGCATTGACTACAGAGGCAACCTTGAAGTGAAGAGAAATGCGAAAGGTGGGTCTTATTCGGCCTGGGCGATGGCTTCCCCTGGGCTATACTGCTACAAAATGGACTTAATGTACATACAGGGGCCACTGGACCCTCCTTTACTGACACCAAGAATCTCTCAGAAGCCACAGCGATCTGAGCATCGCCCCAGAGTCAGAAATTGGCACACATGTAGGTTTAGTTAGCAAAAGTAGTAGATGGAAGTCAAATGCATTTGGCATTTGAAGGATCGGGGTTGCTTTTTATGAGCCGATGAAGCAATTTTCCTTTGGCATATGCATTTGACCCTTCCATGTTTCCCTGACATTCTCGGTATGGGAAATGTTGGTTTGCATCTGCAGTGCCTGTGTCATACTCTGGCTTCTGTGATGAACAAGGTGCAATACGTTTCTGGATACAAGCTTAAATTTAGTTTCAAGTGCTAGAAAAATGGACGCTGTTGGATTGGCCACATTTTTTTCATCCGGGCAACACTGATACGAACCTTTGATGGAGATGAAAGTTGTACTACGTACTCTGCTGATTTTTAGCAAACTTTATCGAAGATTGTTTCAATGAATAATAACGACATCATGATACATAATTACAGAAAAACAGTATTAATTTCTATTCGAGTATTACAGAAGTATGGTATTAGAATCGAGTATTAAAGATTTAAAGTTACTTGCCCACAGCAGATTTGATGGAAGTAACGGGAATTAAATTGGTTTCGTCAATAACGACATCAGGGTAGTTTCTTCCGGTATGTTCATCTTGTTCTTCCATCTTCTCTCTTAACTGTCTCTCGACTTCCATTTCCACGTGTAATTTTCTGAAGTGGAAGAAGAACGCAACGGCTGAGGCAGTTCCAATAATAGCGAAGGAGCCAAACACCCATACCAAGTGTGGATCGTTCATTACAGGAGTGACGGCTTCACTAATGGCAGCAGAAATAGCAGAAGTGAACAAGAACAACGCCATCACAAGACCCTTCATACTAGGAGGAGATCTGGTGTACGCCAATTCGTAGGCAGTGGTCATGGCAAAGCATTCACTAGCAGCTGAAAGAATGTACACAATCACTTCGACCCAAGCAGAAATCGGAGACTTATCGTCACAGGTAGTGGCTAAGTCACCACATGGAGAAGTGTCATAAATCTTCCTTTGAATGATGGCACCAGCAGCTTGTGACGCAGCAGCCAACAAGAAACCAAAAGTGATTCTATAAACTGGTCTGAACTCAATCTTAAACTTTCTCAAAAGTGGATAGACCAAGTAATCCAAAATAGGAATCAAGATAATAATTGTCAAAGGATTGAAGTTACTGAATAAATCGTTAGGAACACCATTAGTGGACATAGAACCAGCTTGAGAAGTTTCAACACTTCCTAAACCAGTGTCACAAATATTATAGATTGGAAAGTAGATGAAGATCTTACAAGCATTAAAGGTTTGTTTCACATCCAAAACCCATTGCTCGTTCCAAGTGATAGGTGATTGTTTCTTAGTTTTGTAATACTCCTCTCCTCTTTCAAGCATCTTTGCTGGACTAGCATATTCCCAGAAAGTCTTATCCTTCATACGACTGATCCAGTTACCTCTGAAGGAGACCCTCAAAATTTTCCAACAGTTGGTAAGAACCGATCCACGAGGAATTTCCTTGACTAACTTGTTTTGCAAATAAAAGAAAATAACTGGCAAGAAGAGGTAAACAATTATTGGAATGAAGAATGCAAACCAGAAACCAATTCTTCTCTCAATATATGAGGTTGCCAATTGAAAAAAGGCACCAATATTGATGGCCCAATAAAAAACTAAAGTCATTCTTTCAAGAGTCTTTTGACGGTCCACAATGACTTTTTCACCACTTGGTAATACCTTAACGACATCAGTTTGTTCTTTGTATTGGTCCATTAAAAGTGGAAGTAAGTTGGGCTTGATGAAACCAGTACCGAAAGCAAGAGTAATGATTCCCAATGCTGTTGGTACGATAGCATGTCCTTCAGCTATGATTTTTGGAATACCTGCAATAACGAACAAAACATGGGCGACAAAACCAGCTATCACACCAATCCAAATAGATTTAAACTTACCAATTTGGGTATCAGCAACAAAACCACCATACAAAGGAACAACGTAAGCCAAAAACGTCAATAAAAGAGTCAAAGCTGACGAAGCTGATAATCCCATATTCAATGCACCAGCATTCTCGTTGGAGCTGTGCAGCGTTGGAGCACCAGTAGTACTTCCATCAGGCAATGGGTACTCAATGAAGTTGCTCAAGATACCAGAGACCGAGTAATAGGAAGCTCTTTCGGCCAATTCGGCCGCGCAAAGGAGGTACACTGCGTAGTCAGCTCTCCCCAATATTCTTCTTAACGAGTTTGCTTCTTCTTTGGTGGGTTTTCTCAAGCCTTGAGGGTTGTGCTCGTCAGTGTAATGAGTGGACCAGTTTCTTGGGTCTGAATAATCATAAGACTCTGCCTCGGAAATTTCCTCTGTGGCAGAGTTGACATACAACACATGGTTGACTTTTTCATCGAGGTTTGGGTGCAGCTCCTCGCTGTATTTCTCTGGTTGAACACCTACCTTTTCCAATTCGCTAGACATCTGAGAATTTGGACTTCTAGTTGATGGATCCAACTTTGATAATTTACCTAGCTACTTATACTAGTACAAAAAATAAAGAGCCCAACTTCCCATCTCACTCCAATTTGCCTTGTTGCCTTTTCACTTTGCCTTTTGCCCTGCGCATTTGCCCTGTGCCCCACCCTTTGCCGTATGAATTTTGCAATCTATTACGCAGAGGTTGTGGCGTAACCCATTCAGGGACTGAGCACCCTAAAATAAGATAAGGGTTTCTTATCAGTTGACTGAGCAAAATAGTTATTGTTGGACGAATAGCCTTCGAAGATTCTCAGGAGATGGGCTCGGTAGACATGCAAACCTGTTGGTGCAGACACTTAGCTTGGGCAACCTTAATGGTTCTGGTTGTTGCGAGACCAAGTGTGGCACCTGACGCTGAACACCTCACCGATGATTATTCCTACATGACGCAATCACCTGAGAATGTAGAGGGCCACTTCATGCCATGGCTCCAAAAACCAAACTTAATCATAGGGCTTTTTTAGTGCATTGGTATTAATCCGAAAATTTCCAATGCCACAAACATAAATCGCCGAATGAAATTGATGCAACCTTCCGTTGTTTGCAACGCAGGTGCCAAGCATTGCGGGCTTTATCTGTCAAAGTAGCGAGCTTAGTAAGGAGTTGGTGGCAGATCCCCCACTTATCTAGGAACGGACGATTATGCACACCACGAAGAGCCACATGGTTTCGGGGCGGTGCATAATGCTTTGTTGGTTCAGGAGCTCGAGAGACAAATCTAAGGGCCCTAACCCCTTAACCTAGTAATACACAGTTGGTTTAGGATTACTTTAGACATTTGTTTCACTACTTTAGCCAACCAAAGGCTTGGCTCGAACTATTGACTGCTGTCACTACCAGACTCGATGAAAACTTTATATGCACATGCAAGAAAACCCTTTACCTAGATCGGGATAAGATGAAGGAACAATCAAGCGGATCAATGCTATAAAACATTTGCAGGGGCATTTTTGCTAAATGTTGCCCTGACCTTTGTATAGGTATTATTAGGATACCCTGCGGATGTTATACGGATATTACGGAGAAAACTATTAGTGGGGTTTTAATAATATGAATCTCGACGAGACCAGTGCTCAGAATCAAGAAATGATGCCTAACTCCAAAATGATCAGCTTCAAAGATATCTTGATGATTTCTTACCTACATATCATGTTCAAGAAGCTCTGAATTATCTTGGTGGTGGTGAGTCCAAAAACTTGGCCACTTCTATGTGCAGTTAGGTCATCCAATTAAGCATTTTGTCAATATTTTAATTAGCTAGTGGCAACATAGGCATTGATTTAATCACTGTTTAGAGTATTAAATATGAACCTTAAGGCATGCATATTCGTCATATGGATACAAGAAGGTTCGATATTAAGCTTTTGGAGTGAACTCATAACACCAACAAACGATTATTTATTCCATTTCGAGTATTTACAAACGGAATTATCAAAAGGTTTTACTTGAGGAAGTAGTAAGACACCAGATCAATTTTTTCTTCATCTGATCTTCCAACAGCTATTCATTCTTAATAATTTAATCCTTATTTAAGGAATTTTTTTTTTTGATTTGGTTATAAGAAAAGGGATAAGAATCTTTAGTGAATCAATGAGTGCAAAATGATCATCATACTAATCACATACAAGGATATATTTTGAGCTGTATTCAGGAAACACGAATGATCTTAGTACTTAGGTATAAAGAAAAGCCCTATTCCCAGACAATTCTATTGTAAAATCATGATCAAAATCACAATCCTTCTCTTCAAGCGAATGGGCACGTATAGAAACCAATTTAACGGTGATTAAAATAACATTTATTTAGTTGAGTTAGTAATCCTTGCGTATTGACAATCATTCACATATTTAACTATTCAAGATAAAAGAATTGTCTGCTTTTCTACTTCAAAGCATAATCAGTTGAATGTTCTTGCTGAGTCCAACACTTAACTCTCGTTTTATACTTCTGGAACTAGACCATCAACTAATTAAAGACAAGTTCCTGGTAAGCTCAAGATTAAGTTTGCTCCAAAGAGAGAGAGGAAATATTTATTTGACTCTTTGATGTCTTGACCTACTCGAAACATTATGCATCAATGTTTCTCAAAGTATTCTCTCTCCATCTCTTTTGAATCAATCACATAGGTTTCGCACAATTGCTTCATTTGTGATATTTAAATTTCAGGATGTAGTACGTTTTCAATAATGCTTTTTTCTGTTCAAGCTTCAGTCATATGTTTGTTCAATTGTTGTGTCGGAAACGTTAAAATTGGAAGTGGTATGGCGAAAATCACGTTCTATCCCAATTCAATGCAAGGACACCTTCGGGCAACTTGTATTGTTCAATGGTGACAAGGACTTCTTCTGCGGTACTGGCAACTTTTATGAAGCTTTTTTGAATTTCGCCGATGAAACCATTCACTGAGGCATTATCAATAAAAGTTAATAACCCATCGTAGAATCCATCCATGTTGAAAATGACGATAGGTTTGTTATGGATATTAAGCTGAAACCAAGTGACCACCTCCATCAATTCTTCTAAAGTTCCGTATCCACCTGGTAAGGCCACGAAAGCATCTGCCTCTTGCGCCATCAATCTCTTTCTTGTATGCATGTCATGGACCACGGTGGTTCTACCATACTCTTTTGAATCCGGAATTGAAAGAACCAGCTCAGGTTGGTCGCCTTTTTCTGATTGCCTCTCTCTTTTGATCAATGCTTCTGGGATAATGCCATGAACATCTCCTCCGCTGGTGGCGCAAGCCTTAGCTACTGTACCCATGAGTCCAGTCGTTCCACCACCATAAACAAGTCCCCAATTTTTTTCAGCTACCTTTACTCCGAGAGCAGCAGCTTCGGTTGCATATACATCTTTTGTTCCATAAGAAGAACCGCAGAAAACGCAGATAGTCTTGCCAATCTTTTCCATTGTGTAGTTGAGTGTAGTTGGTCGTGCTTGAAAATGTCTCGCCAGAAAAATTGAAATTATATAGCAGAAAAAAGGGCCCCTGCAGTCTGCCTCGCCTGTAAACCATGTCTACAAAACGTGTTTTACTAGCCCATTCTGGAATCCATTCCATAATCATTTACGGCCAGGGACTTTTGTAATTTTGATCTTTTTATGGTTCGTATTTTGAATGATTAATATTACCTAGCTGAAACTAGCATAGGGTAGAATTATGCATTGAAAATCATACACGTACTAAAGCTGTTGAACTAGAAAGTTGAAATGATGCGAAATAAGTACTAATAATGTTTAAACAACGCTAGTGAACTACAAGTATAGAAAGATTCAACGGGTTGTTTCAAATTGATGAATCGTTCATGAATATGTAATACAACCATTCCAATTATGAGGGCAGCTAAAAGTCTCATTTTAACAATCGCTTTGGGTAGGTTATAAAATAATTCAATGAAACCTTAGTAAACTCTGGGAAATATTGAGATAGTATCATTCGGTTGATTCTGGATACTAAGATTAACTACACAGCTGCTGAACTTTTGATTTTTGACTACGAGAAAGATAGTTACGTCCTCACAAAAGATGTGGAAGACAAAATCAAGTTACACACTGGAAGTGAAAGTTGATACCTCAGAGAAAAGGTTATTTACACCGCACCTTTGACTAGTTTATATACAAAAGGCCATCCAGCACAAGATTAGCGTACAGCGAATATAGCAAACGATCCCCACTAAGTCTTCGTTAAAAAGCAACATGTGTCAATTTATTTACAGTTTCAGGTACCTTCCAATTCTAATGGATATAAAGTCTTCAATAACTCAAGAGCTTCATACCTTAATCGAAGTTAAGAATAAAAAATCTACTGAATTGATATATTATTTAAAACAGCAGAGTACACCTCATGTATGCTCTTAGTGAGTTCATCAAGACTTCGTTCATTCTCTTTTACATAATCTTATTAGTTAAAGTTCATATCCGCACTACTTCGGTTCTTATTGAACCGTGAACGAGGTAGCCAACTATCTAAGTGAGACCCTAATATTTTGGATCGACAGTTTCTGCTTAAGAGAAGTACTATGGTCTGTTCAACCTTTTGCTGCAAAAAAGTATTTTCTCTTACCATAACAACTCTCTTACAACTTCCACCATATTCATTGATATTGAACAGAACGTTGAGAAATCAAATATTAATTAGGATCTCTTTGTTATAAAATTCCTTCTATTTCCTTACTTCAAAAACCTACATTGGGTAAACTTATCACCTGTGAATTTTGTAAGTTAAGATGTATTACTTCAGTTTGGGTTTGTAAGTTAGTTATTAGTACTTGAAAGATCAACACATTACCGAAGTGATACTTTTCAAGAGATACATGAAAGTAGAATTTCAACTTCACTATCCCTCATATCAAGATCATGTCGTTGTTTAAATACGACCATGGGAAGGGTACATATTCAATGCAAAAATTTTGGGGAGAAGGTATTACTTATCAGGCAGGACCAAATGTACGTGGTTTGTTGAGCTTGGCTGCACAGACCATAATCTGCAGATAGTGGTGTACACACCCAAAATCAATATTACCAAAGGCCAAGAGTCAAATAACTTTCAAGCAAATAAAGAAGCCGGGAATAATTTTGGACTAAATCTGGATCTGGAACTAAGAAAATTTATAGCGATTTGATATTCTATGTTTCAAGAAAGTAGGAAATTGAATTGGAATTCAGTTTTCATTTCTCCTTTTAACTACCTAGCGAAGGCACGCCAATTGCCCGGGTTTAAAATATTTGAGAAAATTGGCATTTACAATAATAAGTCAGAAATGTTTGATAATTACGAGGTAACAATAGTTTACTCTTGCGAGTATCCAAAGCAAACTCTCTTATTTTGATAAGGTGAAAGCCGGTTCAATAAATGTTTGATTGTGTTATATTTTGTTTTGGTTGAAGTTGTGCCACGAGTACCACTTAAACCCGATGCTCTCAATATCAACTCATTATCACCACCACGAATACGAATTACGAAAAATTACTAGTTGGTTGTATCAGCTAATGCATCTATTGCACCTAATTGGAACTGAGTTGGTGCTATATACAGGTCATGGTTAAAGCCGTTGAAACGTTACCCTGGACACGACTTCAGAAATTAGAATCGAATTTTGCAGCAAGATGGGAATCGCTGGATGTACCAAAATTCAGTTCCGAATGATGGCCGATGAATGAACGACGGATCACTAAATATCGGAGTGGAAATATCCACGAATGGGTGAAGAAGCTATTTGGCTACCTTCCTATCGCTGCTAATTCCTTACAAAGAGAACGGTATGAATATCACCAAATATTCCAGTAGATTAGGAATCAAGGCAGAAGGATCATAGTTATTGACAAACACTATATATATCAAGCAAAATTATAAATATATACAACAACCAGTACAATTAATCTTCTTCTGCCGTGTTGGAGTCATCACTAGTGAAACCAGCTATTGTATTAACCAGACTAAAAGATGGCGCCATCCGCTAAAAGTGGGTAAGTACGCTACCAAGACACTACTTCCCTTTGCGTGATAATTTTCAAACACATTTAAACATAATAAGTCTGGCAAGGAAATTATATACAGCAAATTTGTGTCATTCACTTTTCGGGTTTCGCTGAATACCATGTAATTTAGAATGTTGTCAGCAAGTCGACATTGATGTGCGCATATCACCATGAGAAGTGGGTGCCCTTCGGTGAAGATAATTAATGCTAATTACTGTTTTATTTTAATCAAAAGAAGTCAGAAACCAAAAGATTATATAACATTATCAACCACTCTGTTAAAAAACATTTGGAAAAACAACCCGGACTCGTTTGTCTTGGAAAATGTTGAACTAGTCAGATAACAATTCCTATGTACCAATGGAAGAAAATAAATAGTACCATCTAAGAAACAGGCGAATGTAGAGCAATTTACTGATCATAACCGTCTTTGAGAATGCTTATGATTTTGAAGAAGGAATCTCTCGTATTACTTAAATCACTCATAGTTTGACCAATTCATCTGAAGTAATTTGAGGTTCAAGGATTGAAGATGTCTTGATCTCTTGATACTATGGAATTTGATTCATTATTTGAGTGAGTGATGAATTGCAAAATTGAAAATTTAAAAGGGTAAGGTCAATGAAGATTACACCCAGTGGTTTGATTTTTTCTTAAACTGATAATATTGATGAGTTATTACTTTGATTTTGGAGTAAATTCAGCATTATTTTTTTGGTTTGCATTAGATTTTTTTGAAGAATGAAGTATGACCTAGAAGGTATTTATTAGAAACATATTCTTCAATATTGAACACTATCATTAACAACAATGAAGCTACTGAAACTTCTTGCCCTCGGGGGCGCTCTAGCGCTTGCAAGTGGTAAGCAGGTAAGTGGAATCTTCACCTTTGATTCACTTGAAGGTCCACCGGACCCAAATGATCAACGCCCTGACACGGAAGATTGGACAGCCACACTCAGCTGGACAATGAGAAGAAATGCCCTTGCTCCTGGGGACATTTTTTCTTTAATATTGAATTGTGTGTTCGATTTTTATTATCCCTATGAATCACTCACTATGAATGCAGGTTCGGACGTTTATGCGATATGTGAGTTGGATAGAGGTGGATTCTCTCAGCCAAACTCACAAATCGTTTGTACAGTCACCAATGCTATCAATC
Organism: Suhomyces yuchorum; assembly: GCA_030571845.1. Lineage (NCBI taxonomy): Eukaryota > Fungi > Ascomycota > Pichiomycetes > Serinales > Debaryomycetaceae > Suhomyces > Suhomyces yuchorum. The sequence continues at coordinate 4,682 of JAJLYW010000006.1, read as the reverse complement.
AGGTGGACGAGGTGTCGGGTACAATGAAATTTCCATTATACTTCAATATCGGTGGATCTGGTAGTAATTCCGAACTCATAGATGCTTCGTGTTTTACCCCTGGCGAGAATACGGTTACTTTCATGGACGGTTACAATCCACTCACCAAGGTCGTCACTTTTAATATCTCCCCAAGCAGCGATACCGGTATGGTAACGGCTGCACTTGTTACGAAAGTTGATCCATATATCTGGCTTTCTTACTCGCTCGTATCCGATTGTCCTGATGGCTATGCTTCTGGTTCTTTAACTATTAAGAGTGATTTTTCGGGATTTGATTGCTCCACAGCTGAGGGCTGGTATGCTCTCAAGCTCAACGCTTGGGGGATGCCACAACAAGTACAATATTTGCCCGACACAATACAGTGTACCAGTTCAAAATTGGTGTTCTCCTACGGTCCTATTCCTGCAGGGTCGCGTCCGTTTCTTAATGTTAATATTTTAAATCTTTCCAATGTAACGTTGACCTACAATGATCAATCCACTTGTGCTAGTGGAAATGTCAATGATTTTCAAAATGCCCTATGGTGGTATGATTTCGGCCCAATTAATGCTGGCGTGGGGACTGCAATTGGTACTGCTATTGTTTCCGTAACTCTGACTAAAGCTGGAATTAAAAAAACTAGAACGAAGACCTTGCCATTCACGCTGGGTATTGATTTTACTGAGACAGTTGTGGTTCATAGGCCTAGATTACTGTACACAACGACTTCAACTTGGTCCAATTCGTTTACTAGTGCAACCACAGATATTGGAACTGATGGAATAGCTACTGAAATCATTGATATTCCAGCATCTCGTGTGACTACTACTAAAACCTGGTTGATGCCTTTAACTACAACCACTACTGCCACGGGACCTGGAGGAACAGAAACAGTGATAGTCAGAGTACCTGTTACAAAAACAACCATCTCAACCACCTGGAGTAACACCTTTGGTAGTACGACCACGACATGGGGACCTGATGGTACTATCACCGTAATAGTTGAAATTCCAACAGCAAAAACTATTACTGAAACTTGGGGAGGCGATTTCACTACTACATTTACAGTCCCTGGACAAGGAAACGATCCTGACACCGTGGTGATTGATATTCCAACACCAGAAGTAACTATGACAGAAACATGGCAGGGGCTGTTCACAACCACAATGACCATTCCAGGAGGCGAAGGGGGCACCAATACTGTTATAGTTGATGTTCCTGTGCCGGAAACAACAATTACTGCAACTTGGGCAGGAGATTTTACCACAACGCTCACCATACCTGCACCTTGGGGTGGCACCAACACCGTCATAGTTGACGTTCCAACACCAACAGTCACTGTCACCAGAACATGGACCGGTCTGTTTACAACGACCAGTACCGTTCCAGCAGCAGATGGACAAACTGCAACAGTAGTCATCGATGTTCCTGCTCACTTCAAAACTTCAACCAAAACCTGGGGAAATCCATTCGCACTGACCACAACACAAGTTCTTCCGGGTGGATCAACTATCGTTGTTGTTGACATTCCCACACCAACTACGACTGTAACCAGTACTTGGAGTGGATCTTTTACCTCCACTATTACTCGCTTTGCAGTTTGGGGCCAAACAGCAACGGTAATTGTTGAGGTTCCATCAAGTAGGAGTACAACTAAAACACAGATTGGGCCTGTCAATGCAATGCCAACATTTCAAGTATTAGGTGCTCAAAGAATGAAACCCTCCAAAGCAATGGCTAAATCAACACCAAGCTTTTCGAATGTTAAAAATACATTAGAAAGTTCTTCCACTATTTCTTCTTTACACCCTGTCTCCACTTTAACTAGTTCATATCTTGACAACTATTCGAATGAAGCACTGAGCTTGAGGTCTACCAGAAAATATTGGAATACCACCTCAAATATGATATTTTCTTCGAAGTACGGTCAAAACATTGAAGTTTAGTGAAGAATTGAAGGGTTAACTTATCATATGATTTGATTAATGATAGCGGATCGCCCCATCACTTGGAAGATTTTCGAATTGAACAGAATATTAAATCATTTTATAGCTTTGCTTATGAAGTACTTCAAAATAAATCATTGATTTCGATTTCAGTATAATTCAAGAGCTGTAGGCAGCATAAACCCATACCACCACTATGAATTAAGAAGCCAACCGCTCCTCGGGGTGTTCCTAGTACACCTTAAGACCAACTTGAGCCGCATCAATGACTATTTCCCCTTCATTCATCTCGATTAGCCCTTTTTCCTTTGCGCGCCCATGATCCGTTCTTCGCCAGCGATTTCTATTTTGTAGCTTTTTCTGCCTTTTTCGAGAAAATTGTTTTTCTGCATATCTCCATATTTTTTCGCAAGCCGCTATTGCTCTCGCTCTTCCTCTCATACCGGATTGATTTTTGAATTTTTGAAAATAGGTTGTTTCCACGCACTGCCTCCTTGCAGTTAAGTAGACCCTAGTCACTGACAAATATGTACCCCAATCATATCCCACTTTGGACTGTTTTTCACTCTAATTGGTACCTAATAGACGGTATAAGCACGACCGTCCACAATCTTATTTGATTTGGAAAGCCAAATTGTGCAGTTCTGCTGGAGATTGCGGTTATGCATGTAATTGTTGAGAAAGTACTGATTAAAAAGAAACCGAAAAGTCTCAGGTGGGAATTTTTCATAAAAATGAGAAAGCTTAGGGAACTATTGTGCTCATAAATGCAGTCTTAATCATGGGATATATATGACTTTGATTTGTTTACTTTGAGGGCCTGCTCATATCTTGGTCATGCGAAATAATAGTTCGACTATAGAATTCACTGCGTATTAACGTATCCTGATATCTTGAAGAGTGCTCACCAGGGTCACTCCATTGCATCTAAAATTGGTCAATAGGAGAAATATACTTACCTTATGGTTTCTGGACAGTAAGATTAGTAGTTATAGCTTGATAATGTCTTAATCCTTCATTAACGATATACAGGCAAATTGGTAGGGCTCTTCTACATTAGAGATACTGAATCAACATTAGATACTTATTCCGGTTGAATAGTTTGACCACAATATTATGGGTAGGTTTCATGCATTGGTAATAATTAATTCCTGATACAGCTATTCTTTAATCCTCTTCAAGCGTTATCAGCACTCTATCTATTGCTGCTTCCTTTCTCATTTGCAACTATTTCTCCAGATTTGTTTATATTGGTAACACGCGTATAGATGGGCGACTCTGTCGAATTGGTGCAAACAAGTGGTGGGGGGTATGAAAGAGTACTGCTGACAGGCCAGTTATGTCCTGGGTTGCCAAGTTTGATAGGTTGTCTAGGTGTACCTCTTCTGTCATATTCGAGTCATTACTAGTTGTACCAAATGTATTAACCAGACTAGAAGATAGTGCTATTTGCTCATAGTGAATAAGTACACTTACAACAACTTTTGCATTACTAAGGACCTAGGTTATCGTTGATTTATATGCTAGCCCTAGCGCAGAGGGTTTCCCGCCCCTTCTCGCGAAAAGTCTAAACAAAGTAGACTGCAGGAGAAGAATTTTGTGCATTGAAGTGAACATGCTCATGCGACAGTTGATATTCTTCGTACTTTTTGTCTTGTAGATATTGGGGCGTGGGAGTTACATAGATAGCGGAGGTACTACATGAGAAAAGTAGAGTATATTTAATCGAAACTTTTTCTTTCCACTACATTGACAATAAACCTATCTGATCATGCTTAAAATATTTACATATGGTAAAAAACTTAAAATAGAGAATAAGCGTTTTGAATATTCTCATATTGATGAAAATTCTAATATTGAAAAACTAGTACAGAAAATAAAGAGTAAAGGTAATTTTTATTTAACTAACTATTTAATTATTAAAAATGATATAAGGGTATATAGTAAGGAGAAAAAAGATAGAGGTAAATATGTTATTATTGAAGATGAAAATGAAATAAATTTTATGTTGTATGATTACTACAGTGTTGATAATTACAAAAAAATTTTAATCTTTTATGACGAAGATAATCCAGAATATCTTGATATTCTTAAGACAAATTGTAAAGTAGATAAAGATAAATATGATATTACACCAATGAAAAAACATTGTGGATTACTATACATGAATTTATTCAATGTATATTATAATAAATTAGAAAATGAAAAAGAATATTATCCAATGTATTACCAATTAATTGATAAACCATATGTAGTAGTTGGATCAAAAGATTGTAATTATTTTAGTTATAAAAAATATATTGAAATTCCGCCATTATCAAGAGCAGAAATATTAAAAATAATATTTAATGGTATTGGATATTTACATTATTCACGTTATTATGTTTATATGAAAAGAACTAATAATTTTCCAGAAAATTATGAAGATAATGAAATATTAAGTTTTCAGTTAAATTATAAATTAGCAAAAGAAAATGTTGAAAAAGAACTTACTGATATTTGATTATTAGTTAATAATTGCAGTATGGGTTTTCTAGAGTATTGCAGTATGGGTTTTCTAGAGTATTGCAGTATGGGTTTTCTAGAGTATTGCAGTATGGGTTTTCTAGAGTATTGCAGTATGGGTTTTCTAGAGTATTGCAGTATGGGTTTTCTAGAGTATTGCAGTATGGGTTTTCTAGAGTATTGCAGTATGGGTTTTCTAGAGTATTGCAG